>CM055107.1:1114127-1678761 GCA_029204225.1 Diphasiastrum complanatum
GAGGATGCATGGGGTCCCTCACCCATGCATACAAAAGTGTATGTAAGTTTAAATATATATATATTTTAGTTGTGAGTGCCTGTCGTTGATGGCAATGGCGGCCGATCTAGGTGACGGCCGATGATTTGGATGATGGTCGATCTTGAGTCTTTGGAAAAATTTGAGCCCTCGAAAAAATTCGAGTCCTTGAAAAATTTGAGTCTCATGAAAAAATCGAGTCTTTCGAAACATTCGAGTCTTTGAAAAAATTCGAGTCTTTTGAAAACTTCGACTTGACAGTACAAAGGGTCCTTCGATCCTTTGAAAAAATTCGAGTTACAGTTCGATCCTTCGGAAAAATTTGAGTCTTTGAAAAATATTCGAGTCGTCAAGAAAATTTGAGATGTTCCAAAAAATCGATCCATCAAAAATTCGAGTATTGGACAATTCGAGTCATTGGAAAAATTCAATAATATGACTATTTTCAATGGTTCTTTTTCTATTAGGATCATCTTATTTTGAACTTCCACATATGAAAGTCATCTCTACCAAATTTCTCAATTAGACAAATATCTAAAGAAAAACCTTCCATTGTTGTAATAAATAAGTAATATACACATTGAAAATGACTATAAGCTTTATGAATGCAAATAACTAACAAATAATATGGATTATAACGTGGACTTTGGTCTTTAGAGGTAAACAATGCCCTAGAACTATTGCTAGTTGGTACAAACTTGACACCATGTTGAGATGGTTTTGGTTTAAGTTATCCTTGTCTATGATGATTGTAAATAGAAGTAGTGTTAAGGATTTGTTTTTCTGATAGGAATTCACACATGGTTCAATTTTAGTCATCACATTTCTATCTATTGGCATTACCCACTCCCCAATGTTAATATGTTGCATAAGAACATATTTTTGATCTTTTACCCTGTTTGTGCTTACATATTGCTTCTATTTTTGTTTGGCTAAGAAATGCTAGAAAATTTTAAATGGCACAGTACTAACTAATCAATAATATCAATATAATGATTTCTCTGGGTACCTTGTGAAGCAAGAAAGTGGCGTGACCTATATGTAAGCATATGCAAGATTGGTTTGTGATTTCTAAATAATGTACAAGATAAGTTGATGTATTTTGTGTGTTTGGTTGGATGTATCTTGTTCTCTTGCATATGACTAAATATTTTAAGTTGCAAGATTTCAAACTTTACAAGAGGAGCATTGTTTGGATATGCCTTTTGGTATGGAAAATGACATCAAGGAGTTTTCTTCTCTTGCATATGACTAAATATTTTAAGTTGCAAGATTTCAAACTTTACAAGAGGAGCATTGGTTGGATATGCCTTTTGGTATGGAAAATGCTTCTTGGTTTCCAAGGGGAGGCTCGAACCTGGGACCAAAGAAACTTTGGATGCCAAGCCAACCAACTGAGCCAACCCCGTTGGGTTGGTATGGAAAATGACATCAAGGAGTTTTCAACTTGTTTGAAAGTATGTGCTGGGATGTAATGTTATATTGTGATGGCATGTCATGTCACATAGTGATGGTGTCCCCACACATAAGCAAGTTCGTCATCATATGCTATATATGTCATAATAGTTTTAATACCTTTTGTTGCTTATTTATATATTGAAAGGAATTGTATAGTGTTTGAGAGAAAAAGAAGAGAAGAAATTATACACGTTAAAATCATTTGTTAAAACTCCATGGTATATTACATACAACCCATCTGCATGAACTTGATAGGATAGATGAGTAAATTTTACTTCATGCTCATAACATAGCGAAAAATGAACTTACCATGGTAAGGAAGGGACCTCTACATGGCTTTAGTGGAAAGACCTAGTCCTTGGACTTTCCATGATTTCAAAATCCAAGCCTCTTAGGCCATCACCCTTAGGCATGAATTCTCAAAATAATGAAAGCCCTTGGTTTGAAGGTTTTTCCTATACATGATGTAGATGTAGTGGTGATTGTTTATGTTTAATCAAACTAGTGGTCAATGACTGAGAGAGTGATTGTCCTATTGTTTGCAAGTCTACTTTGAGATTTCAAGAGAGATGTAAACAACTTCGTCCTTTCGTCATTGATTTTCCTCCTAATTTTTTAATGCTTATAGCTTGCTTCTTGTAAGATATTTGTAATGAATCATGCATGCTTGGGGAAGAAACCTATCATGAACTTGATAGGATAGATGAGTAAATTTTACTTCATGCTCATAAAAGAGCGAAAATGAACTTACCATGGTAAGGAAGGGACCTCTACATGGCTTTAGTGGAAAGACCTAGTCCTTGGACTTTCCACGATTTCAAAGTCCAAGCCTCTTAGGCCATCACCCTTAGGCATGAATTCTCAAAATAATGAAAGCCCTTGGTTTGAAGGTTTTTCTTATATATGATGTAGATGTAGTGGTGATTGTTTATGTTTAATCAAACTGGTGGTCAATGATTAGAGAGTGATTGTCCTATTGTTTGCAAGTCTACTTTGAGATTTCAAGAGAGATGTAAACAACTTTGTCCTATCGTCATTGATTTTCCTTCTAATTTTTTAATGCTTATATCTTGCTTCTTATAAGACATTTGTAATGAATCATGCATGCTTGGGGAAGAAACAATGATGAAATGGATACAAAAAGTAAGATCAGTAACTAGTAGTGGGTGACAATGAATTTCCAAGTCGGATGCAACTTTTATAATAAGAACTTATTATTGACCTTATAACAAAACTTACAACTTAGCTTAGCAAAAGAAACAAAACACTAGAATAAAACATTGCAGCGATGGTTTCTAGTGGATGTGTTATTTGTTACAAAACCTAGAAACTTCAAAACTAGTTGGTGAACTTCCAATTTCATGAATTGACAAAAGATATCATTATATTTTGTGAGCAATGGTGGTATGGCCTTTGTTGCACCCAGCCTAGGCATTTGGGGTTGGTTATGGAATGGTGCCATTAAAAATTAAATGGACTAATTTGTTGTAACTAGTTAATTTTTGGGCTTAAAATAATAAGTGTTCTAGAATCAAGGGTTCACTAGAACCCAAAAGCCAACATACAAAAAAAGAAAAGACCGGTTTGACTTTTCACTATCCATTTTTAAAGTGCATTCAATTATGCAAATGTTGCCATATTTTAGAAATTAACAATACTAAAGCGTGCCATTACTTACAACGTGCACGTTCCCATGTTTGGTGAAGTTCGCTACATTTTCTTTAAACATGAGATTGTAAGATGACAACCCATATATGACTTTTGAAAGTTATATATTTATTAATTATAAATTTTCAAGTAAAATAAAAGTTCAAAGCAAGTTATGCACTGTAACAAGTAAGAAAGTTGGAAAATACAGCTTATAGAAGCTCAAAGTGTAAGCGATAAAAAAAAGCAAGCAATGAAGTATAATGTCATGGAAATCTTTTACACTTGGAAAACATTGTGTAGAGACCCTTCCATCGTGTTGTTGAATTATGATGATGCCCGATGGGCTCACCACATATTCATAACTATTTTACCTAGTGGAAAGGTCGTCGATGTTTTTGTACTTTGATTTGTAAGGTATCCTTCTTTAAGCCTGGGTTTTTTCTAGAAGAAAATTTAAAAAAGAGTGGGAACTATCCAAATTGGAGGGAAACCCAACTTTATTCACTAACTTGACATTTAGGCCCTGTGACATTAAAAGTCCCGCAAAAAGGCCTAAAGACCTTTTATTGACTTTCTAATCAAATAAGTATGTGATCATCGGGTTGGACTTACACACACATGGTGCCAAATCCCTCTCACTTATTAACTAGGGTTAGGGTTGCCTTGGGATTCGCAAACCCTCCAATAGTATCCCCCACCAAAACTGGTGACGGTCCCACGACACCTGCGAGATGCAGTTATTGGGGACTTTTATTGGCTTCGAGACAAATCTTTATTAAATGATACTACACCTTCTCCGTAAATTGAGTGGGACAGTGTTGAAATCTAAATTGTGCGGCAAAAAAACAATGATGAGCTCCGACAATCCACTTGGAAGTTGTCCAGGACGTGATGCGAGATTCCCAGGAGCCTCCCATCATTGTTGCACAAAAATACAATCGAGCAACCGGCAGCTGATCCTTGATATTCTCTGAGGCCATTGGCTTATTTGGATCGAGTGCCAAAGGAGGAAGGCAATCATCCCATCTGGTTTGCCACTAACGCTAAGAGAGTTGAAATCTTTTGCAAATAGTGCCGATTGTCACACTGTCGGATCGGGAGAGTGTAGATACTCCCGCTGGTACGCTTTGTAAGGCCCGGTGGAAATCCACTGATATCATCCAACTGAAAGGCTGATGGATGATTGGCCAATTGGACGTATAGGATTGTAATTTTGTCCATAGCCAATCCCAAATCCTTCCATTTATTTCGTCATGGGCATTGGCACATTAATACGGATCTACCCTGCAATTGGCGAGGGAGGCCACTATCCTAATAGATTCTGGAGTTTTCCTCAAAAATAGTAACTCTCCAAGCCGGCTGGCTCTTCCAATGCAAGTATTTTGTCCAAATCTTTGTTGCCTCTATCTCCGAGGGTCCTTGAACTTAAGGACCCAACCACCACGCCGAGGACTCATGCAGATGTTGCTGCTAGAAAACTCTGGATCTGGTCATCGAACGCTGCTTGGCCTTCTGAATAATGGTGTGGTCCTTGATGAAGATGGACCCGCTTGCACTACCTGGTGGAATTGGGTGTTGTGCTTCAACGTTTGGAGCTCACCCTAGGTCATGCTCGAATCCAGCCCTGTATCCAATTGGTGCATCCTCTTGGCATGTAGGGGAGAATTGCGGCATGACCGGTACCTGAGATTTGTGGTCCGGCTTCCAACACTTGAGAGGCAGTTTTTTTCGTAGGCACTGATGGTTCCTTTGAACCTGTCAAAATGGCCTTGGAATCTTTGAAGGGCCACTTTGTAAGTTTTCACTTTTTTGAACAAATACGCGATCTCCGTTGGAGTTATCGCATGATTTGGTATTTGGTATGAAGATACGCATCACGCTCAAGGGTGGTCGCATCCAATTCAACCTTGGAGACATGTGCGATCGTGCCTCGGCCATCTGCAGTTAACCTTGTAGCAGCTGCACTGTTGCCTTGCATCCTGCATGGCCTTGTCCACCTAATCTTGTGCGGGTTGTCAGGGCATTTTGCAGGGAGTCTGACGTATCTTTTGAGGCGATCAGCCTTGTTGCTATGTCGTCTTCTTCTTAGCTTCGGATTTTTCTTCGTGTTGCTTGGCGATCTTCAATTGTCTGTTCAAGCTAAAAATCTTCTAAATGATAAGAGTGTTTTCTGATCCCATATCCGAGATTCGCTGTTCCATTTCTTTTTTCTTCTCCATCATAGACTGGATCACTTGCGCAAGGCTTGAGACCAAACCGAGAGCATCACTAGATCTACTGACGTGGAGGTGGTAGCAGCAGAAGGACCTGATGGAACTGTCCTTGGTTGGTGTGAAACAGGTGCTGGTACTTCTTTTTCTTCAAAATAATCTTCCTCTTCAAAGCTCTCCGGTGTTGTGGCGTCGAACTGCTTCGGTGATTTCACAGCTTGCTCGACCCGAAGTGTGGCTGGTGCATCTTCATCTTGAGGTGGATGGGATAACTGGCATGAATCTTCAACACCAACAGTAGTATCATGGAATTGTTCGAATCCTCTACCAGGGGATTGGAGTTCAAAGGGCGCAGGGCTCTAGGGCATCTCAAAAACTTCGGAGGCCCCAAGGGGGTCGGAATTATCAAACATATTCTACTTTGTGTTTGGTGAAACAGCTTCGGTGTGTAGGGGTGAGGAAGCCTAGGTAGCTGTGATGGGAATGGTAGCCCCAATAGTCACAGACTGTCCTTGAGTGAAAGCAAAGGCGAGGGAAGCATCCGAGGCAAGGGGAATAGGAAGTTCACTGCGAGTAGCAGCAGGGGGTGGAAGCGCAGTTGAAGATGTATGCCTAGTATGACATCGTGACGCAGAAGGCGAGTCAGGAATGTTGATTTCACTGCGTGGACGACGTCGACTATGTGAACTGGAGGCCTAGTGAGATGACTCGACCGGTGCTTCTTCATAAACCGAAAGCACCGAATCCAGGTGAAAGCTATGGATTTTGTTCTCAAGGTGGGAGGCCGCTAGAAGAGATAACAAGGAACCAGCAGTGAACTGCTACTTGGTATTGCTCTTTATGGATCGTTTGAGCTCACCAAAAACAGTCTTGAACCAGTTATACGGTTTGAGAGGGACCTTGGCTATCTTGACATAGGACTCAACTATCCTATGTAAGATTTGTGAAGTGATGTGGTCTTTCCTAAGGTTGCCAACCATCAAAAAGTTATTCAAGAGCTGGGCAGCAATGCGTATGGCAAGCTCAATGATGGCGTCTAGGAGATAGCCGTCGTTGGTCCAATGCAAATCATTTGTTAGGTCTATGTAAGGCTTAATAGCCTGTTGGCCTACTTATGGTTAGGTGAGACTTGGGTACCAGACGCTATACCTATGGTAGCAAGGGCAGCCTCAGTCACATGCACCTTGTGTGTGGCTCCCTGGAAGGTGATGTAAAACTTGGATTTCTCTTCCTTCCATGTACTGAAGGCAAGCATGATGAAATCCATGTTGATTCTCCCTGAAAAGGCTCTCTCATGAATACCCATTGCAGTAGGCAGAGGCTCCGCAAGGGTCATCCACTGAGTGACCATGCTTCTGCTAGGAAGTATCATGATATCCGTAGCAAATGGAACATCACAATGGATAGTATAGCGAGGCGATTGGGATGTATCTTTGGAAGACATGATGATCAGAAACGGAAAGTAAGATGCGCGAATGTATATCAAAAAGCAGTTCAGAAAGTTTGGAAGGCTTTGGTCGCTGGAAAAATTGGCAAGAGCTTCGCTAGCACAAGTGAGGAATGAATCGAATTCAGCCACCTTATAGGTAAATTTGGAGGGTCCATTACACTGAATACTAGTTTGGTTGATTAGTTCTGAACAAAAATTTTCAGGCATGTACAATATTGTGAAAATAGGCTATAAAAATCTCGGCGAAGGTTTTCGAGGATCTGAACCTATCTGCGAACGTTTTCCAGGGTTGGCGAAGGATGAACCTTTGCCAAGGAGGGTCCTTCGCCCAAGTACTGTCATAAATGTATTTTTTCAAGATCTGATGCTATGGCCAACCTAATTTTGACATTTTAAGACCATCTAGCATGTCAGTGAAGGTTCCTAATGAGAGTAAGGTGCTCGTTGAAGGTTTCCAAAATGGCATATTGATGATCATTCGTCTGCCTCAAAAAATGGATTTTTTCTGGACAAGAACCTTTGCCCAACTTAGTTTAGATATATCTGAAGTGGATGTACAGTTTGGAGGCTCAACAGAGGTTCTTGATACTGTATAGGCAACATCTGACCGAAAAAGTGATTTTATAAGTTGTGATTCAACTTGATACTGTTTAGGATTAAGTTGTGATCCAACTTGTACAATCTTTTCTGGTTCTCCTGGTTCAGCAAGATTCATGGGCTGTGTCCTAGCTGGGCCATCATAAACATCTTTCGAGTTTTGCACGTATTCTTCGGGTTCACGATGTGCTTTAGGTAACATGATAACCACATCGTCCAGTGTAAAGCGTTTAAAATGTTCGGGCATATCATGCTAGACTACATCTGCATGTTTCTTTTCAAAAGGACTTGTCTTGGATCTTTGCTTAGCCTTCTTAGCAGGAATTGATCGTGGAGGTGATGACTTTCGAGACGATGATGTCTTGCTGGAACTCTGACTTGTAGAATCATCCTCAACTTTTCCTTTGCCTTTATCCAATAAAGGTGGCACATTCACTAAATCAATATTTTGAAGAGGATTTTCCATTTCAGGACCGTATTATAATGTTGCTTGGCTTGTTTCTTCGTTATTGACCCTGTGATCCTGTCTTCCTTCAATATAACTGCTTTGAGCGGTTTTATTGTTGGTTCATCAGGAACATTACGCACTTTAAATCTGGTTGGATCCATATGATTTAGAATATGCTCATCAGTAAGTTCTGCATTGTCATCAAGGCATGACTCACAGGTATGAGGTCATCTTCAATCAGATCTAGTATAGGTTCCATTGATATCCAAGCTACATTCAACACATTCAAAGGAAAAGTGATCGATGTATCCAAGGTTTGATCCAATAATGAAATCTCACTCAATCTGACTGATTATCTTGTTGACACATATAACCTACTGTACAATCAATCGTTGCAAGAGCTTCATTCTAGTTGACAGTATCCATTTGAGAATCGTAATGAACTCCCAAATTTTTCTCTGGTCGGTCACAAGTATGATCGGTTGTTGAGGAATCATCATCCTCTTTTTGAATTACTGGTTTGATAGTCCAAGTTGCAGGATCAACTTTGACTGCACGTTCACAATTTTCAAAAGTGATTTTCCCGGTACCCCCAGTTATGAATTACTTGCGCAACTCATAACCATGGATGTCCCAATAAGACTCGATAGACATTTGGTGCTTCTGGTAAGTCCATTACTACGAAAGTTACGACGAACTATACTTTTACAATTCTGACAGATATATCTTCAACCATTCCACATGGACAAACTGTCGTTTGATCAGCTAGCTTAATGGCAAAAGTTGCAGGCTTGATCTTTGTAAGGCCCCATTTTGCACATAGCTTTGTTGAAATTAGATTAAGTCCTGAACCGCCATCTATCACAGCTGCTTTTTTAGGAAATTGTCTATGCTGTATCGGTAGAGTGATATTTTTTTGTTCACTTTCCCAAGCGGCTCTGACATGGAGTACTTCATTAGATTCTTTAAATCCAGTACAAAAAAGTGGCTCTTGATGGACTTCTGGTTCTACTTGAGCTAATTTTTGTGCTAAGACTTCTTTTGCTTTTGGCACCAACTTCAGGGACTCTCCCAATGAGATATTGATCTAACTAGACAAAATATTCATGAGCAGTTCCTTTTGTGGTGCTTCCGGTTCAGTCATCTTGAAGGGTTCTTCATGATGATGCAACTGATCATTCATATCTGTACGTGAATTTTTTGGTGGCTGCAAAGGTAAAGAACGAACTTCTGCTATTGCTTTAGCAGCTTCAAGCTCCTCTTCTTCTTGTAGATGTTTAATCCACTGTCTCATATCATGATATCTTCTTTTTTCTGCATGAAGATTTGGATAGACTCCAAATTTTGTTGGTATATCAGTTAATGGTATAGAATCAGCAAGTACTGGATCCGCTACTGGTTCTTTCTGCTTCTGTGCTCTGGTGACCACCATCAAAGGTACACTTGATTTATTTCGAGCTACTTGTCTTTGCTTGATTGTTATCAAATTTATAGGAGCTGTAGCTGGTGGTGGCTTCGGTCTTGCTGGACAGTCTTTATAGCAATGCCCATAACCATAGTCACACCATAATGGTACAAATTTCTCTTTATTTGGATATTCGACAACTCTGTGATTTTCTCCACATGCAAAGCATCCAAGTGGTGCTCTAGTCCAGTTTCTAGATGCTTGTTGTTGCGCAGCAGCATAAATAGCATACTATTCTGAAGATCCACCTTCTTGATCATTACCATAGTTCCATTGCTCGGTACTTCTGTACGGTTCTGGTTCCATCAAATTGGCAAGAGGAGCGGAGTGCTTTGGTGGGGCAGGTAAGGCTAAACGTTTCGGGTATCCGAAAGCAAATTGTCGAGGTCTAGCTGCTGGATTTCCTCCATGCTCTGGTTCTCGATATCCCATTTGGGCATACCGTTGCTGAATTATCCAAGGATTGAAGTTGCAAAAAGCAGTCTCATGATCAGGTGAATTACACAAATGGCATACACTGATTTCCATTCATTTTTTCAATTGAGGACACTCATTCACTGTGTGATTTTCTCTACAAATTGAACACCAGACATTTTTCCTGGTAGAAAAAGTCTTCGCAAACTTCTCAGCTTTCTTGTTCACTTGTCCGTGGAAATCTTCCAATGCTTTGATCTTCTCATCAAATTGTGACTGCAACTTTTCCATCTGTTTTTGCTGGTTCTTCCCAAGTTTCTCAAACTCATTGAGCATCATTTATGCAGTAGCGTTGACATTTGTTGATGCAATAGTGGTGGATGTCGTAGTGGTCTGCCCTGCTCTATAAGACAACATACTGATATTCAGTTCATTCTTTGAATCTTCATCCTCCTCTCGAATTGCATCATCCATAACATTCTGCAACAGTGCATACTCATTATGGCGTTTCAGCTCACGTTTGATCCGTTTAGGTAAACCTGACAAAAATCACATAATCATGGCATTTTCGTTATCAGTTCAGATTCGCACTCAGATTTGAGGTGTTTCACCCATTCAATGTAATCTCGAACCATTTTCCGCTTTTCATTTTAATTTTACTTAAAAGTAGGAAAGAGTCTTCCATAAACTTTCGAGGTTTGAACCGTGTGATAAGGGCTTGTTTAACAATCTCCCAATCTGCACGCTCAGTTTCAACTTGATTATAGTACCAATCTTGTGCTGCACCTGTTAAGGCCATAGGAAAAAGCTTAAGTTTATCTTGAGGGAAAATTTCGCCATAGACTTCACAGGATTCAGCATAGATATGAAGAAATCTAACTGGATCTGTTAATCCATTATATTTTGGTAGATCCAAAGGAGGTGCTCTTCTAACAATGATTGGATTGACTTCTTGAGGAGCACCTCCAGAGGCAGCCATACTCACAAGTTCAAATCAAGCAGACAGCGAGATTGGATCTAAATTTTTCAATCAAAAACTATCTCAGATCAAATCTGCTAGATCTATTTCACTTTTCAAGAATCTGATTTCTATATCGTGAAAAAGATTTTGAAATTCAATCAATCTATACTTCTCAAAAAGTGAAAAATTTCTTAGAATCCAAATCAGACTGTATCAGATTTGACCCAAATTTTGACAGAGACTTGATCTGAAAAATCAGTTCCTAAAAATAGAACTGGCAAAGTTTCCCTAGGCGAAGATTGGCTTGGCGAAGGTTCAGTAGTGTTATTTTGAGAAAAAAAAACTTTTGGATCAGATTTTTCTGACAATTTCTATAAAAATAACCTTCGCTGAACTCTCAGATTCAAATTCAGACACAAATAAAGCTAGGGTAAACCCGACGAAGATTTCTGACACAAAAAAAACACAGTTTATGTAGTTTGACGAGGGTAAAAATCAAGATTTTCTATGATTTGGGTAAGAAGAATGTTCGTCGAACTCAAAAATAGTATTTTACTATAAATAGAATGTTTTGAAAACCCGACGAAGATTTTGGCGAAGAATCAAAAGTAATACTAGTATTTTTGCAAAAAAGAGACTTTTTTTGGCAAAAATATGGCAGTATGACAACTGATCCTCTGGAAAAACCTTTTATTTCTGGTATTATTCTGCGCCGACCTGGCAGTAGATAGATCTAAATCACACCTATGCACAGTGAATCGGACGAAGGTTTGTATTTTTAGGGTTTTGGTATTTTTTTGGTGTTTTTTGACGATTTTTTTGATGTTTCTTAAAATTTGCTAGAAATGATTGTTCACCCTTCAAACTGAAGGTTCTGTGATCAAAACCAAAGGTGTCTGCAATTCAGCGAAGGTTTGCTGAAAGAGGATAAAAAGTTATCAACTCTGATGATGATTTTTACTTCCTTTTGACCAAAATCTGGCAGATTTGATCGATTTTTGTTGTTTTTTCTGATATCTCAGATCCAAATAGTCCTTAAGATTGGTGATCTGAATAGCTTTTGCTGTTCTACAATCAGATTAGATTTCAAACAAGCAAATCCACTCAAATCAAGCAAAATCACTCCCAAACTAATCCTAAATGCAGATCTAACACTATTCATGCAACGACAAGATGCCTAACCATGCTGCAAACTGAAAATTTGGCGTTGCTCCCCGGCAATGGCGCCAAAATTGTAGTGGGTTTCTTTCCTTGCCTAACCTCAATCCAAGATCTAATCAATCTAGCATCAAAGAGACGAAGTTAGTTGTCACACATAGATTCGTTCCCATAAGATCGATAATATAGTTCAGATTTCAGCATGAATGAAAGATCCAAATCTAACTCTAACACCCATTAACCCTAAGCATTAAGACTACATCCACAACAAGATAGCTTACTCTTTCTCTCTCATAAAAAGTATAATAACATGCAATCCCAATAACAATCAGATCCAAAAATTAGCAAAATAGAAATAAAGCATGAGATATGGAGGGAAAGTGATAGAGAGCAAGGACATTCATCAATCCATTTGACAAGAGAACCAATCTGCTTTATTGAAATGAGGAAATGAACATGTGTAGGAACTCGAGTTGGTCCCTTTTTATAGTAGAGAAAAGGACCCTGGCCTCTGAATCCAATTGGTCCATTTCTGCCTCCCTAGTTATTCAAATTTAAAAAAGAGTGGGAACCATCCAAATTGGAGGGAAACCCAACTTTATTCACTAACTTGACATTTAGGCCATGCGACATTAAAAGTCCTGCAAAAAGGCCTAAAGTTCTTTTATTGACTTTCTAATCAAATAACTATGTGATCATCGGGTTGGACTTACACACGCAGGGTACCAAATCCCTCTCACTTATTAACTAGGGTTAGGGTTGCCTTGGGATCCGCAAACCCTCCAACAATGTTCCAAAGAGTAATTATTCTAATGCATTGCCAAAAGGTATGAACTTCACATCGTAAAAAATGATGTCATTCAAGAGCAAATTCAAGAGCAAGTCTGTATAGATGAATCTCCTGAATCTGGTATGGAAGCGAGCGATAAAAAGATCATCCACTGATTTCCATAGAGAAGCATATCAATGGAAAAAAAGATGAACCACATCCTCATCTAATAATCTGCATTTAGAACAGACATGCGTTACATCCCCTCTATAATGAGGACGGACATGAAGCCTATGTTAGGTAGAGCCCCAAGCGATCATACAAAAACGTAAAACATCATAATGACATTTTACTTAGCATTTTTCAAGTGCATTTTATATTGCAAAAAATGTCATTCCTTGGGAATTTATAGTTTTCAAATATTGTCATTACTCATAAAGTCTTCGTGTAACCAGATTTGTTCTTACTTTTTCTATGATCATATAAATGTGAGATTGTAAAATAAATGTAAAAGACACCTTATGACTTTTGAAAGCTGCATGCCAAAAGAATATCAATCTTTACTCCATAACCAAAAGAATATCAATCTTTACTCCATAAGAATGTATGGAAGCAATTATATCCCATGAGTAATAAACTACTTATATGATATAGCCTAGAGAAGTTTGGGCCACACAAAAAGTAAGCCATGTAAAGCTAGATACATTTGTACGCATAAAGTTGTGTGTAGAGACATTTACGTTAGCTTCAACAATTAATGAATTATAGAGAGACTGATGCCTTGCAATAATTGTATGATAATTTTACCTGATGGAAAGATCTCTTAAAATCCATTTTTTGATGCATCAAGAAATATGGTGTGGAAGTGTGTTTTGTGGGTTGGGGGGGTTTACAAGACATGTATATATTATTTTCTTTTGGGAAGATTAACCATGGATTAAAATTTGATTACTAAACTATAACAACATAAAACAAGTTAAAGTGAGCAAAACTTATCAGCCTCTTTAAAAAGAAGCAGCGGGGAGATGAAAAATATACCCTATCCAAATTCCTTGCAATCCATATCTAAACAAATATTCATTAGAGTGACAACTATGAGACATGAGAGTCCTCAAACACAATATCATTGAGTAACAAATCTAAGTGGCCAAGCGTTGAAAACTTAACATGAAATATTCCAATGAAAAGATCAACAATAGAATTCCAGAGGCGCCAATAACAAAAGTAAAAAAGATGTTTCTCATCTAATGCTTTGAATTTGGAGTAGCCGTGAGATGAGTTGCCTTTATACTTGGAATCAACAAAGAGAGCTTGTTGGATAATTCTAAAGGCAAAGATTTTTAGTTTGACAGGCTTGATCTTGCAAGTTCATAGAAATCTGGCTTGCAAGACAGTTATGATCAAAATCTCAGGTGTTGAATCAATGAAGCATAAAAGACAGCAATAGACTAAAGCCCTACAAGCAATAGACAAGACAATAGGTTCTCCCACGAAGAGCCCAAACAATACTAATCAATAATATGAAAAATGAGTGTACAAATGCCCCTATAAATACCCTACCAATGAACCCTAAAATAGGAATTCAAAAGTAAAGGGAGGCAAAATGTGGAGGGAAAATAGTGCGCCCTCCTACGGGCCCCCACTCCACATATGACCATATAATAACGACCCAAGGCCAGTCAATGTCATAAAAAAGGACCCAATGCGGGTCATAAGCATATAAAAAGGCTTTAGGGCTTGTACATGACTAATATAAAATGAGTATAAGAAATATACATAACCAATAGTAAATGTAAAGAGGTATGCGAAATATATGCAGAGTATCCCAGTAGGCCTGTATCCTATAGTCCGTAACTCTCCCTGGCTATAAAGAACATTGCCCCCAATGTAGACAAAATAAGATAAGAACCAGTGCCAGAGAAAAATACTGCATCAAGATATCCCATCTGAGAAAGGAACATCAAGAGAAGCCGGAGCATCCCGAGAAGCAATGGTAGCTGCAAGTGATCGAGCCTGATCAGCCATGATAGGGGTATGATAAAAAACATCAGTAGCCTCCTCAATAGGACGACCATCCCACTGGACCAAAAACTGAACCTGCCGATGGCGAGGACTATGCAATAAGCGCACCTGTAAAATAGCAGCTGGCAAGAATGGAAAAAGTTCTGGATCTGTAGGAAATGAGGAATCTCGAGGAGCATCATCCTCAATAGCAGCATGTAATAAACTGACATGAAAGATATCACAAGCCCGAGTAGCAGCAGGTAACTCAAGATGATATGTAACTGGACTGAGGCGCTCAAGAACCTGAAAAGGCCCATAATAGCGGCGCAAGCTTCTCAGTAGAAGCAAGACCCTATACAAAACGATGGCGAGCAAAGCGTAACCGGAGAAAAATAGTATCTCCCTCTACAAACTCAACATGGCGTCGATGACGATCAACAATGGTCCTGTACCGCTGCTGAATATGCTGTAAATGAGTAGCAGCTCTAGTAATAACCTCTCGAGCACTCGAAAGATAAGATGAAATAGTAACAGGTGCATCATCTGGAGGAGCAGGTATACCGGGTAGAACTGGTGAGTATCCATGAGCAAGCATGAAAGGAGAAACACCTGTGCTGGAACTAACAGAACTGTTATAACTATACTCAACCAAACATAAATGCTGATCCCAATCACGATCAGAAGGATAAACATAATGTTGTAAATAATCCTCCAATACCCGGTTAATAACCTCAGACTAACCATCCGCAGAAGAATGATAAGCAGTGTCCATAAGTATCCTAACATCCAAGATACGCATAAGCTCTGTCCAAAAATCTGATGTAAACTTGGTATCCCGATCAGTAAGTATAGATCGTGGGAGACCATGTAAGCGGAAAATCTCAGAAATAAATATACGACCACACCGATCTGCTGTAATAGTACGTCTGACTGGTATGAAATGAGCTTGTTTAGTAAACCTATCAACTACCACCAAACAAGAGTCATGACCACGCTGAGTACGAGGAAGACCTAAAATGAAGTCCATAGATATATCAGTCCACTGGCGGGAAGGAATAGGCCAACTTTCAAGGAGACCGCCAGGTTTTTCAGGGGAATACTTGTTACGAAGGCAAAAATCACAAGTATGAATAAGGTGGGAAAGCTCACGCTTCATGGAAGGCCAATAAAAATGTTCTTTCAAACAGAACAAGGACTTCTGAAAACCAAAGTGGCCACCAACAGGAGAGGAATGGGCATCAAGGAGTTGTGGACGTATGTCGAGAGTGCTGGGAATACATAACGAACCATAGTGAAACACACGATGATTAACAATGGAATAAACCTGGTGAGGGTAAGAGGAAGGACGAGAGGCAGACGACATAACATCACGAAAGTCTGGACATGTGGCATAAGCCTGAGGAAGATCATCATACCAAGAGTGGGGAGACGTAATAAGACTGTAAGTAAGAGCAGGTAAACAAGACAAAGCATCAGCAGCAGCGTTACTTTTACCAGGCTTATAATGAATATCAAAATGCAAGGACTGTAAAAATTGAAGCCAACGGTACTGACGATCACTAAGGTCCTTTTGTGTATACAAATAACGAAGTGACTGGTGATCAGTAGAAACATCAAACGAAACACGATACAGACAATGACGCCACTTCTTTAAGCAAAAATGATAGCAAGAAACTCTTTTTCATGAGTGGAATAGCGCTGCTCATACGAACAAAGACGACGAGATTCATATGCAATAACACACTGACGTTGATGTAACAAAGCACCTAATCCTGTGGAACTAGCATCAGTCTCAACAACAAAACGCTGGGAAAATCCGGAAGACATAAAACAGGGGCAGTGGTAAGCTTAATTTTCAAAGTATCAAAAGCTGATTGACATGCGAGAGTCCAAGCAAACGAAGTTTTCTTTTTCAACAGAGCATGCAAAGGAGATGCAAGAGTGGCAAAATGAGCAATTGGTTTACGAAGATGGATAGCAAGACCAAGAAACATACGAACATCATGAACATCAACAGGCACAGGCCATGAAAGAATAGAACGAACCTTACGAGGGTCGAGACGAACAATACCATTAGTAACAAAAAAGTCCAAAAACTTGATTTGTACAACAACAAAAGAACGTTTAGAACATTTAGCATACAGATGATGAGTAACTAACAAAACAAAAACAGAACGAACGTGCTGAATATGAAGAGAGAGAGTGGTGCTATAAATGAGGATATCGTCAAAATAAACAATGACACACTTTTCAAGCAGAGGACGAAAGATGTTATTCATGACATTTGGAAAAGTGGGCGGACCATTGGTAACACCAAAAGGAAGGAAACAAAACTCATACAGACCAAAGTGGGTACGGAAAGCTGTCTTGTGCTCATCAGGAGGATGCATACGAATCTGGTGATAATCGGAACGGAGGTCAAGTTTAGAAAAGATCTTGGCTTGGCCTAACTGGTCAAACAGGTCATCCATATGAGGGATAGGGTACTGATTACGGATAGTAAGTTTATTTAAAGCACGATAATCTATACATAGACGTTTAGTACCATCCTTCTTATCAACAAGTAAAACAGGAGCACCAAAAGGACTGTGGCTAGGAACAATAAGGCCTTGACGTAATAAATCAGACACATGACGATGGACTTTCTCGCGCTCAACAATAGACATACGAAAAGGAGGACGAGAAGGAGGCGATGCAAAGGAAACAAGGTCTATATGGTGGTTGATATCTCGTAAAGGTGGTAACCGAGTCGGCTCTCTAAAAACATGCTCAAATTCACGCAATAGTTCAGAAAATACCTATGGCAAAGGTGGTGCATCCGCAATAGGCTGAACTGGCTGAATAGAAAGAATAGCGACACAGTGGGCCTTTGAGAGGCTCCGTATGAACTGCTTCCGGGAAATAAGTTGATAGTCCTGCCGTGAATCAATACCGAAAAATATATGCTCAGTACCATCATGAGAGAATGTCAATGTCTGTTGCTGGAGGTCTACTGTAACCGCACCAAGGGATGCAAACCAATCAGCATCAAGGATAAGATCGTACCGTGTAAGTGGAATAATATGAAAATCTGCCTGACCAAGGAAGTCTCCAATCCGATATGAAAGCTGCTGATACATCTGCATGCTAGGAAAAGAGTGTGCGCTGGCAACCTCAACATGCAGGGGATGAGGCGTAGTGACTGGCATAGCACGAATGCGTGTAGTAATATGACTACTGAGAAACGAGTGAGTGCTACCCGTGTCAACAAGGGCAATAAACTCACGACCAGTGATACGTACGCGAAGATGGATATGGCGTGGACCCGGCTTACCGGCCCAAGTAGCATAAGCAAGCTGAGCATGGCATACAACTAGATCAGGGGGATCAGGAACAGGCTCAGTGGGTGTCAAAGTAAATTTTTATTTGCTTGAATAGAAGTACCGAGTGCCTGATTAGAGATAGAAAAACAATGACTTAATCTATACAAGTATCCATGTCTCTTTTCGAGTGCTAGGATCTTGCCTGTCCTATCAACTACTTTGCACTGATCACATTCAAATTCTACTTTAGGTTGATCATCATCAAGAATATGAAGGCATATGACAGAATCAGGACTATCATCAGGTGTGTCAGCATCATGGAAATAGACGGCAGTAGCAGTGGCAGGCTGTCGGCAATCACGGGCGATATGATTAGGACTCTTACAGTTGAAACATAAGCGCTTCTCACGGATCTTAGACATCTCAGGCTGTGAGTAGCGATGAACAAAAACAGGACGAGGAGAAAAAAGAGGACGTGGTGCAGAAGGAAGAGTGGACAAAGGTGAATAGACAAATGTGGAACTAGCAGAGAATGGAGAGAAAAAAATAGGACGTGTGAAAGGACGCGAAGGACGAGAAACAGAGCAAGAGATGGGAGAGTACTTGTGCTACAGTGCGGTAGCAAGGGAGATGGCGTGAGAAAGAGTGAGTGGAAAAAAAGAAGAAACATCATATCTGAGTGCGCCTCGTAGACCAGCAACATAGCGAGAGATGAGCTCCAATGTAGAAATATCTGGGAATAAATAGGAAAGCTCTGTAAACCGTGTCGTATAAGTAGCCAAGTCACCAGTGTGAGATAAACTGCGAAAGATGTCGCGCTGTCGAATAAGCCACTGAGGATCAATCATCGCTAGACGGAGTGCTGTCATAAACTCTGTCCAACTAGCAAGGCCAGGGTGTGAAGCCGTCTGGCGAAACATGCGCCACCAAGTAGCAGCACGGCCCTCCAAATGTAAAGCAGCCAAATGTATCCGCTGAATGTCAGTCTTAGGAAAGATAAGGAAGTAGGTCTCCTGCTTAGAATACCAATTCTCGAGTTCATTCCCATCGGATGACCCAGAATACACAGCAAGCTGAACCTTATCCTTAAAGTCTCGTGGCAAAGGACCAGAAGATGAAGGAGTCTCGGGCGGTGGAAATGTACGCTGTGGGGGAACATGTGGAGATAGTGGAGAAACACTGGATTGTAATGATAGTGTAGCAATCTGGGCAGAAAGAGTAGTGAACGTCTCTCGTAACTCCTGGCGTAAATCAATGCATACATCACTCATGGCTTCCCTAAGATGATCTCGGAATTCATGCCGTACTTCGTCAAGGTAAGTGGAAGACGGTATGCGAGGCTCAGAAGATGTAGGGAAAGTATCCATGGTCAAGGAATGCAAGAAGTGAAGAGAGTGTAAGAAAAGCTTAATATCGGAGGGAGCAGACTTTTGTCGTCACCCCAAATACGCTTTAGGTACACAAACGACACTAAGAGCAAGAAAGGAAATGACAAATGTCAAGAAAAGGTGTGGAAAGCAAGGAAAAACCAGCAAAGATACCTCTCGATAGAGCTCCAAGCGTGTGCGAAGAGCTGGCTGGAAAATGTGACCACAAGGAGAATGAAAGTGGGCGCTGGACAGCCTCCAATCAATGCTGAAAATATGGCTGAAAATCTGTGGAAAACGTGATGAAATAGGACGATGGACAGCCTCCAATCAACACTGAAATATGGTTGAAACTTTGCTGGAACAATGGCTGAAAAATGTGATGAAGTAGGCTGCTGGACAGCCTCCAATCAATGCTGAAAAGATGGCTGGGAATCCTTTCCCTAAATCAAATGGAGGATTCAAAAAAAAGAGGGAAAAGAATTTGGAACTTGGGCGCCGGAAATAATCTGCCCAATTTTTTTTTCCGGCCGCCAAATTTAGCGGAAGTACTTCCGCTAACTATCTGCTAAAGCTCCGCCAAGGAAAATGCTCTGATGGGAGTTGGTCCTCCTCCAAACTGTGCTGAATGTTGCTGAAGCAAAGAGACGAAAGTTCTCAGCAAAGAGAGAAAAATCAACAAGGAAAATGGGCACCCAATCAAAAAATCAAATCTGAAATTCAGCAATCAGGAAAGTGCTCTGATACCAAGTTATGATCAAAATCTCAGGTGTTGAATCAATGAAGCATAAAAGACAGCAATAGACTAAAGCCCTACAAGCAATAGACAAGACAATAGGTTCTCCCACGAAGAGCCCAAGCAATACCAATCAATAATCTGAAAAATGAGTGTACAAATGCCCCTATAAATACCCTACCAATGAACCTTAAAATAGGAATTCAAAAGTAAAGGAAGACAAAATGTGGAGGGAAAGTAGTGCGCCCTCCTACGGGCCTCCACTCCACATATAACCATATAATAAGGGCCCAAGGCCAGTCAATGTCATAAAAAAGGACCCAGTGCGGGTCATAAGCATATAAAAGGCTCTGAGGCCTGTACATGACTAATATAAAATGCGTTACCAGAAATATACATAACCAACAGTAAATGTAAAGAGGCATATGCAGAGTAGCCCAGTAGGCCTGTATCCTGTAGTCCGTAACTAAGACATATTAAGGCCTAAGCCTTAAGGAGCACAAGGCTCCGAAAGTCCAATTTGAAAACATGTTAGATTTGAGCTTGAGTTTACATTGGTACAATTTTAACTCGACTAGTGTGGAGTATTTTATTTAAAATTTTGTATTACATGAGATTTATTTTACTTTCGCTAGATTCATACATTACTAAAACCTTTGACAATGCAAGGCATTTACATAGTTAAAAATAAAATTGCAAAGATTGCATTTTAGAAGAATCAAAAAATAAAACAAATTCATTTTATCGCTCAAACTCACCTAGTAGTGACACCTCATCTTTTAACAAATCATTACAACGGCTTACTGCTATCGTGACAAAGCTAAGAAGGTGAGTAGAATATGACAAAAGCTCTTATGTACACTCAAGAAGAATTCAAATTGTTGGAAAACGACAAAACAATTATTGCAATTTAGGAGAATTTAGGAATAGAAAAGAATCCATTTTTGTGCCCAAACTCACATAAAATGGCACCCCAACTTTTGGCATATCATCACGGTAGCTCACAACTATTGTGACAAAGCTATCAATACTATATTTACTTATGACACTACTTAGTTTATCAATGCAACAAAATGAACCTAAAATGCAGTTAGTTTAAAAATAAGTTCGAATATCAAACAAGCAAGTAACTTATTTGCTCATCCTTTTGAGAGAGAGAGAGAGAGAGAGAGAGAGAGAGAGAGAGAGAGAGAGAGAGAGAGAGAGATGGGGAACAAATTTTTTGGTCCCTCCAACTACAAGCACAATTAATATATAGTGGAACAACTATGTAATGAGAATGAGCTAAAATGGCAAAGTTGTTGTAAGTTATGCATATGCTTCTCCCAAGATGTGGGTCTACATAGATCATGTAGATTTCCGCCCCCATCGTAAATACCTTAACTCATAGCGAGGCCATCCTTACGTAAGCAAAGACTAATAGCAATAGGGTTCATAAATTGAGAGGCCCATGTCAAACGCAAACGATGATCCAATGCTCGAGGAAATCGGCAAAGGCAAAGTATAGAAATGGAAGTGACAAATCTTTTCAAAAATTGATATCATAAAATATTTGACGATTTTTTATACAATTATACATACCATTTATGAGTAAAAGTCTTAAAAAATGGAGAATTTATATAGAATGCAGGTTTTTTTTGAGAACAACTTAAAAGAGGTCTTTAGATCACTATGCAAATCTAGGATTATTATATAAAGGTTTAATTCCCAAGGACGGAACGGATGGATAACATATCAAATTATGAATGCCGGATTGAACGGATACCATACATATATTTATCTCTATAAATAAAGCAACAAGTAATCGCCCCACCTCACCTCCACTCTACTGCTCCTGAAGTCCTTCGCCTCGGGACCACTTTGGTGGTGATGCTTGTTAAAGTATTCCTTTGATCAGAGAAAGATCTGTTCTCTCTGCCGCTGGTTCGAAGAAGCACCTGGTGCGCATGTCTTCTTCTGAACTTGCCCTCATATAATTGGTATAGAACGCATGTAGCATATGGCAGCTCTCGATCGATCACCAGTGCCCAATAGCAAGCGGAACTCCAAAACGTTGTTATATATACCTCTTTCCTTGTGTGCACCAAACCGGCATGTTGCTTGTCAATTACATTATGCAACTTAAGAACAGCATGCGGGCTTCATTTTCTTGAGACATGTTTTGGGTTTTAAGAGCATCTGCTGTCCTGGGTCCGGTTGTTCTTGAAGTCAAGCGATCGGAACTATCCATAACGAAGATTTCATGTTAATCACATTATCCTCCGTTTAGTGTTCAGATGACTGGCCTGGACTACCCCCTTCTTGTTTTCATGATTTACGTTGATCTTTGATGAAACTGGCTTCTGGAACATACATTCACCTTGAGAAAGATCGTATGTTTATTCATAACAGACGGTCAGCCAAGCCTGTCCAGTCTTGTGATGACACTTTTTATCTTTAACTGCTGTATCCACTTGCCATGATTTGGATTGCTTGATGAAACACTTCATTCAAAGATATCGAGTTTCATGCCGTGGTTTTCCGCTGCTGCAGAGGTTATGGAGGCTGGCAAGGATCTGTTCCTGAAACGCAATCACTCTTTCTAACTCAATATCACAGACTTTGCCGCATCGTAGATTATCAGCCTATCGAGGATGGCAAGGGATGAGACTACCGAAAAACATGAACCGAATTTCACATGTTCAAGAATATTCTGTGCACCCTGTGCCTGGTTCGAAGCAATGAGTAATGAGCTAGATCTAAATTTCATTGTGGGAGTGATAGTCGTGTACGGCATGAGCCAAGGGATTGGGGGTTCTCTGCACAGAGTGATCTTGGAATACTATTGGAAGGATATTCAGCTCGCTCAGCCTTCAAGTGTTCAAGTGTATCATGGCATCATCTCCATCCCTTGGGATGTGAAGCCCATATGGGGGCTTCTCACGGATATTGTGCCCATTGCTGGATACCACCGTCGACCCTACTTTATAATCTCAGGTCTCAAAAACTTTTTCAAGCATCTGTCTTCGGTTCCGTTCTTTAATTTCAGATAAAATTAATCGTAGTAGTTTTAAGTAATTTGAGCATATGAGCAAACTTTACCTTGTGATTGGATCAAAGCAAGCAAGAGTGTTCGTGTTAGATCACGAGGAGATTGTGGGCTGACAATTTTTGCTTTTTCTTAATTGCTGTGGAAATCTGCCAGTGTTTTCAATTAATTTACAGATTTTTTCGGGTTTATGTTTTCAATTGATTTTCGAGTGTATGTTGAATCGTTTGCTTGCTGGGCAATGATGTCGTCGTCAAGCGTACAAGTATTCCGTCCCTGTGCAGGGCTGCTGGGTGCTGGAGCTTACATGGCGCTGTTATTGGGAGGGAAAATGCACGCAGCGATGGCATGCTCGTTGCTGGTAGCAGCTGCGATATCATCAGCGATCGCGGAAGTGACATTGGATGCAGTGGCTGCCAAGAAGAGCCGTGAGCGACCGGAGCTGGCAGCGGATGTGCAGAGCCTATGCTACATGAGCCTTGCCATTGGGAGACTGGCTGGCTACTCTCTCAGCGGGACTGCAGTGGCTACCTTTGGCCCGCAGGTAGTCTCTCACTCTCAGATCTCTAATTTTTCTACCTACCAATGTACCTCCTGAGTCCTACCTCCCATGGAAAGGCAGTTTCAACTTTGGGACTCCAACTACATATGTACGCATAATAGGCCAACGTGTGTGTTGTAGGGCTTACGCTTTGGACGTGCTTCAGGCCCCACCCTTGCGTAGGGTAGGGTAGGGTAGGGTAGGGTGTGGGTGGGGCCCCTAAGCACTTGAACAAGGCCTTTACAGGTGAGGGAATCTTTTTCTTGCTTGGTGCAGGATGCCGTCCTTTCCAGCAGTAAACCACTTTGTACTTTTTCACACAGCATTTGAACGTGCCTCCTTAGGCCCAAGCTGCGTGAATTTTGCATGCAAAACGGTGGACGTAAAAAAAAACTACTGGAATTAAAGGTTAACAAGAGTAAAATGTTTTCACGCCAGGGAAGGTCTACCTCCTCCACCGGTTCACCTTCATAAGGCCCTCAAAGGGCGACACCCCAGATCGTGTGCATTTAAATATAAAAGCAGTCCTAATATGCCCTATAAAGTCCTCTAAATTGAATTATAACAATGTCAGCCAAAAGAATAACAAGATGATCTATATATCAAGAGAAGCTTTGCGTTCAAGCTAAATTCTTAAAAATTAGAAAAACATAACTTGCACAAAATAACTAAAATATTTAAAATAATTAGTCTAATGCTCAAACACACCTAGGAGTGACACCTAAATATTATTTAGAAGACAATACTAGTCTCAACGGGTGACTAGCCTTGTGCCAATGGGTGCCTAGCCCTAGCACCAATGGGTGCTTGGCCCTACTACCAACTTGTAGTGCCTAGGGCCTTAAAAAAGTAAAAAAATATCAAATTTTTGGGACCTCGTAAGGTAGTGCCTACCTACTCATGCAGGGGGTCAAATTTTTTTTAGTATTTTAAAACCCGATCCAAGATTAAAGACATTCCGTAGTAGATTTTCAATCTTTTGCATTTTCCAGCCCAATTTGCATCTACAAATCCCTATAACTGCAAAACATCTTGACTTCTCTAATGGATACCTATATCGTATAGTACCTTCAATATACCTAAGTATCCTTTTTGTAGCTTTCCAATGTACTTGCTTTGGTTTAGCCATGAACTAACTTACCATACTTAAAACATAAGCAACATCTGGTCGCGGGTAGTCGTTAGATGGGTCAAACTTCCAAGAAGTTGTCTATATAATGTTTCATCTGCATCTTGATCTTGCTCAGCTTTCATAAGCTTACATCTACAATCATATGGAGTTGAAATTGGTTTGCATTCTGACATCCCAAATATTTCCAAAAGTTCATGAGCATATTTAGTTTGAGAAACAAATAGACGTTGTGCTGTGCTCTCCATACTTCAATCTCGAGAAGGTATTGTAGTGAATCAAGATCTTTCATGCGAAACTTTGATTAGAGACCTTTCTTAATATCATGAATCAAAAAACATGATTAGAACCTGTGATGAGAAGGTCATTAATATACATCACTACAAGAACAATCCGATCATCTTTTACCATTAACATCAAGTGTAGGCTTTGCACTATTGGTCTAAAAACCAAGCTCCTCAAAGTATGAATCAATCCTTGTGACTTGTTTGAGTCTGTATTAGGCTTTTTCCAACTTGCAAACCATGTCTTCTTGTCCTTTGACTGTGTATCTCTTTGGCTATTCCAGATAAACTTCTTCCTCTAGAATCCATTCAAGAATGCACTCTTAACATATTCATTTAGTGGATATCCCAACTAAACTAAGTCGCCAATGACAAAACCGTCCTCATTGTTATGTCCATGTGCGGTTCAGAAAATTCGAAATAATCCTTGACATGGATATTCAGCAGTCCAGTGTAGGAGTTTACTAGGCCAAAAATGTAATTAATAACTTTGTGAGGGCCATGCACTCCAATTAGGACATGTGGAGCAGTGCACGATGATTGATAACGGACTTAGTAAAAAATCAGGGTTTTGGAAGAAATATTCTTAGGCTCTATATATACCTAAAAGAACTCGCCCTCCTGCACTTCCAGATTCCGGTATTCAGTTGCCCGAAACCTCTCCTCTCCTCTATTCAGTTATCATGGCTTGGGGGGGTGAAATTGATAGGGTTTGACTTTCAGTCTATTTCGTTGGGTGGTTTGGCTCCACATCACTGCTTTTGATGTATGCATCAAGATCTTAAAGTTATGAACGTAGCCACGGCTGATCTAGATTTAGTCTATGAAAGCATCACATAAGCAAGACTTAACCCTAGAAAGCAGGAGAGAGAAAGCTTAAAGAGACTAAAGAAGGAGATCATATCATAAGCCAAGTAACAAATGACACGGAATCCCTACTTATAGCCAAGAGGAAGCCCTAAAAGGAAGCTTCCAGTGGCTAGGGCCAAACTGAGAGGGAAAATAGTGCGCCCTCCAAGAAGGCCCCCACTCTCAGTAATATGACCAAATAACCAATATAGTGAATCATAGGGCCCAAGGCCAATAATATGGTCTAAATGTCAATAATAGGGCCCAAGGCCAACCATATAGTCTAAATGTCAAATAATGAATTAAAAAGGGCCCAAAGCCTGCCTTTGCATAAAGTAAAGTAAATGTAAATGGACATGGCGAATGTAATGAGCCGAGTCCATAACTCTCCCCGACACAAAAATAAGACCCAACTGCCATAAAGGACTGGATCAAGTAACAGCAAACCCTGGAGGATCAACTGGAACAACATCTGGTGTAGTAACAACTGGAGCAACAGCAGGAATCAACAAGTGCGGCAAGAGCACGAGCCTGATCCGCAAGTGACGGTGTATGATAAAAGACATCAATAGGCTCCCATGTGGCCTCCTCAACAGGACGACCATCCCACTGGACTAGGAACTGAATCTGCCGGCGACGTCGACTATGATGCAAACGCACCTGAAGGATAGCAGCAGGTAAGGAAGGAAAGAGATCCGGTGCAGTAGGAAACTTAGCATCACGAGGAGCATCATCCTCAATAGCAGCACTCCTCAATAGCAGCACGTAATAAACTGACATGGAATATATCACAGGCACGTGTGGAAGCAGGAAGCTGATGACGATATGTAACTGGACTAAGAACCTCCAATATACAATAAGGCCCATAATAACGTGGTGCAAGCTTCTCAGTAGAAGCATGGCCCTGAATAAAATGATGACGTGCAAACCGTAGGCGTAGATATACCATATCACCAACATGAAACTCAACATGACGTCGATGACGATCAACTGAAGCCTGATAACGCTGCTGGACCTGCTGCAAATGGGAACTGGCCTGGAGAATAAGCTCGCGAGCACCTGATAGAAATGAAGACAGTGTCACAGGTGTATCCTCGGGAGGAAGAGGAATACCAGGTAAAAGAGGTGCATAACCATGAGATAATAAAAATGGTGCAACGCCGGTGCTGGTACTAACAGAGCTATTATAGCTATACTCTGCCAAACATAAGCGCTGATCCCAATCCTTCCCTGAAGGAGTAACAAAATGGCGCAAATAATCCTCAAGGATCCTGTTAAGGACCTCAGACTGCCCATCAGAAGTAGAATGATAAGCAGACCCCATAAAAAGCTGTACATCCAATATACGCATGATGTAAACTTACTATCCCGATCAGAAAGGATTGTTGTTTGTTATTCGTATACAGAGCATTGAATAGCCGATAAAGATATACTTACAACTTACTGGAACAAGCGTGCACACTGCTCTGCTGTGATAGTACTGCGGATGGGTATGAAATGTGCCTGTTTCGAGAACCTGTCAACTACCACCATACATGAATCGTGACCACGACGGGTGCGGGGAAGGCCAATGATGAAGTCCATAGAAATATCAGTCCACTGGCGGTGAGGAATAGGCCAACTCTGAAGCAAACCAGCGGACTTAGCACGGGAGTACTTATTACGTAAGCAGAAAGGACAGGTACGAATAAGTACAACAAGCTCTTTCCTAAGGGATGGCCAATAGATATGATCCTTAAGACGAGCATAAGACTTCTGAAAACCAAAATGACCCCCAACTGGGGACGAATGAGCATCCGACAACAACTGAGAACGGATACCCAAAGAACTAGGAATACAAAGAGAACCATAATGATAAAGACGGTGGTCAACAATGGAATAAGCCTGATGAGGTGAAGACGACATAGGTGGAGCAGAACTATAAACATCACAAAAATCAGAACATGTAAGATAAGCAGATGGAAGATCATCAAACCAGGAAGGGATCGTGGCAACAAGGGTATTCAATAAAGCAGGAAGTCTAGACAATGCGTCAGCAGCAGTGTTAGCACGACCAGGACGATACAAAATAGAAAAAACAAAAGATTGTAAAAACTGCAACCATACTTCTTAAGAGCATAGATAATGGCAAGCAGCTCTTTCTCATGGACAGAATAACGTTGCTCATAAGAGCGTAAACGACGCGACCGAGCAATAATACACTGAGACTGACGAAACAAGGCACCCAAACCAACATTACTAGCATCGGTCTCAACAATAAATTTCTGATCAAACTGTGGTAAACACAGGACAGAGGCCTCCACAACAGCACGACGAAGAGTGTCAAAGGCGAACTGACAATCAGAAGTCCAAACAAAAGCACTAGACTTCTTCAAAAGGGCATGAAGAGGGGCAGCCACAGTGGCAAAGTGAGGAACAAGACGACGAAGATGAGTAGCGAGACCAAGAAACATACGAACATGGTGGACATCTGTGGGAACAGGCCAATCAGCGATTGCCCGAACCTTATGAGGGTCCAAACGAATACGACCATCACAAATGAGAAATCCTAAAAACTCAATCTCAACAACAGCAAAGGAACACTTAGAAAGTTTAGCAAACAACTGGTGATGAACAAGCAATTGAAAAACAGATGAAAGATGTAACACATGCTCATCAAGAGTCTTACTAAAAACAAGAATATCATCAAAATAAACTAAAACACAACGACCAAGGAGAGGAAGCATGATGTTATTCATCACATTCTGGAACGTAGGTGGACCATTAGTAACACCAAAAGGAAGAACACGAAACTCATACAAACCAAGATGGGTACGAAACGTAGTCTTGTGTTCGTCCGAAGGATGCATCCTAATTTGGTGATAGCCGGAACGTAAGTCTATCTTAGAGAAAAGATGAGAGGTGCCTAACTGGTCAAAGAGATCATCCATGTGAGGAATAGGATACTGGTTACGGATGGTCAACTTATTGAGGGCACGATAATCAATGCAGAGGCGTTTGGAACCATCTTTCTTACTGACAAGGAGAACAGGGGCACCAAAAGGACTGTGACTAGGAACAATAAGGCCCTGATCTAGTAAAGCAGTAATCTGAAGCTCAACCTCATCACGCTCAGACTTAGACATACGGTAAGGAGGCCGGGAGGGAGGAGCAGAACCAGGACGCAAATCAATATGGTGGTTCACATCACGTAATGGTGGTAGCGTCGTAGGTTCTGAAAAGACAAATGCATACTGATGTAATAAGTCAGAGATCACCTGAGGAACAGCTGCTGGAGGAGAGGTAGTCACTGGAGAATCTGCTGCAGCACGCTGAACACATAATAAAGCTGCACAATGAGCCTTAGGTAGGCTGCGGATAAACTGCTTCCCGCTGATCAGCTGGAAATCTGCCTGAGAATCAATACCAGCAAGTGAGCGGGTCACTGCATCATGAACAAATGTCAATGTCTGCTGAGCCAGGTCCAAAGTAACCGCTCAACCAATCAGCACCAAGGATAAGGTCATAGCGCTCCAGAGGAATGATATAAAGATCTGCCTGTCCAGAAAAATCACCAATGCGGTAGGATAATCCCTAGAACATCTGAGAACTAGGAAATGAGTGAGAACTGGCAACCTCGACTGTGAGAGGCTGTGGAGCAGGAATAGTTTAAGCGCGTATCCGGCTGAGAACATAACTGCTGATAAAGGAATGAGTGCTGCCGATATCAACTAAAGCATTATACTCACGACCAGTAATGCGCACACGTAGCTGAATGGAGCGAGGACCGGGGCACCCTGTCCAGGTAGCATAAGCAAGCTGAGCATGGCAAGTAGCAGGAAGTAAATCAGTAGAAGGCTCAGGAGATAGATCAGGCTCATCAGATATATGAATGTAGATATCGGACTCATCTGGGGTAGTGCCCTCATGGTAGAAAACAGCAGTAGAAGTAGGCAGGGGCTGGCGGCAATCACGGGCAATGTGGTCAGGACTCTTACAATGAAAGCAAAGACGCTTATGCTGAATGTCAGCGAACTCTGCAGATGTGTAACGTCGGACAAAAGCAGGACGAGGAGGCGGAGGGCGAGGAGCGGGAGAAGTAAGAGAAGAGGTCGGGACGACAGTGGATGGGGCAGATGGGGCTGGAGATGGTAGAGGTGAAAGAGATGGACGGGGTCGGGAAAAGCGAAAGGGAGCAGGATCAGGGTACTTATGCTGTAAAGTACTAGCAAGGGACATGGCCTCAACAAGTGTGGGTGGACGGAAAGAAGAGACATCGTATCGTAGAGCACCACGAAGTCCAGCAATGTAGCGAGAAATAAGCTCGGTGGGCTGAAGATTTGTAAAAAGGTAGGAAAGGTCCATAAACTGATCTGTATAGGAAGAAAGATCACCAGTCTGAGTAAGACTACGGAATATATCACGCCGGCGGCTCAGCCACTGAGGGTCAATCATAGCATGACGAAGATCACGACGAAAGGTAGGCCATTACTGGAGACCGTCCCGATGAGGGCCAAGTCGGTAGACCCGCCACCAAGTGGCAGCACGTCCATCTAAATGTAAGGCGACTAACTGGATCTTCTGAGGATCAGTCTTAGGGTAAATCTGAAAATAAGTATCAAGCTTTGCAAACCAATTCTCTAACAAGTTCCCGTCAGAGGAACCAGAATAGGTGGCAAGCTGTACCCGATCACGAAAATCTTGAGCAAAATGTGGCTCAGGAGCTAGATGTCGTGGAAAATGTGACTCAGGAGTTGTAGGACGTGGAAAACCGGGTGGTGGGTTAGGTGGAAAATGAGGCCCACCGCCAAAGGAAGTAGACGAGGATGGAAGTCCAAATGGAGACCCAAATGATGAATGAACGGGGGCTTTGCCAGGTCCATGTGGCTGTAAGGAATCAATCTGTGACTGCATAGTGGCAAAGCCGGTCTGTGGAGTGGTAAAACCGGTCATCATTTGGTCGAAATGACTACTGAGGAGAGTAAGAGAGTCACGCATATCAGCAAACTGTTCATCTAAAGGTCCGGAATGACTCGCAGGTGTAGTGGGTGAGCTAGCCATGAGAAAGAAAAAGTAAGCGAGAAAAGAAATGTGCTAAACAATTGGACGAACTGAAGGAGAGGACATAAGTCGTCACAACAGGCATGCCAATGAAAAGACACAATAGAACTCGCGATGTAAGATGAACGGAAAGGACAACTAAGTAAGAAATACCTCGTAACCGCAACCGGAAGTGAGCTGAAAAATAGCGGCGATATGTCGAGGTACCGGGCAGCCTCCAAAAAAAGATGCTAAGGGCCCGACAACGTGGAGTAAACGGTGGGTAAAAGTATGGGAAACAATAATGGACTATGGGGCTGGAAAGGGAGCAGCCAAGGAAAGGAAGTGATAACAAAAAGGAGGGATGGGCAGCGAGGAAACAAGGCTGAAAAATCAGAGATCGCCCTTCAAGGGTAAAAAAAAAGTTTGCGATAAAGACGAGGAGCAATCCCGATGCGCGATGAAGTTGGGTGGGAGTGGCTTTCTAAGCATCTAGGCGTGTTTGTATTGTCCAAGGTAGGGTTGTGAACACAGACAACAGTGTAGGAGGGTGAGCTGAAATTGAGACGGATGTAGGGCGCCAGCTATGGTGGAGTGTGGGCGTCCAAGAGAGGTAGTAAACGGCAAAAAAAAATTGGATAAAAAAGATGGGTTGGTAGGGCGCTAGGAGTGGCTGATGGAAGGTGGCGAATAGGGGCAGCAAAAAGCGGAAATTTTCAGCAAAGGAAGGAGCAGTAGGGCGCTGGTCAGCAAGCATGAGGGCGCCCAATAGGGCAGCAAATAGGAGGCAGTAGGGCGCCCAAAATAGGGGAGGAAAAAGGTTGAAAATGCAGCAGTAGGCAGCCAGCAAGAGGGCGCTAGAAATGGGCAGCAAGTGGGCGCCTGTCCTCCTCCGATCCGTCGTGAAAATCTGCAAGACAAGTCTGGAGAAATGCTGAAGATCCGGCTGAAAAATGGTGAAGATCCAAGCTAAAGATGGGCGCCCTCCTGTGAGAGAAAAATCTGCTCAATGGAGATGCTCAGGAAAGTGCTCTGATACCAAGTTATGAACGTAGCCACGGCTGATCTAGATTTAGTCTATGAAAGCATCACATAAGCAAGACTTAACCCTAGAAAGCAAGAGAGAGAAAGCTTAAAGAGACTAAAGAAGGAGATCATATCATAAGCCAAGTAACAAATGACACAGAATCCCTACTTATAGCCAAGAGGAAGCCCTAAAAGGAAGCTTCCAGTGGCTAGGGCCAAACTGAGAGGGAAAATAGTGCGCCCTCCAAGAAGGCCCCCACTCTCAGTAATATGACCAAATAACCAATATAGTGAATCATAGGGCCCAAGGCCAATGATATGGTCTAAATGTCAATAATAGGGCCCAAGGCCAACCATATAGTCTAAATGTCAAATAATGAATAAAAAAGGGCCCAAAGCCTGCCTATGCATAAAGTAAAGTAAATGTAAATGGACATGGCGAATGTAATGAGCTGAGTCCATAACTCTTAAGGATATATATTTGGCAATCTTTACAATGGTATTAGAGCCCGGTCTTGGATCAATCAGAAGGTGGAGACGCGTTTTGTTTTTTGTAGCTTTTTGATAGAAGGTACTGACCTGTAAGTGGCTTCTTAGGATCTTGATTGTTCTCAGACTAAAGTTCAGTGTTATGGACTTTCTCCATAGCTGGAATCGCAAGTTACTCGTTTTTTTTTGACGGTTTTTGACTAGTATTCACTGTTTTAGCTTGAAATTCATCAGAAGTATTGTATGTTAATGATTTGTTGGATAGTATTTGCTATTTTTCAGTCATTATGACAGGTTCTAATGATTGCATGCCAGTTATATGGTCAATATTGGATCGAGACTGTATTTTGGTCAAAATTTGGTGATTTTGGCTAAAAGCGATCAATAAGAGTCTCAGTATTGAGCATAATTGGAACTTTCAATGCTTGCATGAGGTTGAAATACAGTAGTTAGGGTTTGATTACACTTGCATATGGTTGTGATCCATTAGAACATGCCGAAGAAGTCGAAAAATGGTCCACAGGGAACCGGTTTGAACCAGATAGTTCGCAAAACTACCGCGGGGCCCGAAGAGAGAGAGAGAGAGAGAGAGAGAGAGAGAGAGAGAGAGAGAGAGAGAGAGAGAGAGAGAGAGAGCATGTGCATTTGCCATTGGAGATAGCATTGTAAATTTTATTTCCATGGTTTCATTGAGGGTTTAGGGTTAGTAGACAATGTGCATCGTGTTTTATGTTTTGTGCAATCATCAATGTGCATTTCAAGATCAAGGATCGTGCATTGAATTTTGATCATTGTTGTTCATTGATCATTCAACATTGATAACTTGATTTTGATATGTGAGATCATAGATGGTATATCTTATTGATAGGGTTGAGTCTTGAATCTTCAAAATGGGCATTGTGAGAGGGGTGTGGGTACCTACTACCATCTAGTGGTTAGATTTGGCAACTAGTTAGGAGTTAGAAGTTAGAAAGTTAGAAGTTAGTATGTACTAGCAGTGATTAGCAGTAAGCATTGATCGTTTTTAGTGGTTACTAGCTAGTGGTCACCAAGATTACATGTCGATTAGAATCGACCGATTCTTTATGATTCTTTTCGATTCAAATCGGGTAGCTAGGTTCGAATCGGAAAATGGTTCAAACCTTTTTTTGTTTGTCTTATAATGGGGATTCTATAATTCTATTTGTGGAGAGTCGAGACTAGTAAGTTCTAACGATAAACAAGTTAACTGTTACACTGAATCACTGAAACAGAGTCCAGTGATCTGATCCAGTAATCTCCAGTGACCTACTACAAATAATATACCAGCAGATACTTTTGAAATTGAGTACAACTTTACAAGGATCTCCTTGCTAAGAAAATTGAGGACTCGTCACTCGAGTATAATTGAGGGGTAAATCTCATGATCATGCCACATGGCGACTGTAGTATGTTGCACCCACTCATTAGAAATGACCATTTGCCTCAAGCTTGCACGAACTTTCAGCAGTTATTCCATGACCAGGAACAAACTTTCAAATTTTCAAACTTGAAAACTTCACCGTTCAAAGCATTAGTACATACATATTCCATAATGGAAACTTGCGAGTTTGAAGTGGCAATTTGCAAATGTAGTGAAATTTGAATCAATTATGGCAAATTCTTAGAAGCTAGTGCTCAATGCGCACAAAGTTCAAACTTCATTGTACAATAGCTATTAGCAATTACTACGCATTGAAATTTGACTTACATACTTGGTGGGGCAGGTCTGAAGACATCTAGGGTGGAGAATCTCCTGAAGATGGCTAAGGCCCTTGGCCTCTTGGTGACGAATCTCACCAAGGACCGTCCCATGCGTAGCACCTCCCCACGGTATCTTGGCTACATCCTCGACCAACAGGTCCAGGCAATGTGCAACACAAGGTGTCCAAAAGATGTGGGGGTAGGTCTCATTAACGAGCCTACCCATGACAACGCAATTCGCTGCATTGTTCGTGACAACATGTACAATCATACGAAATTGAAGTGAACCATTGAACATTCGATCATGATTGGTGACTGGTAATTCCACACTCAAACTAAACCTTCTGACTAGTTATAGTGTTAAATGGATTGATCATTGATTAATCATTATAGTACATACCTGTACAATGTGGTGTGGCCCCACCTCCTCGATGGCGGCTCGAATATTTGTGAACATGTAATCGCCCGTCACTGCCCCAGAGGTGTCGATGGATCTCAGAAACATCGTCCCTATGTAGGAAGACACCAAGATATTCAATATATGGTGCTTCCTTGTATCACTCCAACCATCAGATATGATGGTGCAGCCATACCTACCAGAGAAAAATTTGGGAGTTCATTACGATTCTCAAATGGATACTGTCAACTAGAATGAAGCTCTTGCAACGATTGATTGTACAGTAGGTTATATGTGTCAACAAGATAATCAGTCAGATTGAGTGAGATTTCATTATTGGATCAAACCTTGGATACATCGATCACTTTTCCTTTGAATGTGTTGAATGTAGCTTGGATATCAATGGAACCTATACTAGATCTGATTGAAGATGACCTCATACCTGTGAGTCATGCCTTGATGACAATGCAGAACTTACTGATGAGCATATTCTAAATCATATGGATCCAACCAGATTTAAAGTGCGTAATGTTCCTGATGAACCAACAATAAAACCGCTCAAAGCAGTTATATTGAAGGAAGACAGGATCACAGGGTCAATAACGAAGAAACAAGCTGAAATGCCACATAATACATATGTCAACAGTCATAGCAATTTGCAAAGTTGAAGACTGTAGTTCAAACGTTGGGGGACCCTAGATCCGAAATGGCAAAACCAGACGGTTTGAAAGTTAAAAGTTAAAACCTAACTTAAAAGTTGGACCTTCAAGCTTGAAAGACAAGATTGAAAAGGGCAAATTGCAATGTTGAAAACTTAAAGTTAAGACTTGAATTTGCAATGGGCATAGTTAGAGTGCATAGATGATAGTACATACTAGGCCCATGCCCTCTTGAGGGGCTCTAGCTTCTGGTTTACAGAAGTTCGCTCTTCAAGAAGTCCCTTCATCCTAAGCTGCTTACAAGATGGCCCCAGCCACACTCCAAAAGCACTCACTGTAGTCATCGCCCTCTTCCATGTCGAGGTCCTAGCTAGATGAAATGGCAGATTGCAGGTGTAGAACAACTATCGAACTGCAACCTCTACCTCCGCCATGGCTCTGGGAACGAAGGTGGCCACATGTAAGTCCCTACCCCCCAGTTGTGTAGTGCGGCCTCGTCTACCTTTGCCTGTCTTCTCTTTCAAGTAGAGAGAGAGGAGATCTATCATTTGGATTCTGACTCCTAACGAGAGAGAGAGAGAGAGAGAGAGAGAGAGAGAGAGAGAGAGAGAGAGAGAGAGAGAGAGAGAGAGAGAGAGAGAGAGAGAGAGAGAGAGAGCATGCCGAGGGATAGGGATCCCCTATGGGATCACGTTACCATCGCTGCGGCCTATGGCACATTGGGCACCAAGAGATGGACTTGCAAATACTGCCACCTCAGTTACACGGGTGAGCTCACACGCATCAGGGCAAATTTATTATGTTTGAGGGGGTACGAGAGTGCCCCTTGCATGCATGCTCCTTACACCATACTCACTCCTGCTACATCGGACGAGGCTGGCCCTTCGAGGTTGGGGCCTAGAGTGAGAGGTAAACACTCAACTCTCAGACTTCAATTGATTCTTAGATGTTGAAAACTTGAATGTTCATTGTTCAGTGACCACTTCAGTAGTGAGCACTGACGTGTTATGTTGACAGTTGATGGTTTAGGGTTGCACATTAAACATTTGATTTTTTGAAATTTGACTATTGATTTTTAAATTTTGTCATCTTACGTTTCAATGTTCAAACTTCAAACAAATTAGAATGACTTGTCCCTTGAAAATGTGCTTTTTAAATCATAGACTTGTCAGTGGTCGCGACTCACTATAGTTCTGCCATTTCATTTGGTTAGGACCCCGACGTGGAAGAGGGTGAGAACTATAGTGGCCGGGGCCGTCTTGTGAGCACCTTAGGATGAAGGGACTTGATGAATGGGCTTCTGTTGACCAAAAGCTAGAGCCCCTCAGGAGGGTATGGGCCTAGTATGTACTATCATCTGACATCTATGCACTCTAATACGCTATGCCCATTGCCAATTCAAGTCTTAACTTTAAGTTTTTAATATAGCAATTTGCCCTTTTCAGTTTTGTCTTTCAAGTTTGAAGGTTCAACTTTTAAGTTAGGTTTTAACTTTTAACTTTCAAACCATTGGGTTTTGCCATTTCGGATCTAGGGTCTGGGGTTTGAACTGTAGTCTTCAACTTTGCAAATTGCTATGACATATATTATGTGGCTTTTCATACTTATTATTCAAATTTCACGGTTAATGATGATTGTCAATTGATCATTCATCATTGAGGGTTGCAACTTCCCATGAATCATGATTTTGTCACCTGTGAACTAGGTATGGCTGCACCATCATATCTGATGGTTGGAGCGATACAAGGAAGCGGCACATATCTTGGTGTCTTCTTGCATGGGGCCGATGTTTCTGAGATCCATCGACACCTCTGAGTTGGCATTGATGGGCGATTACATGTTCACACATATTCAAGTTGCCATCGAGGAGGTGGGGCCACAACACGTTGTATAGGTATATACTATAATGATTAATCAATGATCGATCCATTTAACACTATAATATAACTAGTCAGAAGGTTGAGTTTGAGTGTGGAATTTTCAATTACCAGTCACCAATCATGATTGAATGTTCAATGGTTCACTTGAATTCCATGCACATTTCATTGTATGATTGTACAGGTTGTCACAGACAATGCGGCGAATTGCGTTGTCATGGGTAGGCTCGTCAGTGAGACTTACCCCCACATGTTTTGGACACCTTGTGCTGCACATTGCCTGGACCTGTTGGTCGAGGATGTAGCCAAGATACCATGGATCGCGGAGGTTCTGCGCATGGAATGATGGTCCTGGGTGAGATTCATCACCAAGAGGCCAAGGGCCTTGGGCATCTTCAGGAGACACTCCACCCTGGATGTCTTGAGACCTTCCCCCACCAGGTATGTAACTCAAATTTCAATGCGCAGTAATTGCTAATAGCTATTGTAGTTTGTGAGCATTGAGCATTGAGCACTAACTTCTAAGAATTTGCCATAATTGATGCAAATTTCACATCGGGCATTTGTAAACGATAGTTATAACAGGACTAAGGTTTTCCACAATCTGGAAAGGGCCTTAGTAACGTGTAGATAATTTTTCAAAAGAGAGCGACTTTGAACAAACTTATGATGTGCGATGTAACCAGACATTAGCCGAAAGGATGGGTAGGTAGGCATTATAATTGCAAAAAGAGACACCTCAAAGTTGTGTATGATAAAAGTGCAGCAACATCTAGTGCACGACGATGATATGAAAGATCATTTGAAGGAAGAACACGAAGATAAATCACAAAATTTGCAGGAGGGGCACACAGATAAATCACAAAAATTGAGGAATTTGCAAGACAACTTGTCAAAGCAAGAGCTAAGGCTATAGAGGAGCACATAAAGGCCTCCAAAAGGGGGTCTCTGTTATGTACCATAACGGTACGCCCTTCAGTATCGGCCTCGCAAGGGGCATGATGCAGGTCTGGCGTTATCGACATGTTTGGGTGCCACGCGTCATCATTTATAACCTTTGCTTCAAGTTTATTCTTGGAGAAGGTTGAGTTCCCTTTTGTTGAAAAGAAAATTAGTTTGGTTATAATCTTTTGAATCTTTTTAACAATTTTTTTTTTTCCTTCAAACTTGTGAACTTAGTAACTCTAAGTTTATTTAGTTTTATGGAAAGAGTGTTTTTTGGAAAGAGCCATCAATTTCAGTTAGCTATTCCACATGATTTTATCAATGGTTTTTACCCCACCCTTAACCCCTCTGTACGGACAGTTAGACAAAAAAAAAAATGCTTAACCTTGTCAGCCTGTGCACTGTCAGTACACAGTCAAAGCGTGCTGCAGGCAGGCGGACAGTTTTCTGTTCGGGGGGAGCAGAAGTTCTTTTTTTTTTCTGAGGGCACTTTTTTTGGCCTGTGATTTAAAAAAAGAAAAAAGAAAAAAGAAAAACAAAAATCGGCCGCTGCTGCCTGCAGGAGCATATTGGTTGCCCTACCTGCACCAGTTTTATTTAAGGGGAGGGGAGCCTGCCAGCCCGCGCTGGCCGCGTGTTGAGGGTTGGCGTATGGTCTGCGTTGGTGTGTGTGTGGTGGGGGGATCGTACTTTCCCCTCCCCATTCTCAAAACTGTTCTATTTGACGTTGTGGGGGAGGGGAGGATGTACGCTCCCCACAGCCCTCATGATGTCGTTCAGTTAGGTTCTTAGCCAAAGAAAAGAAAAGGAAATTACAAAGCTATGGTTTAAAATAAGTTAGAAACCTAAGTTTTAAGTTTCAAAGCTAATTTTCTAAGTTAAAAAAAAATAAACTCTTGGTTGCAAACTTTAAGAGTTTATAAATCTTAGGCTTAAAAGATTGAGTTAAAGCTATTTCTTGGTGGCAGTACTTCAAGTTCGTACTTCTCTCCTCCTCCCTCTCTGTACCTGCAGAGATCCAAAGCCTTGGAGAGGGCTGTGCTACGTAGGATTTTGGAGGAGGGAGGGGGAACTTAACTTTATTTAATGTCCTTTTGGAATCCATGGACCATGTGGCACCCTTTGGTGGTCCCACATGGTGAGAATGAACTAGAAGGGACAAATGGGGCCTTTCTTGGGCCCCACTTGTCCTTTTTGCATGGAGGAAGGGGAGAGGCTTTGGAGAGGGGGTAAAGGAGTGTACGTTCACACTCCTTCAACCCATTTTCACAAGTTGTTTTTGAGTGCTCCTTAAGCTCAAGTTTGCTTATTTTCTTGGGCTTTTGTGCTATAGTTGCCAGTTTTTAACGGTTTGGACACTGTTGCTCCTCGTTTTTCCTCTAGTTTTTCCTACACCTTGTTGTTGCCATGGACACCCCTATGGATGTTACCCAAGCTCCAAGTCCCGCGAGGACTAATATGGAGGAAATGGCGTGCGCGATAAATCTGTTGCAACAATAGGTTGTCGACATGCGCTCTAAGCATGAACGGGGGCGGAGACTGAGTTGAGGGCTATGTCCCAATCTCGGCAGGCACTCCTCAACCCGATGTTTACCCCGGAGTTTTTCACTGTTGTGGGGAGAAAAAGGACAGACACCAAGACGTGGTCTTGGCTTGGCTCGATCGGTGGACACTTTTTCCATGCACGATCTGCCAGATAGCTCCCAATGTGGTATCTGACTCCCTGTGTTCTCTAGGGTTCGGCACTGGTTACGTGCTCGTAACACTCCCTCCCCCTTAAGAACCGTGTTGGTTCTCTAAGACAAAGTCTGGAAAAATCTTGCTAAGTACGCTGCCTCGTTCCTAGGTGGCGTTCTCAACAAGCTGATAGACAACTTAGCACACACTCCTGATTTGAGGGTTTTAGAGTCAACTGGGACTCTCAAGTAGACTTTCTCACCAGCGGAGAACTGCACATTCCGTCTGTGTGGATCTGCATAATGCTTGGCTCGATCCTGGGACTGCCTAATGCCACGCTTAGCATGTTCTATCATCTGGTTTAGGTCTTCTAAAAAGTTTCTAGCTGCTTCAACTTTTTCTTGTTTATAAGCAAACTCTAATATTGAGAGATACTCCTCCCAATTAGTCTGCTTCTTGTTGACGTATGCGCGAAGCATATCCTCCAGCACTTGATTTACCCTCTCTGTTTGACCGTTCGTCTGTGGATGTTCGGTAGTACTCATATAAAGTTTAGTATGGAGATGATGGAATACTGATCTCCAAAAATTTCCATTAAACTTACTGTCCCGCTGACTATGCCGTAGACCGTACAATTTAAATAACCCATCTACAAACAACCTCGCTAACTCTGGAGCTCTAACGGTTGTTTTTGTCGGAATAAAATGAGCCATTTTGGTAAGACGGTCAACTATGACCCATATAGCCTCATTACCCTTTTGGGTTTTAGGCAGGCCTACTATAAAATCCATGGAGATACTCTCCCATTTACCAGCTGGTATATCTAAGGGCTGTAACAACCCTCCTGCCTTTAAACGCTCTTCTTTATTTACTTGACATTTCTGGCAACTGGTTACATATTGCTAGACGTCCTTTTTCATACTGGGCCAGAAAAATTGCCTACGAAGAAGCTCATAGGTCTTCTGAATGCCTGGGTGCCCCGCACTAGGACTGTCATGACACTCATATAGGACCTGCTGCCTATAATCCTCTGAATTGGGGACACATACTCTATCTCTATAGAGCAAGTACTCATCCTGAATGGAATACTGTTTCCATTTGAATCCCTGTGTCAACTGACCCTCAACCACTGGGGTTTGCTTGGGTAATACAGGCTCAGAATCCTCAACGTCATCTGACGTATACTCAGACTCATCATCATCCTCAACGGAAGCTGCCGTATTCCTGGATGAACAGCCCCGGGAACTGGTCTCGGAGTCTGTAACTGTCTGCTCTGGACTGAGTTCCAGATAGTAGAGAAGAATGCATCATGCTGGCACTTCCCTCTCAAGGACTCGAGTAACTCACTACGAATCTGACTAAAACTCAGCTCGTTTATCATAGGCATTCTACTAAGGGCATCTGCTATTGTATTGAATTTCTCCCGTCTATATCTGATAGACATATCAAACTCTTGCATCAACTCTGCCCAATAAGCTTTCCGACCTCTAAGCTCACGTTGATTGCAAAGGTATCTGAGACTTTCATGGTCTGTCAGGACCTCAAAGTTGGCACCATACAAATAATGCCTCCAAGTCTTAAGGGCATGAACTATGGAGAAGAGTTCCTTTTCATAGGCACTGTACCTAGTCTGAGCTGGCTCGAATTTTTTACTCTCGAACGCAACTGGTCGTCCAATCTGAGTTAGTACAGCACCAACTGCAAAGTCGCTAGCGTCTGTTTCGACCACAAATGGCTGATTGGGGTCGATGACTTTTAAAACTGGTGCTGTAGCTAAGGCTGTTTTGAGAGCATCAAAGCTCTCCTGCTGTGCAGACTCCCAAATGAACTCCTTTCCCTTCCCCTTAAGAAGATTTGTCATGGAAACTGCTATCTGAGCATATTCCTTGACAAATCGTTTGTAATATCCCGCCAAACCAAGAAAGATCTGAAGCCTTAAAATATTATGAGGTCTCAGCCAACTGAGTATGGCTTTGACCTTACTGGGGTCCATCTTAATCCCAGCTGCTGAGATAATGTGACCCAAATAAGCTACTTCTTCAACGAAGAATTCACACTTGGATTCTTTAGCATAAAGCTTATGCTTTCTAAGCAGTCGAAACACCTTTATGAGGTGTTCCTTCCTCGTTTTGCTGTAGACGAGGATGTCATATAAAAATATGACTACAAACTTACCCGAGTATGGTCTGAGGACACTGTTCATCAAGGTCAAACTCATAATGACCATGACGAGTCCTGAAAGCTATTTTCGGGACAACTTCCGACTTTATACGGACTTGATGATATCCCGATCTGGGGTCTATTTTACTGAAAAATTTAGCCCCGTCGAGTTGATCAAATAACTCGTCTGCCCGAGGCATAGGATACTTATTCTTAATTGTGACTTTATTGAGGGCTCTGTAATCTACGCAAAGACGCATAGACCCCTCTTTCTTTTTCACCAAAAGGACTGGTGAGGCCCATGGTGAACTACTGGTCTGAATTTAGCCTTTCCCAACATAACCTGTTAACTGCCTAGTTATTTCTTCATCCTCTGTTCGGCTGACCCGATACGGAGGTTTAGAAACAGGTGCTATACCTGGTACTAGGTTAATCACATGATCTACCTCTCTGCTAGGTGGTAAACCATGTGGTGAATCTTCAGGAAAAACATCTCTAAATCTAGACAATAAAGTTTTTAATTTATTGATTTTCTGCTATAAAGAACTGGAAATAGAATCGTCAGGAATAAACTGAAAGTCACATAAGAATACTTGATTGTCGTTGTCTCCGATTAGCTGACAGAGCTCTGAACTGCAGACCATAGAATGCTCTCCATGCAACTGGATCTCTCGGCCTTTATGCTGAAAGCTGAGGGTGTTCTCCTGATAATTTCCGTGGAGGGAAGGTCCTAAGCTGTAGAGCCAGTCTCTCCTGAGAACAATGTCTGTGCGATGCATGTGCATTATCCGAAAGTTTATTTCATCTTGGTACCCCTGAATACCAAGATCAAGAAAAAGTTGAAGCAGCTAGAAACTTTTTAGAAGACCTAAACTAGATGATAGAACATGCTAAGCGTAGCATCAGGCAGTTCCAGGATCGTGCCAGGCATTATGCAGATCCACGTAGGCGGGATGTGCAGTTCTCCGCTGGTGAGAAAGTCTACTTGAGAGTCCCAGTTGACTCTAAAACCCTCAAATCAGGAGTGTGTGCTAAGTTGTCTCCTAGATATTGTGGTCCCTTTACCATCAGTAGGAGACTAGGCGAGGTCACCTATGAACTAGAACTCCCACATAGCAGTAAGGTTTTTCCAGTCTTTCATGTAAGTTAGTTACGAAAATCCTTACCCAGATCAGAAAATCTGTTAGGGGACAGTGTTCTAGTTCTCCCATTGGATTCTCAGCAACCTCCACATGAGCCAGAGGAGATTCTTGATAGTAGAGAGACGCAGACTCATCATACTCTATACAAAGAATACCTGGTTAAGTGGAATGATCAGCCTGTTGAGAATGCCACATGGGAAAGAGGCAGTGTCCTTCGCAAGATTTTTCCAGACTTTGTCTTAGAGGACCAAGACGGTTCTTAAGGGGGAGGGAGTATTACGAGCACGTAGCCAGAGCCGAACCCTAGGGAACCCAGGAGGTCAGATACCATAGTCAGGGACGTGTCCAGCGTACACGTCCAACAGGGCAAGACAGTGTGAGTAGTGTGCCCCGACACGGTCCATAGCCATGGCGGGCCTAACACAGCCTAGGGATCCTGTCAGCAGGATAGGGCCCCACGTTGGGTCCTGACATGCAGTCGGCCACGTCAGTGCCACACGGCCGACACTTGGCAGTACGCATGCTACCAGGCCTCACATTGGGCTAGGAGGGGCTTGCTCCATATTAGGGAGTAGGCAAGGCTGGGTGGATCAGTTAGTGTTTGCCCTACTGTGGTGTTAGAATCTCTTACACCTATGTTGACTAGGTACTTCTGGAAGTCTGAGTTTTTTAACTAGGGTGTAGTTGATGAAATTATGGGTTGCCCCATCATCAACCACGACTCTGATTGACTGGTTACCAACTTTCCCATGCATATGTACTAGGTCATGCGGCCCAAAGCTGAAGGGTCTCACCAACATTGCAGAAGTTAGTTGGCAACAATGTTCATGATCTTTATGAAACACTTTGATCTCAAAAGCTATCGAGTCACTTGGGAAACTTACTGTCTGAACAAGATGAACTTGTTTTTTATCTTTCTTTTCTTTTTTAGTGAAAGGCCCCTTGGGACACTGTCTGACTGTGTGTCCCTTGCCCATGCACACAAAGCACAAACGTTCTTGTTTGGCTTTCTCAAAATCTTCTGGTTTTAAGCGATGGGCGTTTTTGAGGAGCTTCACTCTTAATTTTATCTTCTTTCTTTCTTTTTAAAAATTTCCTTTTAAATTGAAAGTCTTTCTGAGGAGGCTGCTCAGAAAGAGGTTGCTGCCTCGCCTTCTTCCTACCCACTGAATCATCATAGATTTGAGCATATCTGAGAGCTTGCTCTAGGGTAGTAGGCGAGTTTCTCTGTACCTCTACTTTATATTCATCTTTAAGGCCATGGACAAATCCTCACTTTCTGATAGTCATCCATATTTTTAATCTTTAAAATTGCTTCTCGATACTGTGAGATATATTGGATTAAGGATTTGTCCATTACTGTTTTCTCCCAAGCTTCTATCAAGCTCGTTTTCTAGTAAAAACTTTCTTAGGAAGGCTTCTTCAAAAGCTTTCCATGACCAGGGAGTCTGCCCAGTCTCCTTTTAAGAGCATGAATGTTCTTCCAGTTGCCGAGGAAGGTTTCCATCCTTCTCTTCCCCAATAAAAGTAGGAGGCTTTAGGTCTTTAAAGACACTAGTATGAGACCGCATAGGCTCACCCAAAACTGATGGGAGTGGAGAAGGGGATGGCTGAGAAGTGGATGGGAGGCTTCCTTTCGCGGATCTCAAAATTAAGCTTTTGAGTTCGGCGAACAAGTCATCCACAATGGACTTGAAATTGGCTAAAGCCAGTTTCAGTTCATCCACTTCTGTTACCAAGTGGAGATACCACTCCTTGGTAACTAATTCGTCGAGTTCCTCGACGAATTGCTCCTGTTCCTCCACTTCCATGGGTTCTTTCCCCTTACTGAACCTCAGAGATTCCGTTTCTAATTCATCAATGCCTCTTGTCAGGGGTTGATCAGGTCTCGGAGAAGTGGTCATCTTATGAGATAGAAAAAGAGTGCCTGACGTTCCTTCCCTAAAAAAGGTCAAAAAGACTAATTAGAACTGTACAAAGGAGGGAAAAGAAACTTAGCTGTTTCTGAGGACTGTACTTCCAAAGAAAATATCAAGACAAACCCTTTCAGCTCTTCCAAAATTGTTTGCAGACCTGCTGTCCCGAAAAATCAGGATGGAAACTGGAAAAAAGTGGACAGACTTCTGATTCAAAGTGCCTTCCACCCTCGCTGGCTACTTTATCGCTCTAGAAAATCCAAATTGGAAGCCCAAGGAATGCTCTAAATTTCCGGATTTATAGTAGGGACTGCTCGCTGGTCTATTTATCAACACGTGGCTCCAAAAACCCGATAAAAGACCCAACAAATTACAAGCAAATCTGAGTTGGGTGGCTCCCTGCCCTTGCTGATGGGACAGCAACCTAGCTGGTCCAAAATTCTCTGATTTGAGGCCAAAAAAGGATCCCAACCTTTGGATTTTTCACAGCACCCTGCTTGCTGGTCTGTCCCCTGATCTGGCAACAAAACTAGTGCTAAAACTTCTGAAAATCAGGGATAAAATACTGTTTACTTCCTCCCTGTCCAGCGCTGGCCCTGCTATCTGATTTCAGATAGAAATCCGCTCAGAAACCTGTTTAGAACCTGGTCTGGCAGCGCTGGACCTGTACTTGTAATCTGGCTCAAATCCTATCGAAAAAGCAGATGTTACCACCAAGTTTTTCTCAGTAGACAGCTGGTTCTCCAGCGCTGGCCCTGCTCTATCTATTTCTGAAAATTAGAAAGAGTTTCTGTACACTCTGATGGATTTCTCCCTTGCTGAAACTAAGCTCCCCAAGAAGGAGATGGCTCTGATACCAGTGTTAGAGATCTAAACACCACAGTAGGGCAAACACTAACTGATCCACCCAGCCTTGCCTACTCCCTGATGGGGAGCAAGCCCCTCCTAGCCCAGTGTGAGGCCTGGTAGCATGCATACTGCCAAGTGTCGGCCACGTGGCATTGACGTGGCCGACTGCACGTCGGGACCCAACGTGGGGCCCTATCCTGCTGACAGGGTCCCTAGGTTGTGTTAGGCCCGCCATGACTATGGACCGTGTCGAGGCACACTACTCACACTATCTTGCCCTGTTGGTCGTGTACGCTGAACACGACCCTGCTGATTGTGGTATATGACCTCCTGTGTTCTCTAGGGTTCGGCACTGGTTACGTGCTCGTAACAGTGCCGCCCCATAATAAGAACAAGTGCAACTTCAGTTTGAGTTCAAGAAGACCGACATTCTTGAAGATCTCCCACAATCTAAGGTAGAGCCACAGGGGGCCAATTTACCAAGAAGTGCAGTATCTTTAGTTCCCCAATCAACAACTTCGAGAAGATTTTGTGAAAAATAAAAGGAATGACTCAAGCGATGTTGGAGTCCACGACCACTACCAATCAACAAGCATACTATAAAGAGAGGGGGGGGGGGGGGGGGGCGGTTTCGGAACAACAACATCAATAGGAATACAGAAAGAAACATTGAATGCTTTAGAGACACAATCTTGGAGGAGCTAGAGCCTCGACCATTGTTGCGGCGAAAACTGCTCGCATAGAGTTTGGACACCCTTTCACCCCTACTTCCATCCCATCTGAAGATGTGACCCATGGCAAAACTTCAAGAAAGTGAATATAACCACTTACAACTGGCCTTGCATTCCTTCAACTCATGGGTGAAAACTAGTGTAATTTATTGCCATGCATTAAAGAGTTTTTACGACAAGTATCACATTTTTTTCAGCTCTATTGTCCAAGAGGCAGCAAAAAATTGTGTTGCTCACACCAAATCTTCTTTGGGATACTTGTGTTTTGGAAGACTTATCTTAGAAGAGGACCAATAAGGAGGCAACACCTTAAATTTGGGTGCCTCACGAGTCACTATTTAAACTTCCATTTATTTGTACTTTTTATTCAAGTGTATCATAACTCCACATTTTGAGCTTGGCATCCACAAGGCTCTCTCTTCCTCCTTTCTCTCTATTTTGCTCTTTTATGCATTTGTCCCTTTTTGGTACTGGCTCTTTTGTGAATGGTGATGGTAGTTTATTTTGTATGCAAGGTATTGGCTTGTGTGGAGGAGGAGAGCTTGAGCTAAGTTTGAACTTGGACTCTCATGGAGGGTTACATTTAAATTATTGCTATATCTAGATCTGTTATGGTATAGTGAGAAAATGGTGAATGAGTGGAATATGGATGAAGTTCTTTTGAGGCTCATGGTCCTGTTTTGCAAGGATTAGAATAATAGTAGGCTGTGTAAGAGGAGGGGGTTAGTGATGTTGTGATGTTGAGGTCTAAAACTTTCAATGGCTACAACTTAATGTGAGCTTCCTATTAGTTCTCCATTGGACAAAGCCTCCTATACACGACAGGAACACAAGCCAAGGCCTTTAGCTCTTCCATGGCTTGGTGAGGAAGCTCACTACATCTTCACCTTTAGATCCAAGAGACATAATTAGTGGTAGTGAGGTGTGCTCAGATTCTCAATGTTAATGCTGATAGAAATATCTTGTTATACAACAGTAGCACAGGGGCAGAGAGAGAGAGAGAGAGAGAGAGGTGGTTTTGCATTGTAAGTCAATGTTAGGGTTCTTGAATAAAAAAATTAGGAGAAAAGGCATTTCATATAGCTCGTTGCGTAATATGCATCTCACAATTCATTATATAGTTGCTCAAAAGTCATATATATCGTGGTTAGGGCTACAAAAAATGAACATACCAAAACATTTTGCTTGCTTGGCATTTCACTATTTGATCATTATTCATTGATAAAATTTGATTTTTCAAATAGTGGAATTTATGGAGCCAACGAGCTTGAAAATGCCTCTGGTTTGGCCTTATAGTAATCTTGGACTAATGAAAAGCCACTAGAACTATAACGCAGAGTTTTATGAGCCAAAGAGCTTGAAAATGCCTTTGGGTTGGTCTTCTGAACAAGCTTGGACTAATAAAAAAATCACTAAAAATGTAACAAGCGTTATAAGGAAGTGCTAGGTCGCCAACATCAATGTCAGAATTAAAAAGCTGACTAAAAGAGAAGGTACCTTTCTTGGCAATATCAATGTCAAGTCTTGTTTGGTCAAAGCATTTTGGAGCACCAGATACAGTTATAATCTAACAGATCTATTGAGGACATTTCATGGAAGACCAGAGCTTTCACAAACGAGAGGCTAACTTTTTGATAAAAGAATACTTGCAAGAGACATGTGTGCCACCATAGGTAGGGTGATGCTTGGACAAAAGGGTGATGCTTGGACAAAAGGAGAATTAACCACGTAAATGTTGAGTAGAAGTTTCTGGTGTCGATCAAGGACATAAATAGCAGAAAATCTCTAAGTGAAAAAGATTTCATTTTTTGTAGTCAATTCAGGGATGCACAGTGCATCTACTGTCAGTAGATGTGGATCAGATAATCCTAATAGGAAGCATCCCGGAATTTCCTGAACATTGTAAAACTTACTTGCCTCTATAATACGAAGCTCCCTTAAACCTATTATAAAAAGTATGGACATTGTTGATGAAGCTGTTAATTTAGTCTTTGCCAAATAAAGGTGGAGAGAAAGAGCATATGGCAATTGGCCAGAATGTGCTTAACAATGAAGACATTAGCTGAGAAGCCCAAGTACCCAGACCCCCATTTATCCAACTTCTTGTTTAAGAAGTCAAGAAACTGGCTTATCAGGGAGGTAAACACCGAAGGGAGTGTAGACAAGCATAATGATCCTGCCATGTTGAGCAATGTTGAAGATGAGATCATCCAGCTAAACAGGAGCAGGACCTCTGGGCAGGACAAACTGTTCAAATTTTTAGAGTTATTGATGCTGGAGGAAGAACAAGAGCAAGAAGAATTTAGAATGCTAAAGATTCACTTTGATATAGGACTCTCTCCAAAGCAAAAAACAAAATGTCATCTGCAAAGACTAACATAAGACTGTGCCAAGAGGTGAGCGGATTGGTCTTGGAAGCCTATAAGTCGTAGCCAAGGTGAGGGCTTGACAGAGGGTTCAAGACCAGAACCAAAAAGGTATTAATGCTAATGACATGCTATCCAATTAATGATCACAAAAATCCAAAGTCTTGTAATAATATGATAAATATTAATCTAATATATAATAATGCAATAAATATTATACAATATATAATAATCAAAGTTCCAAGTGCCGTACCACGGCACCTGGTACGGCACGGGTTCTGTAGGTGCCGTACAGGTGCCGTGGAACTTCAGTTTCACGGCACCCACGGCACCTGTTTTTTTTTCTTAAAGTCATTTTTTGGTTAAAAAAAAAAACCAGGTGCCGTTACCACGGCACCCGTGGGGTACTTTGACAATAACATAATAAATGATTATTTCTTTCCAAAAAAGCCTGGAGAGCTTCTTGTTAGATGAATTGACAATGGAGTAGGTTCTTGTCAATGGATCATAGAGTCTTACAATGCATGACTTCTAAAGTTAAAACAGAATTAGATTGTGCAAGAGACTTGTTGTGGGGCCACTATATGGTCTCGAAATGTTTCAATTTGTATTTTGAACCATTAGCTGGTTGTTGCAGGGAGCAATGGGCTTACTCTCGATCCCGCCAATCATGTTTATCATCCTTGGATGTCTACTGCATGAAACAAAAGTTCCTCGATATCGAAGGTTCAACAGTCAGGTACATACTTTCATCCCCAACTTGCCTACTCAGTTACCATATTACATCATAGAACAAACAAGATGATGCTAGATTTTAAGGCATCAGTTTATGTAAGGATGACCTGACCATCTAACTGTCTGTAAGATAATTTGATAGTGCGTTTGGATTTGAAGTGTGTTACTATTAAGATGAATATGTATATTCAATTTGGGTTTCCTGAAAAAACTGCAGGTTGGTAGAAATGTTGCGGAGGCAAGCAAGAAAATGTGGAATACATTCAAGAGCCCAGTGGTTTGGAAGCCAGCTCTATACATGTTTCTGTCATGGGCTCTTTGCCCTGATATATCTGAAGGTCTCTTTTTCTTTTACACCGACCCGTTCATGGGGTTGGCTTTCTCTCAGGCAAGTGTTTAGCTCTATAACTTAATCATACCGAGATTTGAGTTTATAATATAGAGAAGGCAGCTTTCTGACTTCATCTAAGCTTTTGTTGTAGTGTTGTAATTTATCAGGCTTTCATTGGCATAATGTACGCAATTGGTGCAATTGGAGCGTTGGTAGGTGTACTCACATATCGCAACTTACTCAGAGGACTATCATTTCGCTACCTCTTGTTTTGGGTGCAAATGGTGATTTCTGTATTTGGAATGCTTGATTTTATCCTAGTCACTCATTTCAACTTACGGTTAGGTATGTCCAACCATTTGTTTGCTGTGTTGGACGAAAGTTTTTCACGAGCCACTGATCGACTTAAATATACACCTTTATTTGTGCTTTGTGCCAAACTTTGCCCATCTGGTATCGAAGGAACATTTTTTGCACTTTTGGTATCCATAGACAATGTGGGTCTTCGATTTTCTTCGTGGGGTGGCGGTCTACTACTTGAATTGCTTCAAGTTACCAGAAATCACTTCCAGAACTTGTGGATGGCAATTTTGATAAGAAATGGCTTGCGGCTATCTCCTTTGCTCCTCTTGTTTCTTGTCCCCAACAAAACACCAGATGTTGATATCATCCCCTGCGATCTACTGGGTGAACAAGAGGCAAATGCCAGTGATGAACAGAATTTGGCTTATCGTCTGCTCATGCCGGAGGCTGAACACGTCACCCAAAGCAAGTAAAAAAAAAGTATTATAGCATGCATACTCAGACATTCATCGCTCATAATATATAGTACATACGCACTTGCCAACAATCCAATTATACTTCTAAGCTGCTGCTGCTCCTAGGATGGCGGACAGCTTATGTTGGCTTTTCTATATCTTCTAAGTTCTAGCCAAGGGCACGGGATATGAAGCCGATGTTAAATCTTGAAGTGTATTATTATTCCTACTAATTATTATGATTACAGTTTATCTATTATCTTAATGTGTAAGAAAGGTGTCGAACTAAATGGCTTGCTAGGCCTGACAGCCACAGCCTCTCCCTCCTGCAAGCCTCAAACTCAGATTGTTACACTCCAAGCACACTCACGCTCACACTTCAGTGACTTCACATAGGGGTGATAACAAACTTTGTTAGTTATTGTGAGTAGCTTGTGAATGAGATCCTTAATGGCAGTTGTGGCATATCATGCCAAAATGGAAGTATCATTCATTGGTAGGATGAATGGACAATTTGTAAATAGAAAACCCATTTTGCAAAATGGACAATCTGTAAATGGAGTATCCATTTTACTGCAAAACGGGTCGGTCTATTCATAGACTTTCTATATGTAACCACACCTAGCAAATTAACGTAACAAAGTTTTATTTATACACAACCATGTAAAATCAACTAAGATTGTGTATTTCAGCCCACAATCAGAAATATCATTAGTTTTTTACAAATAATCTCAGCATCTAGGGTCTACACTCGTAATAAAGTCCAATTTAATAAATAATAATAAAAAACTTGAAGCCATCCTCTCTTAGATCTCTCTCTCACTATTCTCCCACTTTTGGATTTTCCCCATTTTTTTTAGCTTTGCCACAATAGGAGTAAGCTATTGTGACGATTTCCTTCAAAGCCGACATGTCTCTAGGTGAGTTTGAGTTGAAGAATCATGCATTTTTAATTCAATCTTTTTACATTGTAGAACTTGTTTTGCTTTCACTTTCTAATATGCGTGGAGTCATTTTTGGGATCACCTTGTTATTTTGCTTTGTTGCATTGTCATAAAGTTGTTGTGATGCTTCTCTCAAGGCTAATAACATGAATTTGAGCTAAAAATAGTTTTTATAATCCTATTTAGTTGCACCACTCTTTTTTTTGTGAGTTGGTTATGATCTTTCATATTACGTGTTTATCACTTTTCTCATCTTGACCGAGTCTAAGCCAACTTTATGAATATATTGGGTATAACATTTGCTTATAGGACAAGTGCAAAGCCCACGTGCCAGTTCTCAATTGAGACATTTATGCTACCTTGGTACGAACTACCTGAGAACTGAGCTTTATTTATTTTGTACTTGGATATGTTTCACCGGAAAATTGCTCTAGATGGTGATCACATACCCATTAGATGTTAATAGAAATCGATTGCACAACCACTTGAATTCTAGCTACAACTTTGACTTTTGACATGGATATAAAGGAAACTTTAGCATATAGATTCAAGAAAACAACCAGTAAAACAATGAGAAAAGTGCAATATATGTTGTGAACTTAATCGTAAAAGAGTGATAGATAGGCGGTCTCTATGGTAATTCAAAATATAAATAGTGCAGTTAGAAAAATCTCTTGCTAAATATACTAGAGAGAAGCTATTAAAGACAAAGATGTAGATAGAGTTTACAAAGCAACCTCTTTCTAAGTATTCCTTAAAGATATCTTGGATAACATAAGACCTCTCAAGCATCCAACGATCCTCCCTTTCTTGTTTCATGACATTGATAGATGGTGCTTCGCAAGCTAGACAACTATAGAGTGGTCAGTCTATGCACAAAGGAAAGTTAAGCTAGGCTATTCTTATGCCTTTTTGTTTTTTGCAATTACGTAAAGAAGACCAAACATCATTCCGACATTCACTCCTTCACAACGATACAACTATTTGAGACCTAAATCCTTTCACTTGCTACCAACACTTCAAAAATACTTGCTTCCAATAGTCTATGAGCTTTTACCAATTGAAATAGGTTCTTCAAATTATTTCCAAAAAAATTAAACACCTAGACTTGATGACATAATCTTTGACTTTTTCATTTCTTCCTTGGATCTCTTCATTTTTTCCATATTGGATTTTCACTCTTCCCAACTCATGTTGAGGAGAAGCACTTTTTTGCTAAGTATTTAGGTAATAGATTGCCATTATGAAAAAATACCATTTGAGTTGTAATTAAAAAAGAACCAAATGTTAGTCATTTGAGGATTTTTGTACCCACTTGCTTTGTGCATGTACCATTGAATGTTAGAACAAAAGAAGATTCTAGTTAAATGGAAAGAATGAGGATATTGCTCTTCAAGCAAAACTTAAAAAATCTACATTTGTTTTATTAAAAAAATTGTCATCGGAATGAGTATAATCATTCACTTTATTATAGATTTGCTGGAAATCATGTTAATATTCTTCTAATCTATGTGGATGATATCCACTTTATTATAGATTTGCTAGAAATCATGTTAATATTCTTCTAATCTATGTGGATGATATCATATTGAGTGGAGACAACAATCAAGATATTGATGATATCAAGTTGCACTCAAGAAGGAGTTTGAGGTGCATGATTTTGGTCTTTTACACTATATCTTGGGAATAGAAGTATTTAGATCTCCTCAATTTACTTTCATTTGTCAAGAGAAGTATGCTAGTTCTATTCTAAATAGACTTCATATGGTAGATGCTACACCTATGGAATCAAATGTAAAGCTCACTATAAGAGTAATGAAAGATCTTTCCAGGACATTACTCTGTATAGAAAGCTAAATAAGACTTGATCTTAGTTATTGTGTTGGTAGATTAAGCCAGTTTATGCAAAATCATAGTGTGGAGCATTGGAAGCTAGGCAGGAGAGTATTGAGGTACATCTCGGGATCTAGAGATTATGGCATTCTTTTTGGAGGATCATGACTTGTTTGGATTTTCAGATTCTAGTTGCAGAGGGAGTGTGAGAAATTGTCACTAGTTAAGATTTATCATTTCTAGTTTAAATGAAAATTTTGGCCAATATGCATGTTTTAGACTTAGAGATAAACTTTATAAAGTTGTTTAGGCCTAAGTTTATTTGAATTACCATTTTTGAAAAGTGAGGGAAATTGGTAGATCGAGTTTGGACCAATTCAAATTGGTAAATTTAGATGCATTGAATCTAGTCTATTGGTGGAATAGATCTAGAACTTTCTAAATGTTGATAAGCTTGGACAAGCATATCCAGATAGGTCAAGGACCTGTTATATATAGTGTACAAGCGTGGAAAGAAGGAATATTTTTCTCTCTCTCTCTCTCTCTCTCTCTCTCTCTCTCTCTCTCTCTCTCACACACACACACACACACACACACACACACACACACACACACACACACACACACACACACATTCATGCTTATGGAAGTGATCTCTTTGGATTCTATATCTATTTTTGCATTGTCTTGTTAATATCTTGAATTCTTGTGTGTAGAATGCTATTTTAAGTTTTGTATCGACTTCACAACCTTATCAATTGATTGCAGGTCAATTGTATCGCCATGGAGTTGATAGTATTCTAAGAAGATGTGTTTTGCCACATGAAATCCTTGATCTAATCATGTTTTCACGTGATGGAATGAGAGGAGGACATTTTTCATTCGATATTACTGTTCGAAATTTTTTGTAATCAGGATGTTGGTGGCCTACACTTCATAAAGATACAAAGAAATATATTCAGTCATGTGATGTATGTCAACGAGCACGTCGCCCTACAAAGCAGAACTATGAGTCTTTACATCCGGTTTTGGCACAAGTACTATTTGAAAAAAAAAGACTTGATTATGTTGGTCTTATTCATCTTGCGACAAGAGATACTTAAGCCAGATACATTATCGTAGTGACAAATTATATGACCAAATGGGTCGAAGCAAGAGCAGTTCATGTTGTCAATGCAAAGACTACGGCTAAGTTCTTATATGAGAATATCATTGTTATATTTGAGTGTCTAGTCGAGATTGTGAGTGATCGTGGAACACAGTTTGTCATTGAAACAATAAAGTGTATGTTGGAGGACTTTTTTGCTATTTATCGGTTTAGTACTTCATATTATCTGAGAGGCAATGGACAAGCAGCTTCCAATAAGATTATTTGCAGTATTATGACAAAGACAGTGGAAGCAAGTTGTTCTGATTGGAAACATAAACTTCATGCAACATTATGGGCATTCAGAACAACTTATAAAGTTAGTACGAACCAGACACCATTTCAAGTTGTTTATGGTCAAGATCCACTAATCATGCGTCTTACAAGCAATATAATTAAAAAACCATCAGTTCTTGGTGAATCCACATCACAGTGATCATTTTACCAATTAACTTCATTACAGGGTAATCAACTACTCAAGTTAATTGCCAATGATTTAAAAATCTCAAGTGTCTAGGTGAAGAATTCAATTATACTAGTATGACATCACATTTAGATCCTTATCCAAATCATTTATAAGTTAATTCATAAATATTCCACACAAAGATTTGTTAACTCTACAAGTATCTGTCAAACAATACTTGATTATATGTCTATGTTTACCGACTAGGTTAAGTGCACCAGATAACTCTAGTAACCAGGAATACACAGTAGATTTTTACAAGATTAATCGTGCACATATGTGAATAATCTCACTATGACCTAGTACATAAACACATTTTTATCTGCCAGATTTCTCCAGAATCCACATATGTTACTCACATAACTCACTAAGATCTTGTAATTCATCTACAAAAGATTGTCCATTTTTCATGAGTAAACATATATGGAAAATCTCTAAGAAGAATAACATTCAATCTCAATAGTTTTTTCAAACCTCAAAATTTTTCAAAATACCCCACACTTGATCAAACAGTTTTTTTTTTCCCATATCGTAAGTAGGTACTCAGATATACCATTGATCATCAAACCTTTACAGTCCTAGAATTTTCTTTCCAAAAGTACTAATGTCCCATATCACCAGCTTTTCCTTCCAGAAAATCCTTAACTGCCATATCTGATATTTAAGAGATCCACTGATCATCTAGCTGTCGTATAATCCATATAGGATATTATCTCTTGTTCCCAAAAATTGGAGAATCCCTTTATTTGAATGACTAACATGCCTATCAGATGGATATTACATCCACACCTGATCCAGTGATTTAAACAGAAGAATTAACATGGTTCAGCATTATATTATGATCTTTCCAAGTTAATGATAGGCTTCAAATCTCCATGGATCCAAGAGCATTAACTCTAGGGATAAGCTTCTATCAATTAACAGACCCCATTTAATCCATGTATTAGATTTCATTTTTAACATTACAATTGACATCCAAAATTGTGGATAACTCAATGGTTACAAAGATATCAGTTATGAATTCAACTAAATGAATTCTATCCAAAAAATTGATAATCGGTCTTAAGCAATTATTTATAGGGATTACCAAAATCCTAATTGCAAAATACATTTCCCGATCACACTTACTACGTTGTGTCCACTATTCTTCCCCCCTTAGAATTTTTAGTCTCTTGAAATTTTTTTTTTTAGCTAAGGTACAACGAAGATATAAAGACATTAGTAAATGTTAAAAGTGAATTATTGTAGGAAAAAAAATCTGACACAATTTCACTTTTATCCTATACTTGGGTTGAATCATCTATATACAAAAATCATCCACTAGTATGTAAAACAATACTACTCTGATCTTTTGAACAAAATTCACATAGGATTTAACTGGAAATGAAACAATCAGCTTTTTAATTTCTATTATTACTATTTTTCCAATAAAATTGGACTTTTTTTTTTCTTTTTATTGACTGGTTTGGCATTACTCTATTAATTTTGTCAAAAACTATCCAAACTTTACATGAATAGAGATCCTACCAATAGAATTTTAGTAACTCTTAATCTGTATCCAATCAAATTTCACTGTCCGGATAAAGAGTACTGTTATCACTCATTCTGCCTGATCATTTCATATCGTTTGATGGTTTTAAATTCAATTTTGACGAGTTTCTTGCGCAAACATCCACTTGACTCATTTTTAAAAATCGAAATACTATCCAATTTTTAATGTCACTAAACCAATGTTCAACTGGCATGCAAAACACACTACATCGGTTAGAGAACGTCTTTACAGAATTTTTTACGTAAACTTCAGTATTACAGAATTTGTCAACCATTATCACAAATTTGTGATCCAACCATTAGAGCACATGTGTATGACCAATCAAATCGATTGTAAATCCCTCATCCATATCAGAATCATGCTGAGAAACAACATGCAATCATTCCATAAATGCATAATACCACAAATTAGGAAAATGATTGGCATGCAATAAAAAAAATTCAAAATTTTGCAAATTTCGCTCACAAAACTGCCAAAATTTCAAACGGCCATAACTTTGGCTACACGATGCCAAATTGGGTGCTTTAAAACTCAAAGGGAGAGTAAGTGATCGAGACACTTTCTGCCATCAGTCTGCCACCTAGGCTTCACACGTGAAAGATCAGAATGTTTGAAAATTTGTAGTAGGGCGCATTTTCACAAGGCAAAATCATGCAAAAACATACAAACACCCATCCTAGCCCAAAAGTGATGTTACCAACAGTCTTAAATGATCTATTAGACTTTCATGAAACATTCATACTGATTCTAAGATGCAGTATAGGCTGAGAACGAAGATTTCTTGATTTTTAAAAATTAAACTAGCTTCAAACTTGATGGAGATGGTGCATAAGCCACCATCCATCAATTTACAAGTCTGATAGCTTGCTGGGAAGGTAAAAAAGAATGCTAATGCTAAAAAAAATCCAAAATGATCTCCTTATGGATTTAGAGAGATCCATCTCTCAAGAGTCAGAAATCACCAAAAAATGGTCAATTTGTGCACTTTTTGACTTCCTACAAGCTCAATTGCTGAAATTCTTGGCTCTAACTTTAGGGAAAGCTTCAAAGACTTTATTTACCTCTTTACACGCTCTACATGGTGTTTTACAGCGACCTACTATCCAACTTTATGAGAAAACAAACAAAAATGATGATTTTTTTTTGGCTATTTTCTGGTTTTTTTCTTTACTATAAAGTGAAAATTCATGACATGCAACTCTTTCTCTAACACATGCAAACTATTTACAGAATTATAGCCATTTAATTGATCTTGCTGGATTTTGGTTCTTACTACGTATTTTGTGTCAAAAAGCATGAAAAAACATGCTATTTTGATCAAAACATAGCCTAGAATCATAAATCATTGAAAGAATCGGCATGCCTAATTTATTTCATCATTAATGATCCCTAAAATGAAAGTACACTTGCTGGAAAATTCAGATTTACCAAAGATTTAATCTACACAAGCAAAAGCTCTAAGAAAGCATCACAAATTGGCTTCCTAAGACAATTACATAGATTCCTCTAGAATAGAGTCTCTAAGCATGGATCCTCTATTCATAGAATTGCTATTGATAACTCTACACATGCCTTGACTGTCCCAAACCTTGTAGTTACTCCATTTAGTGTGTTCTGGGCCTCACAAGGATATTAGGTACCTTCGGGTCACATCTAGTATGATGTGGCATAAGAAACATCTTGTTTCACTAGAGTACTGTCGTGTATCCAAGACTAAGATTATACTGAATCCTATGTACTGGTCATGGACATAACAACAAGCGTCTCACCATTTATATTATCTCATGTGTTGATTTCACACATGTGGATTGTCCACAACATGTACTTGTGATCTCCTTAGGTGTGTAGATGCACCAAGATCAAGACTAGATTGAGATTCAAGATCAATTTTGGATCCTATGGCAAAAACACACTACTACATGCATTCAATCACTTCCAGCTCTCACTCACACGTGTGGGAAGTATTAAAAAATTATTCTAAGTAAAAACAAGCTGCTCTCCTTAGGTAGAGAGAGAAAAACCATCATGAGCTCTCGAGTAGAGAGAGAAAGCTAGAAATCCAATAACACTCAAAATCCACACAATCACCAAATCAATTGGATCCAAAATGAGGAGTACAATGATACTAGTAGATCCACGAGCTACCACTATGCTTAACTATGATTGGACCACACTTTGTCACCCCTATATCTAACATAGATATTCTTTTTCAATTCTTCACACTCCTCCTAAAAAATTATCTATGAAGATTTGAGCATTGATCTTGATATAACTCTAAGATTAGATCTATGCTTGATGAAAGCACTTTTGATCAAAGGCTTGGTGAGTAGATCGCCAATACAAGAGGACGAGTTGACATGCTCCAAATAGATTTCTCCTCCAATAAGCTTTTCTCTCACAAAATGGTGTGCCACTTCTATGTGCTTGCTTCTTGCATGAAATATGGGATTATTGGCAAGAGCTTGGGCCGAGATGTTATCACACTTGATCATTGGTAGATCATCTTCCTTGATGCACTTTAGCTCCATTAGTAACCTCTTGATCCAAAGCACCTCTTTGGTAGTTGTAGTGAGTGCTTTGTACTCGGTCTCACATGAAGAGAGAGATATAGTGTCTTGCTTTTTGGAAAGCTAAGATATTAGATTGCCTCCAAGAAAGATAGTGTATGCACTAATAGACTTTCGATCCATCTTGTCACTTGCAAAGTTCGAATCCGAGTAGCCAACAATGGATAGATCTTCACTTTTATAGAGTAGACCATAATCACAAGATGAAGATACATATCTTAGAATCCTCTTGGCCATCTTCCAATGATGGATCTTAGGATCTTGCATAAATTGACTCAATTTGTGCACACAAAAACTTAGATCGGGCCTAGTAATGATAAGCCAAATCAAGGAGCCTACAAGACTCCTAAAAAGTGTGATGTCCTCAAAGGATCTCATCACCTTTATTAGGATCTTTTACAATTTGCTCCATTGGAGTATCTATGCTCTTAGAATTTTTCATATGGAATTTTTTCAACATAGAGTGAGCATATCTAGATTGGCATATAAAGACATGATTTTCATAAAAATCAATTTCTAGGCCTAGGATGTAATGTATCTCTCCTAGATCTTGCGTTTTAAACTCACATCCAAGTGCTAGCTTAGTTTCATCAACTAGCTTGATACAACTTCCACAAGGAATAATGTCATCAACATAAATTAGAAGAATGACAATATTGCTATCAACAAACTTTAGATACATGGAAGGATCATAGTCACTAAGAGTAAATCCTAGTGAGATAAGAAAAGAATTAAGTCTTGAACACCATGATCTTGGTGCTTGTTTGAGTCCATAAGGACTTTTGAAGAGCAAGCACACTTTGGACTCATCCTTGATGAATCCTTGAGGTTGTTCCATATAGATCTCCTCCTCAAGATAACCATTTAGAAAAGCATTGAATACATCTAATTGGAACACCTTCCACTTGAAGAAACAGGCAAGAGAAATAAGAATTCTTATTGTCACCATCTTTGCAATGGGTGCAAAGGTCTCCTCATAATCAAGGCCATGGATTTCAGCAAATCCTTTGGCACATAATCTTGCTTTATGCTTGTTGATGGTGCCATCATGATTGAACTTGATCCGAAATACCCACTTGCAACCAATCACATGCTTGTTGGATGGAGGATCCACAAGCTCCCAAGTATTGTTGGTGATCAATGCATCATACTCTTGCTTCATGGCATCATACCACTCCTTGGTATTGAGTGCCTCTTGTACATTCTTTGGCTCTTCATGAGAGACATAAAAAACATAATTAGTGGAATCAAGATCCACTTGTTTGCCTTTGTCAACATATGAGAGCCTCTTAGGCTCGGATCTATCTCTCATGGATCTTCTTGGTGAGAAAATCCGAGGAGAGTCTTCTTCAAATTTCGACCCCATCACATCATGATTGTCTTCAAAATCAATAATTGGTGATGCATCCATAGACTTCTTGATCTCGGCCTCTTTAAAAGATGAGTGTTGATATTCATGAAAGACAACATCTCTACTTTCAACAACTTGAGAAGTAGAGAGTATAAAGACTATATAGGCCTTCTTGATGGATGAGTATCCAACCATGATCTCTTTGCATGCACTAGGATCTTCCTTCTTCCTTGTTTCCAAGAGAATATGGACAAAGCATATGCATCCAAAAACTCTAAGGTGATCAACCTTAGGCTTCTTCAAATATAAGATTTCATATGGTGAATTTCCTCCAAGAGCTATATGTGGGAGCCTATTGCAAAGATAATTTGCACAATTAATGGCTTCTCCCCAAAAATCTTTGGGCAAAGATGCCTCAATTCTCATAGATTTTGCACATTCACATAGAGATCTATTCTTTCTCTTGGCCACTCCATTTTGAGTCTCTTTTGATGCCTTCAAGCTCACAAAAATCTTGAAATTTATTGGAGATATATTCACCACCTCCATCACCCTAAGAGCTTTAATCTTGAATGAGAATTGCTTCTCTACATAAGCTTTGAAAATAAGGAAATGATCAAACACCATAGATTTAGAAGCAAGAGATATATCCAAGTGAATCTTGTGAAATCATCAATGAACGTAACAAAACAAGTGGCTCCTCCCTTGCTTGTAGTTGATGAAAAATGCACATCCGAGTGGATTAACTCCAAAGGATGCTTGCTTTTGATAGAAGACCTTGTAAATGGCTTTTTGTGAGATTTAGCAATAGCACAAGCCTCACAAGGTTTGATCTTCTTGGAGAATGACTTTGGCAAGCCAATAGCTTTGGCTTCTTTGATCATAGAGAGCATGGATTTGTAGTTGGGATGTTCCAACCTCCTATGCCATTATTCCTCCATAGAGAGCTTGTTCACAAGAGCAACATTACAAGCATTCACATACTCATTTGGATCTAGTTTATAGATGCCTCTAAATCTAGATCCTAATGCAAGTATCTCATCATTCTTTTTGATAGTGCAAGTATCAACATTGAATTTTACATCAAGGCCATTATCAAGCAATTGGCCAACACTAATAAGATTCTTAGTAAGCTTAGGTACATAAAGAACTTTAGAGAGAGAAAGAACTTTAGAGGATGCAAGCTTCAAGGGAATGTTCCCTATGCCTTCAATAGGACATTTAAAATCATTTGCAATGTATATTGATTTCTTGACTCCATCATAAGGTGCAATAGAAGAGAAGGAGTCCTTGGAGCTACACATATGTGAAGAGGCTCCACTATCAATATACCATAGGCCATCCTTCTTGAAAGGAGTAGATGAGAAACTAGAGACCATAAGAGATCCCTCTCCATCACTTGCAATAGTGTCTTCCTTCTCATTGGTAATGTTGGCTTGCTTGAGTTGATTCTTATTCTTGAAGCAATTGGTGGCATAATGGCCTTTCTTGTCACAATAAAAGCACTTGATCTTCTTCTTCTTGATCTTGGATGATGAGGCATTAGAGGAATCATCTTCCTCCTCATCTTTGTCTTTGGATTTGACTTTGTTCTTGCTTGAGGATTGTTGATGTTGGTTCTTGCTCCTCCCTTTGTGCTTATCCTTGGCAAAGAGAGCTTTGCCATCATTATGAGTGAGAGAGAGCTTGTCCATCCTCAAGAGCTTGTACTCTTGTCTTGATTCTTCTGAAATTAGCACACCTTGGAGAGCCTCCAAACTTGGTAGCTCCTCCTTAATGGCATAGGATTCGACAAGATTATCAAATTCACCTCTCAAGCCATTGAGAATGACTTGGAATCACCAATACAAGCAAGTTCTCTATGAATATCTTTTACTCTCAAAACATAACTAGATGCACTCTCATCACTCTTTTGGCTACTTTGAAAGATTTGATTTCTAAGAGTGAGAAGCCTAGAGGTATTCTTAGTCTCATAGATAGTCTTGAGACAATCCCAAGCTTCTTTGGCTGTTGAACAAGAACCTATCTCCCTCAATATCTCATTAGAGACATTCATCTTAATGTAGTGGAGAGCCATCCTAGCTCTCTTTTTGTATTTTTGAACCTCTTTAAGAACTTGTGGTTCTTCTTCAAGGCCAAGAACTATGTCCATCACGTTTTGAAGGATCAAGATGGACTCCATCCTCGTTTTCCAAATTGAATAGTTTGAAGTGGACAATCTTTCACTTGGTTCCAACAAGGATGAACCCATTGAGGACATTTGAATGAAGAAAACTCAAATGATGAACAATAAATATTGCTACACACTCTCAATAGGATCCAATAATAGAGTACTATCTCCTCCTATGAAAGATCTTGCAACTATTTGTGAATTGATTCTCACTAGCTACACAAATCTCTCTAAAACAAGATCTATTTCACATCAAATGATGGAGTATAGGCAAAGTTAGGATCAAACACTCTTAGCACGTGTGAAATACACTAATAAACCAAATTTGACTCAAATACAATGATATTGCATGAAACAAAATGGCTAAGATCTCAAAACAGTGCCTAGATCACATGTAGATGAGATCGGTAAGCATTCAACTGTGATTTTGGATCAAACAAGCAATCTCTTGACCAAACCAAATGTTTCCACCCAGGTCTAGGTGCCCTACCTAACCCTCTTCAAAAGCTTATAACTTTTTATTGGCTCAACCAAATGGAATGAAACTGATTGCATCAGAAACTAGACAAAAATAGCTTCAAAACAAGCTATCAGGCAAGATAAATGGATCAAGCATGAAAGAGAACTTCCAAACTGAAACTGGATGTTCCTCACACGTGTCTGAGCACCTGATTCCGTACAGTACCAGGTCAGACCCAATCAATGTCCTTTTGATCTCTTTTTGATCCAAAATTGAACAAGATAGCTAGGAAAATGGACCTTGACAATTTCTAGCTCAAGATTGATGAATAGTTCTCACTTAAATGGATCAAAATGCATGGTAACCTTAGTTAGGCTCTGATACCATGTTGATTTTACACGTGTGGATTGTCCACAACATGTACTTGTGATCTCCTAAGGTGTGTAGATGCACCAAGATCAAGACTAGATTGAGACTCAAGATCAATCTTGGATGCTATGGCAAAAACACACTACTACGTGCATTCAATCACTTCCAACTCTCACTCACACGTGTGGGAAGTATTCAAAAATTATTCTAAGTAAAAACAAGCTGCTCTCCTTGGGTAGAGAGAGAAAAACCATCATGAGCTCTCGAGTAGAGAGAGAAAGCTAGAAATCCAATAACACTCAAAATCCACACAATCACCAAATCAATTGGATCCAAAATGAGGAGTACAATGATACTAGTAGATCCACGAGCTACCACTATGCTTAACTATGATTGGACCACACTTTGTCACCTCTTAATCCTATTGGACCATTGATCCATGCACCTCTTAATTCTATTGAACTATATTCAAGCACACCTCAAATTCCTATTGGACCTCACATGGTTGCACCTCTAAATCCTATTGGACCTCTTAGAATTCATCAAACAAAGGCATTATACTTGTGTACACTCTAATTGGCACGAGTTTAGCCTCTTACTCTATTTTGGCTCAATAGTGGCATTACAAGTGGAAATGCATAATTTGCCATCTATGCCAAATTTGTTCCTATCAACATCCTACACCTAGATGCTTGATGTAAAAAACATAAGACCTCTATATCTAACATAGATAATCTTTTTCAATTCTTCACATCATGGCTATGCACCTCTTTTACTTGGCATATCTCTTTCTCTTGAGGATACACCTGTGACACTTGCATCATTTCTATCAGGTGCCCGGAAGTTTATTACCCGGGCCAGTTGTCATTTACAGCATGTTCAGTAACATTATCAGACCTCAACTAATCGTCATTGCCACCATGTTGAGTTTCAGCTTGGAGATATGGTTTATCTATGCCTACGGTTTGCATGTTCTCATTTTATTCAGGACTATGCTTCTACTGAGAAGCTTGCACCACATTATTATTATGGGTCTTATCAACTAATTCATCCAATGTGTTTGAATCATATGTTTGCAAGCTCACCTGCACACTGTGAAATCAATTTCAAGTTCTAATGTGATTATCTTACACTAATATGGACTTGCAAAGTGTCGGTAAATTTGACATCACTATGAGAGTCAAGAAACTTCTAGAATGTACCATAACTGGGGATACCAATAAACAAAACAATGAAGGGCATAGCGGTTTGTTCGATTGGTTTAACAAATTTTTTTTTTTTGAGTCTAAGTCCTAGCAATTGATTTTCTGTTATTCTTTGCTTACCTGTTCGTTCATCTCTTTCCCATGCCACAATGCTAATCATGTGGCTTTGTTGACCAAAGAGAAAGCTGGAAACCCTGCTTCATCTTTCACTCTTGTGCTCCACTTTTGGTCTTTGATTCATTGCTGCCATGAGCCCACATTATACTAGCACTATTGTTAGCTTAGACTACTATGATGATAAGTCGCTTTTTTGTGCCTTAGTCGAGCAAAGCCACATGTTCTAGGAGAATAAAATAACCTACATTTGTATTGAAATTCTGAGTTGGAAGGAGGCACATACATGAACTTGATGAATGTTGGAATCATCACTCGGGGCAAGAACTACCCCTTCGCTTTGCACCGTCAAGTACTAATCTCAAGATACACACCATCTCAAGATAAAAAACTTGTATATGCATAGTTAATGCTAGGGCCCCTTGCCTACTGCCATCTTGCTCATGATTGGAACTCAAATATTATACAAACCTTTGTGAATTGCAACACGAACAAAAAAATGTTGCCTCACGAAGAACTTCAACAAAACTGATCATTCTGATCATTTTCTTCTTCTTCTTCTTCTTCTTCTTCTTCTTGACCTACTGAGAGTTATATGTTACAAATGCAGTCAGGCAGAAGAGAGAGCAAGCCAAAAAATTTCGAGTAGGTTCTCACAAACGAAGATCTAATTCATCTAGCACCTCATCTACTTGTTGATCAGCGGTAGAAAGCTTGTTTGAACTTTCCTGCCAAGCAGGCACAACATCAAAATCCACCACCATTAGAGGAAGTTTGAGTTCAAAAAGGGCCATATATGAATTCGTGCCAACATCTCTTTTGCATTTTGTCACTATTTTCAATCAATATATTTGACTCGCTATAAATTTCTAGTAGTAGCTCAAAACTATGACATGTAACATAACCTTGGAAAGTGCTTGACGAGCGCTTTCTAACGCACCGATTTTTGTTGCATTCTGACATGGCAATAACAAGTTATGCCATTTTTAGTGTAGACTCAAAATGTGACTCAAAGAAGTAACGTCACATTAAAGCCACTATGTCAAGAAACTATTGGGCCACATGCACAAAAGAAGTGAATAAAAAATGAAAAAAGAAACTTGACAAAAGACCCTTTTTGTGTTCAAACTTCCTCTAATGAAATTTTCTCCAAAACCAATGCCGTCTCCAAACATTGACCATGTCATCAATAGCGACACCCTTTGTTTCAGGCACCAACATGTAGACGAATATTGTCATGATCACCACAGACCCACAAAGAAGATGAGGATGCTGTATTGAAATAACATTGTCCCTCTAGAGATCAGATCCGCCGACCATAGCATAGCAGTATCCACAAATTTTCTTTTCACCTTTGTGATTGCTTGCATTCAATCAGTGGCAGTTCAATTAGCTTATATAAACTATAAAACTGAATTAGAAGTTAAAGTCAATCTCAAATTCTTTGTTGTTCAGAATTTTTTTAGAATTGAATCCTAAGCTAATAGTTTGATCAAGATTAAGCTAAAAACAACAAACATTGCCATGAGTATACTTTACGATACAAACTAACAAAAATTCTAGTAACGACATCCAAATAAGGTATTTTAATTCACCTGTGGAATTTTAATATATATAGATAGATAATAGCATGCGATGCGGCTGTGTCATGCACTTGAAGACAACCGAGTGGAAGGATAACTCCTCTCTGACGGTGCTTGATGCTAGGCCTTTTGATATCATTCTTCTAGCAAGTCCAATGCCACAGACTGTTCATAGCTTAATGAGCAATGAGGAGCATTCTATCCTAGCACTTATTCAAGGCAATGCTATAGGCTCCAATGAGGGGCGTTCATTCAGAGTAGCAGTTGTTGCTTCAATCAGTACGACAAGGGTTCAACGGTCTCTTTGCTCGATATAGCTACCAGCTCATCAGAAGCTTCAACTGGTTTTGCCTCTAACAAACTTCTGTCTCCCTATTGTTTTTTCAGTAGCTTATGCGGGAAGCTCAACTTTCTCAACTGCAACGACTTTTTTTATAGGTGTCGGCTCGTCTTTAACAAAATCAAAGGCTTTTTCTCTTCCTGCTCACGATTCTTTCCCTACTGGCTACTTGGCTATGGCTTGACCCACTTCTCTATTGTCTGGTCGCATTATTCTACTCTCGACTAGCTGGCTACTTCTTCTCTGCTCTCTCTGCCTGCAAATTGCACTCTGGCCCTACCTGTCCCAATTTTGATTACATAATACTTAACAATAAAGATAGTTGATGATCTCTATGCTCTCGCACTTTCCTAAGGAGATAGAAGCCATTCCTAGCCATTACCTCCAATGACTTGAAATTGAGGTGTCCCATCCTTTTATGCCAAACCTCTTGAATAGGTATTTGCTCTCTTGCAACACATCCAACTTGGCTAGCAATAACACAAGCATCTAGTTTGAACAACTTTCCTTGCATTTTATCTTTTGCAATCAAGATATCCTTCCTTATGATCATACAAGCATCTCCATCAAACTCAAACAAAACTCCTTTATCATTTTCTTTGGGTTGGAAATGCTCTCTGTTGTCCTAGCCAGTTTGCACAGCTCCTACGGCCGACGGGAGCCTTGTCATCCCTTACTCTCTTCTTAGAAAGAAGATGCTGATTTTTTGTTTGTCCTCCCTCCTTTCGCCCTTAGCACTACCATTTCTCCTCCTCTCCTTCATGTCCTCCTCTACTTCAATCCCCCTTCTCTTTGTGACCATCACCTACCTTCACCAAGCTGCTCAACTTCAAAAGCTCCCTCGACCTTAATGGTTCGTTCAATTTCAAAAACCTTGGCACACCTTCAGGAGCTGGTCTCTTCTTCACCACTCGCCTTTGTCTCTCCTCCCCTCAGATGTATCCATTTGGACTTTGACCCTTTTTTCCCCTGATTCACCTTCTTACCAAGCGTAAGAGGTCTTCTATTGCCCGTTTTGTGCCCATATACAAGCTTAGATACTTGGCCTACCAAATTCTAGCCCACTCTTTGCCTTTGCTTACTCAGTGGCCTTTCCTCACTGATCGCCTTTGTCATGTTTGCCAACTGGAGGAGGAATATGTGGAACACATGCTGCTCTACTATTGTAGAGACCTCTGATTACAGTTTTTGCACTTGTTCGGCCGTTGGGGGCAGGGGCTCCCTAGACATTTGTTGCATCCTCTATCCTCTTGGGCGACTGTCACCTCATGAGTCCTTCACTCTTGGCTTTTTGGCATGTGTTCAGATTGTCGCTCTGGATGATTTGGATAGCTAAGAATCAATATATATTTCATGGCTCAGCAATCCATCTATCGGCTACTACATGTTTGCGCTATGCATTACATTTTGTAGGTGCTCCTTAGTTATGTTGTGGACTGCCTCCCTGCACGATGTGCATAGGGTCCATTTCTAGTCTCTTTCAGTTCTAGTTTTTTGCCCCTTCACGAGTTGATAGATCGACTTGTATAGCCTCTCCTTTGTACTATACATTTGTAAAAATATACTAATCTTTTACTACTTGCAATAATAAAAAATGTCTTAGGGAAAATTTTTTTTTGGTTAGAAATGCCCTAAAAATTATACAAAAAAATATCTCAACATGTATTTAAGTAATTGTAAATTCTCCCCAAGAACTAATTTCCCTACCACAAAAGTTGTGTTATTACGAAAAAAACTAAAGAAGGTCATTTCAAAAATCACAATAAGCTTTGCCACAAATTGAAGTGAAAGAATAATTCAAATGCTAAAGAAAATAAAAACAAATCTAAAATATTGGAGCAAAAATATTTGATGCTTCAACTCTCTACATGTTGGCAAGCTTTGAGCATATGATTAGATAGAGACACAACTAATGCAATCTACTAGACCAACTATAGAATACTCAAATTGGCATCTCAAACCCAATAGTAATTAGTGTGCTATTTTTGTTTGGTTTTGTAATTATTGACTAGAAGTATAGGTCTTTTCTATTTTTACTCTACAAATGGGTTGAGTTGATATAAAGAATAGATTGGCATTTCACATATTAATTTTCATATTTTTGTTGTCTTTGTAAGTTCTCAATCCATTTATTCTAGTATGATTTTGAAAATTTATAGAGTTTATTCTAGTGTCTGATCTTGTTTAGTCAAATGTTGTACTTTTTTTTAAGGATGGGTTTAAAATATTTTTTGAGGATTACCTTGAAAAGTAAACTCTTAGGTTGATTTCATATTTTGATCAATTTTCTAACTAGTAAAGACCTAATTATTTTCAAATGAAAAACTACTTTTCTTAGCAAATTTTCAATCTACATAGAACAACGTGAAGGTTCGAGCCAGTAAAAGTAGGAAGGCTGCTGCGTTCACGGGGGGGTGGAAGGCCCCGGTCCGAGGGCCCTTGCCCGAGGGGCAGGGCCTCCGACCCTGCATGGAAGGCCCGAGGCCCACGGGCCTTCCACGACGTAATGTCAAGTCTGAAATTTTTTTCTCTCATAAAGTATGGACAAAATCGCTGATGCTTTCAGTCAAGGATGAGAATTCCGGGTAAAATGAGTGGCTATTCCACTTGCAAGCAAATTCCGTCTCTGGAGATGCATCCAAAATACAAAGAAAAATTGAAGACTTGGAATTACGAGTCATGAAGCGTCTTCCCAAATTATATTATAGAACCAGCAAGAATGAAAGCCTTCCAAATTCAAAAAGAGTTAATTTTGTCTTAAAGAAACTTGGAAGTTGGACCATCCCATTTCCAACAAACACTGAGATGGTGGTGACGGCCCCTTCATCAAAATGTACGTTTAGTGAAGTCAATCAACTTATACACGGGAAGCCCTTACTCTGCCACCGCGTAGATTTTTTATTTAATTGGAATCTGGAAATTCGGATTCGACTCCATGAATCGAGACTGATATGCCGTGCCGATTGAAAATACATAGGCTAAACGGCGCAAGTCAAATGGGAGGAAAAAGCGAGTAAAAAGAGCGAGACCAACAAAGGTAGGACAGATGTGGAGCAAAGTCATGAGCATCCATCCAGCGCCATCGCCATCACCATCTATCTAGAGGAAAGTGATAATCTGAAATGCGACGCGTGAGCCATGAGTCGTGAGTGTGTAAAACTCCCAATCAATTCCAAGCTCAAGACTCGGGGCCACGCCTCCCAGGGCGGGGGAGATGCTTCCCAGGGCAAAAGGAGGATCTTCCCAACGCTAACACTCTTTATTTCAATTTTTGTCTTTTTTTTTTAATCATAAAATTTTTTACACAGCTTTTAGGTGAAAGTTGCATGTAGATTTTTTCTTTAAAAAAAAAGACTTGCATGCATTACACTTAAAAAAAAAGGTTGCACGCATTCCACCTTAACAGGCGGTTGCATTTCCTTTGAAAAAAGGCCGCAAAAAAGACCAGAAAGCAACATGAAACTTTTCACAAGTCAAAAAACCACATCATTGTGTGTAGTACATGTACTAAAATACTACTACTACCCAGAAGGAATAGTACACCTAACATTGACATTTTCTTTAACATAATATAGCACATCATTTGTCTTTGTGTATAACTAGGGTCGTGACGTGATACTAGTCCCCAGCTCGAGATATCGTGGGGGTTTAGTTAGGCAACCTTAATTGAACTTATTACCGCTAAAGGGTGATTCTTATGGCCCCATTCCTAATTGAATGTCAATAATGAAGTGATTGCAATATATTCTAGAGTGTCCCCCACCTATAGATAGTCCTCCTCAATTCATGGACTATATTGTTGTTGAAGATGTCAAAATGATTTGGACAGCCCTCCTGAAGTGCCTTAAATGCTTCAATATTGTTCACTATTCATGGATGTTTAATTCTTTGGCTCACACACAGTTAAAGGACCTCAAGAGGTTTCCATAAATATGGCACACATGTGCTCTACAACATTGCGTGTTCTCATTTTGCTAAATGACAACCATTGACTCTAATGGCAAGTGCGGCCACCATTTGCCTTAGTTAGGGTCACCTAATTAACCCCATGCTAACTATAGATGCCCCCATCCCCCCCCCCCCCCCCCCCCCCCCCCCCCCACCCCCCCCCCCCTAACACTATAATTGCAAATTCACAAGGTGGTGAAACTCACTCACCAACTTAGTTGGTGTAATACGAAATGATCGTTCGCACCAAGTAAAAGTCAGAGAGCCCTTTATGTCCACTTGTGTTGAAATTTGACTTTCAGAATTACATTTCATGAGATATTTCTGTGGCTTCTCTTGGTGATCTTCATGGACGTCACGAGAGGTTCTCGTGAAGAACTTGTCTTCCAAATTTAGTTTTCAAAAGACAAACTTTTATACAATCTTGAATTGCAAAAGCATTCTACAATAATGAATTCCAGGAATTTAGTAGATTGTAATCTTGCATGGTTTAGGTTGAAAGAGAGGTGAATGTGAGGGCCCATTGCAACTCGCCCTCCACTGAGGTGCAAGGAAGCTATGTAATCTTCAACGTTTGCATCTTTGAATTTTTTGAAACAATAACATTTTAAAATTTTCTTGGTCCAAAATTTAAGGACCAAGGTTGCGTACCACTAGTTTGTGTCAAGGCTCAAGACTTCAGAAAACTTGATTTTTGAGAGTCAGTTTACCACATTGAGCCCAATTTAGGATTGGCCAAATATTAGCCAAGAAGCCTGCTACACTTGAGGAGAGCTGAGTGGATCAGAAAAGATGAACGTGCAATGGCGATCATGGTTTCGTCCATCAACGAAGAAATACTCATGCAGATTGAAGACTGTAAAAGCAGCCATGAAGCATGGGAAAGACTCAGAGCAGAAGTACGAAATGAGGATTGCCGCTTCTGTGATGCATCTTCACAATCAGTCGCAATCTATACAATGGGATGACAACCAGTTGGATCAGCATGTTGAGAAGATCAGAACGATCTTCGCTCAACTCGCTGCATCTGGACAGGAACACCAGGTCCCAACACTACAACAGTTGATGTACTTCATGAAGTCCCTACTTGCGTCCTATCACTGTTGAGAATGCTCATATCGAGTCTACCAGACATGACATTCAAGAGAGCGATCAGTCTTGTCGCTGATGAGGAATTGATGAGGGACGAAGGAGAAGGAAGCAGTGATCAAGAAAAAGCTCTTTTCACGAAGGAAAGGAAGAAGAACAAGAACGAGCCCAGATTCGACAGGACGAACACAAAGTCTTCGAGTAGAGGCAACGACAACCAACAATCTTCTTCATGTGATCACTGTCACAAACCAGGACACACAACCAATAGATGCTGGTTCAATCCAACGATACCTTGCATGCATTGCAAGAAGAAGGGACACTCTGCATACGATTGTAGATTCAACCCGAAAAGAAAGAACAAAGTTGAAAAAGCGAATCTTGCAAAGTCGTCCAAGGATGCAGACAAAGGTGATGAAGCTTTCACAATATTCGATGAAGCTTTAACAAGCTACACTGAAAAGACTACGATGTAGTCATTGATTCAGGAGTGACCTCACACATCACCTGCAACAAAAGAATCTTGATCGACTACAAAAAACTCAAAAACAACAGAGCAATGATTCTAGGCGATGGGAGTCGACATGATGTCAAGGGGATCGGGACTCTACAACTATGAACATTGTTAGGACAAGCAGAGCTGCCAGGAGGACTCTACGTACCTTCACTAAGAAGAGATCTGCGATCAGTCTCCAAGATGACAGATCTTGGAATTCGAGTTCTATTCGATGGCAATGTATGCTGAATGATCGAGAAAACAACAAACAAGTTGTTGACAATTGGATGCAGAGAAGGAAATCTCTACCAAGCCAAGATAGTCAGCAATTTTGATAGCATACTAAATGCATCAAAAAACGAAGATCAACTCCGGCACAAATCATTTGAACATGAGGAGCCTCTATGACATGAGCAAGAAAGAAATAGTCATAGGTCTAAAACTATCCAGACCCAATACTAAGTTTTGCGAAGCTTGTCAAAAAGACAAACAACATCGGAATCCATTTGTAACACGAGAAAAAAAGAGCAAAAGAAGTTCTTGAGCTCGTCCACTCAGATGTCTGTGGATCGATGAAAGTCGATTCGCTCTCAAGATCGAGGTATTTCTTGACGTTCATTGATGACTATAGCCGGATGACAACGATATACTATTTAAAGAAAAAATATGAAGTGTTTGATTTTTTCAAGAAGTTCGTGGCATTTGTAGAGAGACCACACCTCAAAGAAGATTCAGATCATCAAGTCTGATAATGGATGTAAGTACAAGAGCACAAAAGTTTTAAGATTCTGCCAAGAACAAGGGATAGAGCATCAATTCACTCTTGCGTACACACCTGAATATAATGGCGTTGCAGAAAGAAGAAACATGATGCTAATCGAAGGAGCCAGATGCATAATGGCACAGGCTCGATTGCCAAGTCAATTTTGGGTTGAGGCAATAGCTGCAGCCGTACACCTGCAGAACAAATCAACAACGACAGCCCTGGAAAACAAAACACCATACGAAATGCGGACAGGTAGAAAGCCTGATTTGTCATATGTGCGTGTATTGGATGTGCAGCATGCAAACACATACCAAAGGAACAAAGAAACAAGCTCGATAAAAAATCAGAGCAGACAATCATGGTTGGATATTCGAATGGATCACAAGTGTACAGACTTTACAACTCAACCATGAAGAAAGTCCTGTCGAGTAGAGATGTGAAGTTTGACCTTGGATTGAAGGACGAAAAAGGCCATGAGATCTTCACACTACTGTCGATTCAAGAGGGAGATCGAGGACAAATATTGAGCCCCAGACTCCAAAGCAGCAGGAATTTAAAGATCAACTCGACGAAGAAGAAACATTCAAGCAGCGACGAATCAAACCCAAGGTTGACAAGACAAATAAGACCTCCAGATCGATACACTAACAATCTTCAATGGAGCGAAGAAATAGAGTTCAAGTATTGCAGCTTCACTGAAGAGCCAACTGCATATCTAGAAGCTGTCCAGAGTCCAGAGGGAGAATTCTGGAAGTAGGCAATGCTAGAAGAGTATGTCCGAAAGTGCTGAAGCAATATCGAATGATGGACTACAAAGAAAAAGTCACACCAATGATAGTTGGAGCCAGACTAACGAAGCAAGATTGTCCGAAAATAGAGGAGGAGAGACAAAAGATGGAAGTTGTAACCTACCAAAACCTAATCGGTAGTATGATGTATCTCACAATCTGTACTAGACCCGATTTGGATTTCTCTGTTTGTGCTTTAGGCCAATTCTCTTCGAATCCTGGCATGGCGCAGTGGCAAATGGCGAAAGAATCCTAAAATATATGAAAGGTACTCAAAACATGGGATTAACCTACAAAGCAGACAAAGAAGACAAAGGATTCGAGCTGCACCACTACAATGATGCAAGCTAGGCAAGCTACAAAGACAACAACAAGTCTGTGACAGGAGGATGTTCGATAGCATGTGGAGCAGCAATCAGCTGGACATGCAAGAAGCAAACCTTGGTGGCTCAATCCTCATGCAAAGTTGAATATGTTGCAGTTTCAAAGATGGCGAACAAGGTGGTATGGTTGCGGATGATGTTGGAGGCAGTTGACATACCACAAGGAGAACCATGCACGTTAATGATGGATTCTCAAAGTGCCATATATCTGTCCCAGGATCCTATTTTTCATTCAAAGACAAAACATATACCTCTGAAGTGCCATCATATTTGAGACTTGATCTCGAAGGGAGAGCTCAAGATTCAGTATATAAAATTTGAAGACATGATTGCAGATTTGCTCATGAAGCCACTCAACAAACCACTCTTCACAAGGCAAAGAAAGTCAATTGGATTGAATATACAAAGTTGCAAGGTTCAAGAGGGAGTGCTAGAAATTGTGAATTCCTGCAACTTTGTCGCGAAGGTGATGAAGTGAAACGAAGCTAAGGTTGAATGGCGAACATACCCCGAAGGTCGAACATACTTTGAAGACCGGAAAACACAAAACTAAAGGCATGAAACGAAATAAGACGAAGACGAAGGAAAACAATTCACGCTGCCAACTGGTAGCTTGACGAGTGTGGTGTATTGTACTTCATGCTCAACTGAAAGAGTTAGCGACAACAAAGAATAACTAACTAGTTGATTAACATTGACTTGTCTTGTAATTTTCTGATTAGCTACCTTGTAAACTCCACACAGTGGAGATAAATACACATTTTTGATCAACACGAAAAAGAAGATAGAGAGACAAAAAATTAGAGAGAATAGTTGTGCATGAAAGTCTGCCAACAAGCAGAACACAGCGAACGAGCTGAGCGTCAGGCCACCAACGAGCGAGACACTGACCAACTTACTCGAATCTCAAAAACAGATAATATAATGCTCTCTTCTCCATCAAATTTGTTCTCGTCGTCTTTGATTGCTCGAATCTTTTATGTTCTGCGATCTGTAGTCGCTTGCCTAGGATCCTGAAAACTTCCACAAAAGAAAATGAAACGAACGCAAATAGAATTAGATTCGCGACAAAAATGGCCTTTTACACCAAGTAAATCTCAAAATTATGGAGTTCTCATTGTGCCCATTGCCCAACTAATCAAAGTTCAAATAACAGATCTAAATCCTTGACTCACCCAATTGATCAAGAATTACTCATTATCTTAAGAATCTTCACATTTCCTTATAATCTTCATATGACCTTTAAGTATCAATTTATGATCCGTCAAGCATAAACATTTATATCTTATGATTCATCAATCACAATTTACAGGATTCCAAAACCATACTTAATCATTGGAAGATACTGGAGTATGTGTACAACAACATACAACTCAGAAAATATAAGAATTATTCTGAAATCTTTTCCATAAGGAAAATCACTGGATTCCAAGAATATTTTTTTAAATCGATTCTAAATCAGATTATGAGTTCCAAATTCTATAATCATCCAAGTAATTAAAGACTATTATAACATTCATCTTTAACAATATAAACTTTATACAATCTCATAGAACAACATCTAGAGATTACAAAGTTTTGCTGAATTTCCAAAATTTAGTTTACCATTCTTGGCACCATTAGGATCCGATATCCAATTGAGCTCACAAGGATACTATCACTAATGAATCAAGTTTATTTCTAAACTGAGAAATACTCATCCAAGAATTCAGTATCCTATGCACACAATTACTTAATGAATCTAAATGACTCATAAATTATGTGTCTTACAAGCAATACACACAAAACAAACAATTTTCGGTGAATTCTCTTCACACTCTCCGTTTTATCAATTAACTTCCACATGAGTAAATCAGCTACTCAAGTTAATCGCTCATGATTTAGAAATCTTAAATGTCTAGGTGAATCATTCAATTATACTAGTATAACACCACATTTAGATCCATATCCAAATCACTTTAAAGTTAACCAATAGATCTATCAGAACAGATCTGTTAACTCTGCAAGTAATTGTCAAACACAATACTTGATTATATGCCTATGTTCATCAACTAGGTTAAGTGCACCAGATAACCTTAGTAACCAGGAATACGTAGCAGATCCACACAAGATTAATTGTGCACATATGAGAAAAATCTCACTATGACCTAGTACATAAACACTTATGTCCTTCCTATGTTACTCACATATCTCACTGAGAATCTTGTGACTCAGCTACAGAAGTTTCTATTGCTCTTGAGTAAATAACATATCTGGGAAATCACAAGTTTCCCAACCATCATACTTTTATTAACAAAATTCCTTCAATCATTCAACCTACTTCAGATCTTAGTGCACAAGCCAAGTTTAGGCTGACTTATACAGACATCTTTGGATACAAGGTTAAGATTAAAGCTTTATTCCACTGATCCAATCCATAACTAAATGGTACTTCGTAGTCAATTAGTGAATCTAATTTAATCTTTACCATTACTTCCCATATTCATGAATATCTCACAGCTCAAAACTTCCAAACTCACTCTAGTTCCAGATTATTCAAAACAATCACTAGAGATTTTCTCTATTCCACTGGATAGTTCCACCATTGCACACAAACTGGATTCCACAAAAGAAATCTATGCAACTAGTTGATCCCATGAAAGTCTTATTCCTATAAGTTTTCTTCTCCCCCTTTTAAAAGAAATTCCAAAATTTTGATTAAAAAGTTCCAGGAGACAACGTATAAGATATCAAAGATTTGAAAAAGTCAGTAATGAGTATCCAATACTATTACAAACCAGACTTTTTCCTTAAACTTCATTAAATATCTTATCTCGAGTGATAGAAACATTACTCTCAATAATCAACTATCTAATAGGGATAATAAATTGGGTCCAAGAAGTCTAATTTCCACTTAATTAAATGAAACATCAATCGATTCTGAGCTATATTCACAAAACTGAAGTGGAAGCATGAATTCATATAACTTTAATAGTCCTTTAGAACCAAGTTCTACACAAGAAGGAATTATATGAATCTCAATCCAATTGTCTTGTACATAAGAAATTTCTAGAAAGTAGAGGATTAAAATTAAGAGAGAAATAGCTTTTAAGGATTTCCGATCTGAAATTTATGAGATACCATCAAGGGATCTGGATCTATATCTCATAACCTCTCCAAATACCCTAAATAGGCTTTACCAATGGTTTCACCTATTAGATTTACAAATAATGTAATTACTAACCATTGGTCTATAGATCATTCTCACACAAGTTGAAATCACTGATGTCCCATACCACCAGTTTTCTCTCCAAGAAAACCCTTTGCTTTTAGATCCGACCATCAGAAAATCAAAAAGACTATCTGACCATCCTATATCCAATATAGGGCCCAATCTTCAACCATTTTCCAAAAAGATACCTCCAACTATTGAATTCTCCATTTCCTTAAGTTTTCACAATAGATGACAATATAATCTAAGAATACCACTAGGCATTGACCCCAGTACTGACGAGAAACCTCGTTCATATACAGTCGAAATGACCTAAGCTTATTCTTCAAAGCCAAAAGGAAAAATTCAATATAGCTGAAGTATACCAATAAAAAGAAAAATATCCAGTATGTATAATTAAAATGGTACAAGGAATTCAATTCCTTAAAGAAGATCATTAACTACATTATCCGATAATCCAGAGATCTCAAAACTCCATCTGGATTTTCAATACCAGATATGCACATATCTATTCCACCAAATACCAGAGTATCCCCAAATTTGTTCCTAATGGATCACAATAATCCAGTTCAAAATTGTGATTTAACAAGAATCTGCACATGGCGTTAATATTAAAAAATCAGAATACTGAACAAAGACTGACACATGCAATCATCCCAATAGTTCAACCTATCATCTGCAACAGTTAAATAACTTGTTTATGTTTGCTGCAGGTTAACCCACATAATGGATATAGCTTCCCAAGAACTCCTCAGCAGACTAACAACATTAATAGTTGTCCAGAGATCACTACGCTTAAAAACGAGTTTTGGAAGAAAGATTCAAAGCATGTTTCTAAGTTCAAACCATAGGGTTACCACTCTTTAAAAGCAGTGAGCAACATTCCAAGGAATGTTTCACAGGGTTTCTATTGCATGTATCCAAAATCTGTTTCTATATCTATTTTCCCAAAGAATGGGCAACTTGCCCTTTCCATTCTATGTTTTTCAGATTTGCATGAAATACAAGAGGATCTTTCTAAAAAATAGCTCAAATCCTCACATGCAAACATTAAATTCAAGATTCACACCAACAATTAGTTCATTCATTTATGATACATTGATTTTCATCAATCTATCAACAAACCAACTGCTACTAACATGAATCTGATTTGTCTAAACATTATGGATTCATGCAAATTGTTCATTCAAAAAACAGATTTAGACTAAGAAATGGATTTACTCATGCACATCATTCTAGTTCAAACAGAAACTTTCTCAAGGGCTTCAAAAACCATAAGAATGAATTCACACAATTCCCAAGCATCTCTACACATAATCAAACAAGGAGAAGAGCACTCTACCACCAAGTTTGAAAAGCATGCTTCCAACAAGAATTAGTGAATCCAAACCCAATTTCCCTTGAAAAAACAACACTCCAACCGGGATGTGAATCCAAGTGCGTTCCAATTCCGATTTGATGTAGAACTTGTCTCCATCCCATCCAAAAACCGCATCTTAACTTGGCTCTGATACCAATGTAAAGACCACTAGGGACAATCCCCTACGATGAGGATAGGAAAACACAAGAGAGACTATGGAGCAAAACCACCCAACCAATCCTAGATCCCTCCTGGAGAATCCTCCTGGATCTAGCCCCCAAGCCATGCCAATGTGACAGCAAGAGGAGAAGAGCTCATCAGGTAACCTAGACCAAGTCGTCGACGGAGTAATCACTACCTCAATATATAGAGAGTAGGATCTTATGCATGAGCACATGCAATCCCCATGCAGGTCAGCTATAAATAGGTTACATCTCTACATGCATACCTCCTGCCTATATCAGTCACACGTACATGCACTACTCCATATGTCTCAATTAGAGTGTTTGGGTCCTCTCAAGCGTACTAGTTACTACAGGCCTCGACGTGGAATAAAATCTAGGTGTGACCAATAAACTCAAATGCTGGAGGGCCGGTCTACCATATTAGGACTATTCTAGGTCCTTAACCGAATATGACTGTAACAACTTCCCGTTCCTAGGCAAACTTTAGCTTTAAAATACACCCCCTACCTTCTTGTACTTCAATACCAGATAGGATTGTAACTATTCCAAAACCACTTGGAAAACTAGATTCAAGACGATCAAGAAGTCTTTTGAAGCTGTCCTAAGAATTCCAGCAATTGAGCTTTTAGGAAGTCAAAAAAGTGCAAAACATGACCATTTTTGGTGATTTTTGGGAGATGGATCTCTATAAATTCATAAGGAGATCATTCTGGATTTTTTTATAGCATGATTAACATTCCTTTTGACCTTCCCAGCAAGCTATTAGACCCGTAAATTGATGGTCAGTGGCTTGTGCTCCATCTCCATCAAGTTTGAAGCTATTTTGACTTCTACAAACCAAAAAATCTTTGTTCTCAACCTATACTGCTTCTTAGGGCCAGTATGAACGCTTCATGGAAGTCTAATAGACCATTCATAACTGTTGGTAGCATCACTTTTGGGCTTGGGAAGGTGTTTGATTGATTTTACAACATATTGCCTTGAGGAAGTGCGCCCTACTACAGAATTTTAGATGCTCTATTCTCACACGTGTGAAGCCTAGGTGGCAGGCTGATGTCGCAAGTGTCTCGGTCACTTGGTCTCCCTCAGCATTGAGCTTTACAACAACCAATTTGGTGTGATGTAGCCAAAGTTATGATCGTTTGGAATTTTGGTAGTTTTGTGAGCAAAATTTGCAAAATTTTGAATTGTTCTGATTACATGCCAGTAATTTCCCTAGTGTGTAGTACTGTGCTTGCATGGATTGATTGCGTGTTGATTCTCAGTGTGATTCTGACATGCATGAGGGATTTACAAATGATTTGAGTGGTCATACGCATGTGCTCTGACGGTTGGGTCACAAATCAGTGATATTGGCTGACAAATTTCGTAAAACTAAAGTTTACATAAAAAATTCCATAATGACGTTTTCTAACCGATGTAGTGTGCTTTGCATGCTAGTTGGGCATTGGGCATTGGTCTAATGACATTAGAAATTGAACAATACTTTGATTTTTTCTATTTCGGTTGCCTTTTGTACTAACAATATTTTTGTTAGAATTTTTTTGAATTACGTAAATAAAATAAAACATTGAGATTTTTCTGAAAATTGAATTTTTTCTTTTTCATATTTGGTTAAAATTTGAAATCGGTTACTTGTTTGATATATTTCTAATTGATATCGATCGTTAGATATGGGTCAAGTGAACGTTTGTGTAAGATACTCGTCAAAATTGAATTTACAAATCATCAAACAATATGAAATGACCAAATAGAATGAATGCTAATAGAACTCTTTGTCCGAGTAGTGAAATCTGGTTGGATACAGTTTAAGAGTTATTGAAATCCTATTGGTAGGATTTCCATACATGTGATTTCATATTTTGAGTTTGGATAGTTTTTGTCAATCATTAGGAGAAATATGTGCTCAAAATGGGCCCTTTAAGAAATTTTACTTCAGAGAGAGGTTACGTAGAGAGAGAATGCAAACCGGTAACTTCTGGTCGTTGTTTTTCAAGTTTCCAACCTTGCCTGACGTTTAACTGGTATGGTTAACTTCAAACGATAGTTAGTTAAGCATGAGATGTAATAACTTCTCTTCATGCTCATTTCAAAATTCGGGAGACTGAAAATCTTGGTGTGCTCAATGCAAAAACTGAAGCGGGAGTAGCAAAACTTTTGAAATCACTGTATGCTTATAGTGAAATATGAGGCAGAATGATTTTTCAATGCGACATAAACATTACAAAAGTAAGGTATGCTAGATCTATTCATGTTGATTTACTGTAGTTTGAAGCATTTACGGATTGTAGCTTTTAACAATGGCAATGTCCCATTTGCATGTTGCTCTTCCTATGGAATGCACTCCAATTATTAAGAAAAATTCGAAAGTTGTAGATAATGCTGCTGCAATAGCTAGAGAATTGAGAATGAATAATCATATGAATATAGATTTGTGGGTGGATGGATCAATTTATCCTAATGATCCAGCTACCAATTTGTGTCCAGATTTTAAGTCCATACTCATCTTCTCAGATGTGTATGTGAAGGAAATAGTGGATTACTTGGATATTGTCAAAAGGTTGCGTAATATTGGAATGCATAGCATATCTTGTCTTAATCAACAAGTACAGTTTGCTAATCAACAATTACAACGTGCAAATCAACAGTTGCTTCATTGTGTGCAACACACTAGTGTTGAAAACAATGCACTCAAGAATGCTATGTCAGAGTTGAATGCTACAGTCACTACTCTTCGGGGATCAAACCAAGAAATATTAGAATCCATGGAAAAGTTGCGATCCAGGAGTTTAAAATCTGTTGTTGATATAAAAGTTATCAAAAAGGCAATGATGAAGAGGAAAAGAAAGAGAGTACCGATGAATAATATTGATGACTTATCTACACAGCGGCAATAAAAAAAAAAGAATTCGAGCATTCAAGTATGTTTTCATATAAACTGTTTATTTGATTTGTATATGTCATTTAAGTTTGATTTGCACTTGATAACATGGATTATTTATTTATTAAACATAATTTGAGTTTCCTATGTTTGTTGTAGATCATGTTTGGTGGCAAAGAACTATTTAACAGATCGTTCATGCATTGGATCATCTTTAAGTCATGTTTTACCAAGAAAGTCAGCAAAGGAAATGATGAAAAATGCTCGGTTTGAAAAAATGAAAATTGAAATTGCAAAGACTGTTTTGATTAAGGTTTAATCATACTTGGATGCAAATGTGATACAAGGTGCATGTGATGTCTCTGGAATTAGCAAAAATGCTTATTCTACTTTTTTTGGAATAGTTAAAGAAGCTTTTCCCAAGTGATGGTGAAGAAAACTTATCTTTCGTGTCCATATCGGGTAAGATTAGCAAGAAATTATTATAATGACGAAATGGTTAAAGTAGTTGGCCAACCATTTCATATAACAAAATCATACAAATCAGAATATGGTGAGCTCAATTACAACGATCGCAATAAAATTGGATGAATCTGAAATCATCAAAGGTCAAAAGTTGGAATGAGTGAGTGTCACTTTGATGAACAAAATTTTCAGATATAGATGATCGAACGTTTAGTGTTCAATCAAAAAATCACATATGGTGTTGGCGGCATTCCAAGTATACATAGAAAGAAAACAAAATGACGAGGGAGTTCAGAATAAAAGATCACGGAATCGAAATATGGAAAGTGGTGCCCATATTTATAGCCTATTCCTGTTGATCACAGCCATACATTTGTCAAATAATGAATTGATGAGCGCAACCTATATTTATCCACCAATCAGAGCGAGACAAATTTGTACCTACGCTGGAATATATTAAATAGTCTATCACTAGATTCTCCAAATCATCATTAGCCCTGACCCTAAAATTTGTACCTGCACCTAAATACATTAAATAGTCTATCACTAGCCTCTCTGAATCATCATTAAACAAAAACACATATCTTAAAGCTTTAGGTCCTCTATACAGTTCTAAGATGCGAAGACCAATGCTGGTCTTCCCCTTTCTAAATTAAAAACAAGTGAGTTAGAAGGTAGAGATAAAATGCTATGGGACAATGTAGGAGGGGGGGCAATTCAGTACTGGATGGAGTTTTTCTAGACCCAGCTTTGATCAGATCATCTTTTGAACATATCCAAATATGCCAAGACAAGGACAATACATACCAAGACAATGAAGACAAAAAATATAGCCGATATATCTGAGACTTCAACAAGGGCAAGCGTTGATTCGATATCTGATTGTAGTGGTCACTGGAGTTCAAGTGCCCGAAGATCTCCCCAATGGAGATAATGCATTTCTTGCAGGAGACGATGAATCTTGTTATCGAAAACTCATGTTATTCAGTTGCAATTACATTGTGTTCTGCTCCATGGAAATGGAGATCATAGAAATGAAAGAGCCTCATAGAAAAGTGGTTCATATATTTTCAAAAATGATGTATACAAAAAATTGTATTACATAATACAAAATTCCATTGTTCATAATCTATGGATCTTCATTTTAAGGATGTTCCAATGTCTTTGCATTTTATATGCTCTTCCTGTTTTACTCTTACCTGCACAAGAGAAATTGTTTTAGTTAATATATATTTTGAAACTGATTCACTTAGAAATAGAAAAAAAAGAATATTTTCATATGGTATAACATACCTTTACACCATTCAATCGAAATTAATAGTACTGAGTAGATTGAATTGCAACATGTCTAGTCTGATCGAATGTGATTGAGACACCAAGGGGGCCTCGCCCCGAACTGGGCCAGCATCCCGAAGGGGGCGTGGTCTCCCAAATTCTCTTTCTCTCAAAATGATCTTCGCCCCCCTCCCCCCCTTCCCCCCCTCATTTTTTCTAGTTTCAAGGTGTATTTAAAGTTTTTTTTGTTCTTTAATATGCCATATGTTACATTTTAAAAAGATTTGTCCCACTTTTTTGGGCAGATTTTCTACATTATGTAGAAGTACACATGGAGTTTTTCTATATAAAAGACATCTTTTTGGAAGGCCCTTTTTGCTCTCAAAGTTTCTCTAATGATAGATTAAGTTGATATCTACCTTTTACTATTTTTGTTGATTTTTTTTACAAATGCAAGGTTTGGAGAATGAAAACAATGTTTATTTGTAAGGACTTGAGTGCTGAAATAATCGTCGAGTTGTTGGATGATGGTTGGGATATGAAACAAAATCAGCAAGTTGAGTGTAGAGTATGTTACTCATCAATGACATTTAGATATCACATCGAAAAACAAATGCTCACTTTGCTGCTGTATTGTAGAAGATGGATTAAATGTAAAAATGTTTGAAAGCCACTTGATCAAGGTTTTGGTATAAACCCTCAAGAGCAACTTTCAAATAACAGTGAAAAGAAATGACAACATTCTTGCAATGGTTGAGGTCGAACCACCAACCCCCTCCCCCCCCCCCCTCCCCCCACGTCTCTCTCTCTCAACTATAACCTAAGTATATATATATTTTTTGGTAATCTAAATACTACTGATTGTAAAAAAATTTGCACCCTTCTCCCTCATTAATTTTGATTTTTTCAAGACTTCTCTCACACCCCTTGTTATATCGTTTTTTTTCACATTAATGGTTTAATTTTTTTTTAAATTTATTATATTTGGCTGTCCGAGTTGTAAACTCGTGCAGCCTACGTGGCAATTCTTATAGGGCCCTTTTCAAACCAATGTTTTCTCTAATGTATTCTTTGATCCAGTGCTACATCTTAATATACTCTGAATATCAATATATAGTCTAGATAAAAAACTTTTTGAAATTGCTGCATCAGGAGAAATTCATTCCTCACTTGAAAAATTTTGGTAGAGAATATGGCTCTAATTTACTAACTAAACCATTTTTCTCAAGAAAATAGGTGTGATCATAAACTCTAAAAGTGATTTTGGAGAACGACCTTTATATTGTAAAATATCGATATATGAATGTATGACATCGATTATTCCTACAATCGATTGAATTGTTTGCCATTCAACAAAATTTGATGGATACAAATTTGCAAAACCAACACAAACATCACAAGAAAAATATAATTTAAAGAAAATGCTAACTCTAAAAAAATTAACTTTGAAAACTTACAATTGCATTTTCTTCTATCATTTGGACTCAAATCATGAATGTTGAGCTCATTGTGAAGATAAGCATGCTGAACTAAAACTTCCGTGATAGATTGACCGGCAGATGATACTTTGAAATCCATTATCCTGGCTTTTCAAGAGCTTCTATATATGTTATTCGATCTTTTTCTTTTCTGGAATGAGTCTTTTGCAGAGGGATGCATCAAGATCCATTGATATTTTCGCTATATTCTTGGTATCCATTGATCTTCTGTATTTTTTTCATTACAAATATTGATTGCATCAATGGTTCCTATGTGTAGCCATTAGTCGAAAATACATGTACGCAAGCTGAGAATGGAGAGAATGAAGAGATTGAGAGGTAAACCTAAGAATGACAATTCAAAATAAGAGATAGAATGAAGAGAATGAGAGGTATACCAATGAATGACAAGAAGTTCCTAAACTACAAGGATTAGTTAACTACAGTTTACGACTATTGATGTCAAATCAATCTCGAGTGTACAATGATGGGTAGCATAAGAGTATTCGGGCAGTAACTATGGTCCAATCACAATTGTTTGTTCTGTCTGACGGGATATTTGAAAATCTCAAAAATTTGGCTGGAAAAGTTAAATACAATTTATGTTTGTCAACCACTGTTACAGTTCGTCACAAATGGATACCATTCATTGGAACACATAAGTGTTGAAAGCGTGCGAAGTCGAAAACAGCATCTTGACAAAGAACCCATTTTGAGTTCTAATATTCTTTAATGATTGACGAAGTAATGCCAAACCAGTCAATAAAAAGACAAAACAATCCAAATTTATTGGAAAAATTGTAATGATAGGAACTGACCAAAAGTAAAAAAAAAATGATTTCATTTTTTGTTAAATCCTATGGTAAATTATATGCAAAAGATCAAGCTAGTACTGGTTTTCATAATAGTGGATGATTTTTGTATATCGGTGATTAAACCCAAGTATAGGATAAAAATGACATTGTTTCAGACTTTTTTCCTACAGTAATTCACTTTCAACATTTACTAATGTTGTTACGTCTTCTTAGTATCTTAGCTGAAATAGATTTTCAGGGGACCGAAATTCCTAAGGGGGAAGAAGAGTGGACATCATTGGTAGTCGGGAAATGTATTTCACAATCAGGATTTTAGTAATTTCTGTAAATACTTGCTTAATACCGGATATTAATTTCCTAGATTGAACTCATTTAGTTGAATACATAACTGATATATTTGTAACCATTGAGTTATCCATAGTTTTGGATGTCAATTGTGATGTTAGAGGTGAGATCTGATATGTGGATTACATTAAATTTGTTAATTGATAGAATCTTGTCCCTAGAGTTAATGCTCTTGGATCCATGGGGATTCGAAACTTATCATTAACCAGAAAGGATCAGAATGTAAGGTAGCACCATGTAAATTCTTTCATTTAAATCATAGGATCAGGTGTGGATTTGTGGTATCCATCTGTCAATTATTTAAAAAAATGGATTCTCCAGTTTTTGGGATTAAGAGATAATATCATATATGGATTATAGGACAGCTAGATAATCAATGTATCTCTAGAATATCATATGAGGTGGTCAAGGATTTTTTGGAAGGAATAGCTGGTGGTATGGGACATCAATAATTTTGGAAAGAAAATTCTAGGACTATCACAAGATTTGATTTTGGTACCTAGTCGCGATATGGGAAAAAGAAAATCGTTTGATCAAATGTGGGGTATTTTGGAAAATTTTGAGGTTTAATCTAGATCCCAATGTGGTATCTCACTATTTACGAAATCAGAGGCCCTCAAATCTATTTCTGGCTTTCTTAATTAATCCTTTACTTCTTAGTAATTTCTCGAATATAAGACATCGGATTGGATTATATGATTCTTTCCAGCGTGAAGTTACTCTTCTAAAAGACTGTTATATCATATGAATTACTAATTGTGTGAATAGACTTGGAATTCAGATAAATTCTAAGATTAAAGTGTTTCAAAATTCTTAAACCTGGGTATCTCTTTTGCATAAATGGATTTCAGAGGAATGATAGTACTGTCACTCGAGATGAAAATATTTGAACGAAAAGTCTTGTTTGTAATAGAGTGAATCATTTTATGGAATGCGCTTATTACTGACTTTTCATATATTTAGATATTTTCATATGACATCTTTCTAGTTAACTTTTATAGAAATTGATAATTTCTTTAAAAGGAGGGGGTGAAGTGATGGGATAATACTATATTTGGGGATCTATTGGTTGCATAATTTCGAAAAAGAACCAGCTGTTGTATAGAAATGATATTTTTTTTGAAAGTAATTTCTAATAGATTCAGAGTAAGATACATTGCAACTCTTTGAATAAGAGAAATTCTCTAGGGATTGTCTGGACAATCTGGAACTAGAACATGTTTGAAATTTGAATCGTCATTTATAAGTAGTACAATGAAAGGTCAAAAGTTACTAATTCCATTTTGATTGGAATAGGAGTAAGTTTGATCAGGATTTAAATTGTATTAAATCAACCTAATATTAGTTTGAGTACCGGGATCAAAGAGGGGTTGATTGAGTGGAAGAAATTATGTTATTAGAGTAAATTGGATTGGAAAATTGCTGGGAGTGAATGTTATTCGTCTCAGAGATTTTCTGGATATGTTATTTACTCGTGAGAAATAAAAATAAGATCTCAATGAGATATGTGAGTAGCATATGTGGATTTTGAATGAATCTGCCAGATAAGAATGTGTTTATGTACTGGGTCATAGTGAGATTATTCACATATGTGCACGATTAATCTTGTATGAATCTACTGTGTCTTCCTAGTTACTAGGGTTTTTTGGTGCACCTAACATAGTCAGTGAACATAAGCATATGAATAAATATTATTGAGACATAAATGTAGAGTTTACAAATTTTTGTATGGAAGATTTATGGATTAACTTATAAATGATTTGGGTAAGGATCTAAATGTGGTGTCATTCTAGTATAATTGAATTTTTCACCTTTTTTATTAAGATTTCTGAGTCATTGGCAATTAACTTGAGTAGTTGATTACTCTAGGATGAAGTTAATTGATAGAATGATCAGTGTGATGAGACGTCACCAGAAACTGATGGTTTTCTAATTATATTGCTTGTAAGACACATGATTAGTGAATCATCAGGATTCATCAATTAAAATTATGTGCATTAGATATATAGTATTCTTGGTATGAAGTATTCCTTAGTTAAGGGATAGACTCAATTCATTAGTGATTGTATCCCAGAGAGCTCAATTGGATAGCGAATCATAATGAATCCAAGAATAATAACTGAATTGATATTCAACTGGACTTTGGGTATCTAGATTTGATTCTAGACAATAATCTAAAGTTTTTGTGATTGAAGATGATTGTCATTATCATTCTGGTATGCTTTCTATCTTTAATTACCAATGGCATATAGAACTTGAATATCTGGTACTTCTGCCAGAGAATCTTGTTTGGAGAATGTTCCTAAAATCCAGTATTTTTCTAGTGATTCTTATGTTTTATGAGTTATGTTGGATATATACTCCAATACCCTGTAATAATTAAGTATGGTTTTGGATTCCAGAAAATTATGATTTACGAATCATATGAATCTAAATATTTATGATTGACGGATCTTTAATAGATACTTAATTGTTGTCAAAGAATATAAGGAATTGTGATGATTCTTAAGTGTGAAGATTAATTCTTAATCTATTATTTGAGTAAGAATTCCGACCAGTGTTTTGAATCTCTTTACTCTAGTATTTTATTGAGAGCCTATGGATCTCACAGACATTTTCACAAGATAAGTTATTTTATTTGTGGAGAATTTAATTTATCTAGTGGATGCTATTCTACTACAATTTATGTTCTGCAGATGCTTGAGTACAATTCTTTTGATTAGATCTCTAGTTATCATAGGGGACAAACATATCCATTAAGATGAATGGGTGCTATTTTCTTGCATTTGATGCTAGAAACATGAGCATTTAACTCAAAAGAGTATCTAGGATACTCAGAGAGATTCTAGTTGAATGAATTATCATATCTTAGAACTGGATTCTAAGGATATTTGTACTTGGAAGCTTTTATGAATTTTTTGCCAGAGTTTGTGGATAATGTCATATTATAAGTATTATTATTATTTCTTTAACTTTAATATGTTAAGTTAGGTAATATTTCAGTTAGAGTTTCATGGGAGTGTTTTACATGAAAGTGATGTTACTAGCTTGTGGTGAGTTTAACCCAGTTGAGAAATTTATCGCTTAGTGTATTTTCAAACCTTGTTGTACTCCAGAACAGAGATTAACGATTGAAAAATAGACTTACCTCTGAGTACTTGATTGATATGAAAGTCAGACTAAGGATAACGATTTTCTCAATTAATGTTGAAAGTTAAAAGAGCTGTTCCTATAATTCTTTTCTGTTTTGAGGACAAAACTAGATTAAGGGAGGAAGAATGTTATGTCCATGACCAGTACATAGAATTCAGTATACTCCTAGTCTTGGATACACGGTACTCAAGTAAATCAAGTTGTTAGCTATGCCACATCATACTGGAGTGACTCAAAAGTAACTAATATCCTTGTGAGGCCCAGAACACACTAAATGGAGTTAGTACAAGGTTTGGGATAGTCAAGGCATGCGTAGAGTTATCAATAGCAATCTATGAATATAGGATCCATGACCCTATATAAGGAGGCCAAACTTGCCCTACTACACATTTTTTTTGTAGTTGATTCATTGCCAAAACCTCTCACTCTACTTTCATGCTTCCTATTCCTTGGCTTGGGAGTGAAGCTTCTAGAGTTTGATTGGTTGCTTCTACTTGGTTGGGTGGTTTCTCCATAGTGTGTTTTCCATTGTGTTTGTCTTGTAAGCAAGATCTTGATGAGCTTTCCCTTATAGGAGGTGACATAGTAAAACGAAGCAACAAATTTTTTTTATCAGGCTTCCTATTCCTTGGCTTGGGAGTGAAGCTTCTAGAGTTTGATTGGTTGCTTCTACTTGGTTGGGTGGTTTTTCCATAGTGTGTTTTCCATTGTGTTTGTCTTGTAAGCAGGATCTTGATGAGCTTTCCCTTATAGGAGGTGACATAGCAATGTTGATTGAAGTCGTGCAACTTGTTTTTTTGGAGGGCAATCACCAAGTTGCCTGGAGAATAAATAGCCAAAACTTGTGCCAGACAAGAGTGATCTCCCTAACATTCCAAAAAATGTAATTAATAACCTTGTGAGAACCTAGTCGCACATCTTATGACATGTGGAGCTATTGCATGGTTAGGACAACTATTGGCATGGCATAGCTTATCAATAGTAATGAAAAACATGTATTGAAATATTCTAGGCTTGCATGGGTACATGCATAAGTAAAGTAGGAGCTACATCCTCCTGTAGGAACTCACCCTACTCCCATTCCAATTTATGCATTTTCATTGCTAGGATCCTCTCTCTACACCTGCATCCTATCCTATGGCACGAGGGTGATGCTATTGGAGATTTATAAGGGAAAGCTCTTCAAGATCTTGCTTACAAGACAAACACAATGGAAAACACACTATGTAGAAACCCCCCAACCAAGTAGAAGCAACCAATCAAACTCTAGAAGCTTCACCCCCAAGCCAAGGAATAGGAAGCATGAAAGTAGAGTGAGAGTCTGAAAATGAATCAACCATAAGATGGAGTAGTAGGGTGAGTTTTGCTTCCTTATATAAAGCTCATAATCCCATGTGCATTTAGTAATGCAATTTCCCAACTCCCCTATACATAGATTCCACTAGAATAGAGTCTTTATGCATGGATCCTCTATTGCTATTGATACTATACACATGCACATACGGTTCCAAACCTTGTACTAACTCCAATTAGTGTGTTTTGGGCTTCACAAGGATATTAGTTACGTTCAGGTCACGTCCAATATGATGTGGCACAACCAACAACTTGTTTCACTGGAGTACCGTCGTGTATCCACAAGACTAAGAGTATACTGAATCCTATGTACTAGTCATGGACATAACATTCTTCCCCCCTTGAACTGCTTCTGTCCTCAGAAGCTGAACTTAGAAAAATTCTTCTTTATGCGACCAACTCTCTCCCACGAATCATCATCCTCAGTACGACCTTTCCACCAAATTAACCACTCAGAGATAGAACGATTTCTCAATTGTTTATATCTCTAGTTCTGAGCACTTTCTCAGGTTCCAAAGGTACACTAAGCGACAAATCTTCCAAATGGGATAAAACCTAATCCAATCCAACTGTATCACTTTCATGTAAACTTAGTTTCAAATGACTTACATGAAATACTGGGTGTGCAGCCAATATTCCTTGAAGATCGCGTTCATATGCCAACGAACCAATTTTTTGTACAATCTTGAAACCCAAATAGAATCATTTTGCCATTTGGTCTTCGAAAGTCCACCAACTACAAAATCCATAGATATGCTTTCCCATCTCTTGTCAGGGATATCTAACGGATGCAACAAATCACCAGCCTTATGGCATTCAGCCTTTGCTAGTTGGCAAGGCTTGCATCTAATCACATATGACTCGACATATTGTTTGTGTTTTGGCCCATAAAACTTCCTTCTAACCAAGTCCGGTGTCTTGTGTATACCGGGATGTCCTGCATAGGGTATGTCATGACATTCAAACAAAATCTTGTGTTTGAGCTCCTCATCCCCAGGTACACAAACTTTCCCATTCCAAAAAAGCAATCCATTTCGAATGGTAAACTATCCCACAATATTCTTATCTTTTTTTGTTAGTTGAGTCCCCTGTGAACTCGACTCAACACTGTCCACATTTCTTCTGGTCTGAACAATGTTCCAAATATGACCAAAATGAGAGTCTAATTCATATTTTCCTCTTTTTTTCCTTTTTGGACAAAACTTCATCATATGTCTAGACTTTTTACAAACAAAACATAAGTTCTCTTTCTTAGCCTTTTATTGGGACATAGATTTCATGAACTTTTTTTTTTTTTTTTTTTCTGTTTCCAGGGTTTCGACGCTACTTGATCTAATTCATCAAAATATTTTGCTTGGTCTGGACCGCACTTCTTCCCCTTCTTGTTCAAAGTGGTTGGAATTTGCACAAATTGCTTCCTAGATGCCAGCATTGTGGAATCATATGCTTTCAAAATCTGAAACACATCCTCGAGGCTTTGAAGCACATTTTGTTTGCATTCATTTTGATAGTCGGAAAGCAAACTTAGGACAAACTACCATAGAGCCAACTTTGCATCGAATGATGGTACCCTATTCCAAAGTTCCATGAATTTATGGATATAAGAGTCCAAGCTCTTAGTACCCATTTTGCAGTTTCCGAATTTTTGGTAGTAGTCAACGTCATCTGGTATCACAAAAGCTTTTTTAAAGACTTCTGCAAAAGCATCCCAAGTAGTAGGCTTGACTGGTAAATCTCGCCACCACGATGATGCTTTGCCGCGTGAAAACAACACGACACTTTCAATCTTCTTCTCATCTGGAACTCCATGCAGGCTGAAGTAACTGCTCCATGTAACGAGCCAGTCTTCTACGACTTCCGATTTCTTCTCCTTCTCTCTCGAGTATGTCTCCGGTTGAAAACCGAGATTGGGTGAAGACAACAATTTGACCGAGTTTAGAAGAACTTCCATTTGCTGATCTCTCAAATTTTTCTGATTATTCATATCATTGAGTGTCATACTCAACGACTGGCAAATCACCACATAGGTGCACCTAGATTTTTAGCTTGATTTGCAGTTTTTTCGGCCATCTCGATTTATCTATTTAGTTAATAATTGATTAACTATTAGTGAAGTAGTTGACCAATATCTGATTGAAATTGACTTCAGTATGGTCATTCACCAACTTTAGAACATTTCATAGATAATTCAAGAAACTGTAAAAAACTGAAACTTTTGAATTTTTGGATTTTTTATTTTTAAAATGTTTTACGTAACTTAAAAATTCGTCAAAAACACTATCAGTATTTAGACAATCAAAATAGAAAAAACGATTCACTGTTCAATTCCTAATCTCACTGAATTAATGTCTATTAGGCATGCATGACATGCGACAAAAACTGCTTTTTTTAACTTTACAAAATTTTACGTTAATTTTAGTTTTATGGCCAAATTTACTGATTTGTGTCCCAACCATTAGAGCACATGCGTATAACCACTCAAAACAAATGTGAATCCCTTTCAGACTCAACATGCAATCAATCCATGCAAGCACAATACCACAAATTTAGGAAATTGACTAGCATGCAATCAGAACAATTTTAAACTAGTGAATGCTTGATTTTGTGATTAGTAGCTACATGTTGCTGGTGTGACTCCTCTTTCCATGACTCTGATTGATCCATAGCTTGGGGGCTAGATCCGTTCGATCTAAGTTTGGTTGGGTTGGTTTAACCTCCATCAGTTCCCATGTGTTGTTGCTTTGTATGGTATGCTTAGACTAGAATCCTGTTGTGAGGACTTTATAGCAAGATTCGTCCTCTGTCCATGTCTCCATCACTGAGGGGAGGAGCATGCGAAACCCTAGTGCCATGGCAATAAAACTTGTGCTCCTAGAGCATTATTATCAATACGTTTAGTGCTATTCCAAACACGCATGGCATTATGTGTGGAGCCTTTTTTTCATGATTCTTTGATGGCCATATTAATAACATGCATTTTTAGCTTTACCAAGAGATGAGTGTCATTCCTAGGTGAGGTGTATCATCAAAATGAGTTATTATATTTTTTAATTCTATTGAATGCCAATCTTAAGTTTTGTATTTTTTAAAGATTTGAATGCCTTGATATATCAATCACCCTTGTTAAATATCAAATAGAGAGAATTAAGGCAATCGGAAGGTGCATGTAAAAATGTGTTGCCATAAAAAAATTTCTCCCACAGATTTGGTTCTGAGAGCCATCACCATTTTCTTCATAAAAAAGTTAAAAATGAGATTACGGTCACAACATCTCATAATTTTTCATCGTTAAGATTTTTACACGTCCCATAGAGGTGTAAAAACTTGTGTTTAGACTTCGAGCCATGATGGAGTAGGTAGTAGTACAATAGGTGGTCCATAATGCTACAAGTACAATGGTGGGTGGTCCACAATGCTAGTAGTACATTGGGTGGTCCATAATTCTAGTTTCTTTCCTCCCACTCAACTCTCATCAAATCTTCATATTTGTTGCAACGACTTATTTGTCATGTGCATGTATGAGTATGGAACACATAAATCTTCCTCGTCAAATATATATACATACCAATAATATCATTAGTAAGTGTGTCTCACATCCAATCACAGCCATAACAACAATAACACGAACCATGAAGAAGAATATCAATCTATCTAGAATATAAATACGAGGAAGAGTGGTCAGCTTCTGCACGTCTCTGTTTAGATTCTTCAACCTGAGATTTTGCATGTGAAAAGCCTGCCTCTTCATGTATTCCTGCCTGCTGTGTTCGAGAGGGGTGGTAGTAGGTGCAGAGCGATCAGAGATCTAGATTATTGGCTTTCATCGACCCATCCATCCATCCGTAACAGCGTCAAGAGCTAGTTAGGCGTCACGTTTGGCAATTTACTGTTGCCGACTTTTGCTACGTACCCAGTCTTTGCATGAAACAAGATGTGATTGCCATTTTTCTCGGATATGTTGAGTTCTAAAACAATCGTTTACAGTTTGGTGAAAAGCTCTCGTTTGCCTCAGCTGGTGATCGTACAGTTCATGACTTGAGATTGAATAATAACAAACGGCATCGCTATTGGCTTATGCAGACATTAGGTGGGTTGTTCAATCTACCAAGGATGTGCAAAGGGCATTCGCATCTCAGTACTTGCGAAACCTAATGTCGGCCGTAATGCTTCAACACAATTGACAGCTGAGGAACGTCATATATGGTTTTTATCACACCCAAAGTCAATCTGCGAATGCTGTTAGTGAACCGCCTAGCTTGGATTTCACTCACTTGTTATAACAACAAAAGCAGAATGCGCTCCGGTAATCCCAAACTTCTGATTGGAGTTCTTTCACTGATATTCGTATTTCAACTTCTATGTCCTTGTGTAAAAGCACATGGCGGTAGTTCTGGAGGATCAGATACAAACACAACAGCAGATTTGAGCTCCTCAGGAGGCGTTCACCTTAACCTCAGAGCAACAGGGCTAGTTGTGGTGAAGGTGTGGTGTCTCATAATTGTTTTTGTCGCCACATTTTTTGCCGGAGTGTCGCCCTACTACTACCGCTGGAGCAACTCCTTTCTGGTGCTTGGAACTCAGTTTGCAGGTGGGGTATTCTTGGCGACGGCTTTGATCCACTTTCTTAGTGATGCTGATGGAACATTCAAGAATCATACAAACAATCCTTACCCCTTTGCCTTCATGCTGGCCACGTTTGGATATCTACTCACTATGTTTGGTGACTGCGTTATTTCATGGATATATACCCGAAATGAGGTTGAAAACTTTCCAAACAGCAGCCAGGACATGTTGGACCCAGAAACTGGTACGTGGCGTTCTTTTCCTCAATCTCTTCATGGTTATTTTTCGTAAATGCAGTAGGTTTAATCAAGGTATACCTGATTGCTCTACTTTTTTTCAACATAATATTGTCGAGGGCACCCACCGTTGACTCTTTTCTTAAAAAATCTGTGTAACAGAGAGATCCCTTCCATACAGATGCTGCAATCGAGTAGGTTCGATGCCCTGATGGCATTCTTCAATTGTTCGTGTATTTTTCCTCCTAGTGCTTTATCAACCGAAGGAGAATTTGGAGTTTTTAATATTTAGCTCTATGTAGCTCTTGCATATGTAAGACTAGCAAGCTAACTAATATAGCATAAACATGGTATTTTACACGAGATTCAAATGTTCTGCCACGACTATAACCTGGGCACCTAAAATGTTCATTTTGACTCTTTCGCAAGAGACTATTGCGCTTCGTCTTAGGTTATTAGAGGAAGGTTGGAAGGTTGCATAAGAGGAAGCCTCAGCGCACATGTTTATCATTGAACAATGGGAATTATTTTCAAACGATTTGAAGCTTATTTAAAGTACTACGTCTTTGTTGGGAGTTTTCAAGAACACAGGAATTTTCTTTTGAACAACTTTGAAACCATGTTACTTGCTTCTATGGTGGCAGGGTCAAAGAACTTTGGCATCAAGAACGAAGGAGGTGTTGTAAAACCTGAGAATGCTTCATGCTGTGGAGAAACATTGGAAGCATGCAAGGTCTCTTTCTAGATTTGACTGGCATAGTGAACGTTTATGTGCTTTTGAAGGCCCAGTTAGAAAGTTGACTTTAGTTTAAGAACATATTTAGCTTGTGATACAGATCTTGGTTAATATTAAAAAAAAATAGTACTGCACTTTTTCAAACATTTGCTGCAGTTCCAGTTTCTCTCATGTTATCTTTGCTGTAATAATCAAAACTACTGAGAATTACATGGATTTCTGCTGGGAAGTGGTAGTTTAAGAAGTATATTTTTATCTTAAACCTCTTTAGAGTATGTCTTGATTCTCACCTACAAATCTCTAGATTGTTATTTGCCACTTCAGAGATTTGACCCTTTGTCGAATGTTTTATGTTGCAGAACTCTGACTGTAGTCTTGGTTTGCACTTGCAGTGCGAAGAGTCAGTGGCTGAAACCTTGGAAGTCAAGAACGTACTTACGGCAACAACTGTCAAGAGTGCATCGTTAGGCGATGCTTTACTGCTCATTGTTGCTCTTTGCTTCCACTCCATCTTTGAGGGCATTGCAATTGGTGTTGCAAGTAGGTGAAACCCTTCTAATCTGTTACAAACCCAGCCTCTTTTATATTCAGTGAGGGTTTCATATAATGCCATGGTGGTAGAGACGCACTTGCAGAACACTTGCAAAGCCTTGCTTAAGCTTGCAACTGTCTCTGCAGGATTGCGGTACTTGTGATTTAGTAGTTTGGCCACATTACCTCCAGCTAGTTTTGTGTTCATTTTTGCTCATGCCTGTGTCTTGAAGAAAGCCATTGTTTTAATCACATTCATGAGATATGTTTTGATTGCAGAAAGTCAACATGATGCATGGAGGAATTTATGGACAGTGTGTCTGCATAAAATCTTTGCTGCAGTTGCTATGGGGATAGCCCTGCTAAGGATTCTTCCAAACAGGCCCCTCCTGTCCTGTGCGTCTTATTCTTTTTCCTTTGCCATCTCCACTCCTATTGGCATTGCAATTGGAATTGTTATAGACTCCACAAGTCAAGGTGCAGTGGCAGATTGGATATATGCTATATCCATGGGCATTGCTTGTGGGGTGTTTATCTATGTTGCCATAAACCATCTTCTGGCAAAGGGGTATATACCACCATGTCAGACTGCAGTGGACACACCCTTCTTCAAGTTCATGGCTGTGACATTAGGGGCTGCAGTGATTTCTGTGGTATTGATTTGGGATTAAGAAACCAACCAGCAGCAGTACAGCAATAGCAGCTAGTTCTTATAATCATCAACTTTTGACACAGTAAGAATTCTCAGCTCTTAAGAACTAAGCGAAACACCATCTCTCTCTCTCTCTCTCTCTCTCTCTCTCTCTCTCTCTCTCTCTCTCTCTCTCCTTTTGCCGACCTGTTCCCATTCATATTAGCCTTTTCTTACAGATTTGCTTGTAGATCATTCCACTTGATGGCATATGTATTTGGTATCATCAACCCGTGGGTCACAGAGAATCTAACTACGTGCTTGCACTGCATTTCTAGAAACACGTTTCTGGTTTGTGGAAGCGTTTCTCAGAAAGGTTTTTTTTTTTTTTTTTGGGGTTGATTTTTGTTGGCAATATGGGTATCAAATTAAAGCATTAATTAAGGGCAGTACATTTATGTAGCTTGCCGAATTACTGCATGCTCAAATGCATGGGTGCACTACTTGACCTTTTGGCGCTTGAAGCTAAGAGCATACTTGACAAGGACATAGTTGCATGGATAAAAAGGGATCCTTTTATGGTATTCAGGTTCTGCAATGTTATGCTAGCTCTCATAATTGTGAAAGAAGCTCAAGACATCAATTTATGTGTGAAGCTAATATAGTGTATGCATCTCATATGGTGTACATGAGGTTCATTGTGTAGCTCATGAGGGATGTAGCATAAGTGTAGCATAAGTCCATGCTATGTACAATGACAATGAGTTGCTTGGTATGAAACATTGAGAATGTAAAATTTGGGATATTACCTTAATCATGAGAACGACCATCAGCATGAACAATGCGACTAGTTGTCAGTACAATACAAAAAGGCATTAATATAGACATAAAAGCTTGTGAGTATGACAAATGCAACTATTTGTAGATGGTGGAATGCACTCTCTCGAATTATTATCATTACTATTTGGTTATCAGCAATCCAAATGCTCCACATAAAAAAGAGATGATAAAAAGTTCAATGAAACTACATTTTTTGATATGTCGGAAACCAAGGCTGCAGATATTATAATGTATATATTTTTTAGTGTTTCAATGAATTTACAAAGAATTTAAATTAGACAGATGCACATTGTCAATGCAGTTTCAAATTGATTGAGTCAAAAATCATTTTAAAAAATGCATACAAGAAATGTATGTTAAGAATTGCAATATGTGCATGCATTGCATCATCCTTATTTATAGAAGTGTACTTATAAGATGGTTTAAGTAAATCATTTGATGACAAGATGCTTTATGGTCTGATTAATCAACTAGCCACAAGATCAATCATTATTAGAATTTGATCAAATGTTGTACTTCAAATTATTGTGAGGTCAAAATGTTGAATTGAGTTGTGTCAGGTCGAGTCAATATTGAGACAAAGTATCGAGATAGAGTGTGTCAACCCAAATTAGACAAGTTCTTATTGTCAAAAAAGTGAGTTTTGAGGACCTTGAATAGATTATCCATGACCTACATGCATGAGAAGTTGTACACTACCAAATTACTTTTCATCAACTCGGATTTTCAAGAGCTATGTAACACAATTTGGATCTAGGCAAGAGCTCTTGTACACAAAAGACAATCATCATCCAAAGCCAAGCAAGTTTTATGCATATCTTTGAAAAGATAAAAAAAAATTTATTGGAAGAGCCAAACAAGCACCTTGCTGTTAGGAGATTGAAGAAGTGAAGAGAGTTCTGTGAGTTATTCTCTCTTATCTCTGTTCTCCAGAGAGAAAATAGCCAAGTTCTCAGGTAGAGAGAGAATAGCCCAAAAGTTTGCAAGACAAAAACAACTCTCAAAATTCATTCTGTACATGGAGCTACCATCATATATAGTGGTAGCTTGAGTTATTACACTAATTTGCATGTGGAGAGCCTTGAAATATGATTGGGCCACTCCCTTTGAACCTCTAAATGTGATTGGACTCTATAGACCATGAGATGAAGGTGGTAAATTGAGGTCCACCACTTTCACTTTTGCATCCTAACAAAATAGGACATGTGTTAACCTTTGATTGAGCTAGAGGTCATGACCCAAATACTTATGCCTAATCATGTTTTGATTTGTACAAGTCATGAGGAGATTGAGGCCCAATCTCATGATGACACTTGGCATGCTTTACATGACTAACTTTTGTCTAGTTTCACATTACTTTTAAAAACAAGCTATTTTATGGCATGAATTAACTAATGCAAATAGGCCTACTACTCACATGTGGGAACATACTCCACATGTGTGATTTACATATGTACATGAAAATGTAAAATCATCAAGCTAGATTTTGCATAATTTTCACACTCAAAATATAGCTAAATAAGTATGCTAGTTCTCTCCAAAACTTAAGTTCCAAAAAATAGCTTCTCAAGTGGATCCTTTGGCATGGATTTGGTAAGAAAATCGGCCAATAAACCTGAAATTGCAGCAAGATCACCATAGCCATGATAAAGCTTCTTTGATTGAAAACCATTTTCAAACACCATGAAGAGCTTTCCACCATTTGAGCACTTTTGCCATTGATTTCTTCCATCTTTGAAGAACATGATTGATCCTAAAGCTCATTCTCCTTGAAAAAAGCTGCAACTCCATGAGGAAATCAAGAGTCCTTCTTGACTCATAAGAATCACAAAGATCCATCGTCATGTTACCAAGATCTTGGGAATAGACACATCAAGATTGGCAAGACTATGCATGCTAAAATATAAAAAAATTATTCTCATAATGTGTTTACAAATTGCCTCACAACATGTAAAAATACCATCATCCAACAAATAGATGAATTCACCAATCCTACTTGCATAAAATTCGAGAGCAAGTAGATAGACATTCCACACATTATAAAATGGCATGCTATCAAAAGAGAATCACAAATCATTACGTTTTTGTATCTCATCAAAGCATCCATGTGGAATTATCTCAAGTCTACTTTGAGATTTAGGCACATCATCAAAGTAACTTGATCCATCTTGCATATTCTTGCTCATGCAAACAAGCCTTGTTGGCTCCTCCTTGGATTTTGATTGGTGTGCTTGGTTGTAGAGATTGGTGCTCTACACCTTCACTTGACTCCTTATTAGAAATCAATGATAAACTTCATTGTTACGGTTTACGATGTACATTAATGTTGACAGTTGTTACCAGCTGTAATTAGCCGTAGGCTAGTCTATTAGTCTACTCGTAGGTTTTCTCTCTCAATCAGGGTTCAAGGTTTAGTTGTACATTTTACATTCAGTATGCAATGAGTGTGTTGAGTATTGGTGCATGTTTTTACTCTACTTTCTTGTGGTGATTACTTATGGTGAATGCTTGATGCTGCTTATCTGATTATTGACATGGTATCAGAGCTACGATAGTCCTGCATGTCTGATTAGTGGATACAACTTGTCACAAGCTCCGCAATGAAGTGAGAAAGTCCTTCACAGGAGGTGAAAATTTGGAGAGACGAAAACGGTTGGAAGAAATCCTTCCTTGGTGTATTTTGTAGGTTTGGAGCTCAGAATCATCAGTGGGGAACGAAAACACAGTCCCAAAGGCATTAGAAAGCCCAGGGCAACATCAGACAGATTGAAGATCTGTAAGTGGAGAATCTAGAATATTCTCTTGAAAAGTTCTTATATTCTCTCTACTTTTCATCTTATCCATACCATTATCGGATCCACGCGAGCGAGCTAGAGAGAATTTCGAAAAGTCGTACATCCACACGCTGTTCGATATCGCATGTCCATACCAATATCGAATCCATGCGAACGAGCTAGAGTAATCCCGAACGGTTGTACATCCACGCGTCATTCCGATATCAGGTGTACAACCAAAAAAAAAATTATATAGTTCTATGGCGTGATAAAATTTGGAGACAAGTTGTGTGCTCAAACTGAGCCATTTTTTTGTGATCCGGACTCATCTATCCAGTAATGGCAATTCTAAGTGAGAGTGTTCTCAAGGAGTCAAGCAAATTGGAAGGAGTCAGCAACTATGCAGTTTGGAAATTCAAACTAAAGAATATTTTGATGGAAAAGGAGCTATACGAGAGAGTCATTCCGCAACTATTTTCTTTGGTCTTCTTCGTTCGTGTTCTACTGCCATAACAGATTGGTATTAGACCATTGCTCAATAAAACCGATAGATTGATCTATTTGTATTATTGTTGACATGTCTCATATTGATAACTCTTCGTCATCATCCAACGAGGCTAGAATCATTGACAAGTTCAATGGTTCTAACTTCTACATCTGGAAGTTAAAACTCCGGATGATGTTGATAGATAGAGATCTTTGGGATGTAGTAGAAGGTTCTGACCTAAACCTAGAAGATGGTGATCAAGCAAAGGCATGGAAGATCAAAGATCGGAAGGCCTTAGCATGTATCACACTCAATCTGGCCGACTCCCAAATATCCCATGTTATCACGTGCAAAATCTCTAAGGAAGCACTGGATTTGTTATCAAGTCTATACGAGACTCAAGATGTAACCATGTGGAGTCTTATGATCTCACGTTATCCAAATTTTGTCATATATTTTAAAACATTTCAATTTCATATATATAAAATGTGCTATAGTGCCTCAATACATGTAAGGCCTATTTCGCACTTTGTAAATTCATATTTTGAGTAGAAGTTGTGACATTCTAAAGAGACGCAATAGAAGTTCAGAACCGACATTTGACGGTTCGTAAGCGACATTGAGGCTGAAGAACATTCCTATAAGGATAGCACTATGTGCCATTGTACATACGCATTTCTACGCATAGCTAAGTATCAATAGAGAAAGCGAAGAGCAAGTTCTTATAGCTTGAACATTCTTTCCTTCTGTTATCTCTCACAAAATTACTTCTTATCATTTGTGCGAACACACTCTATATGATCTGTGATTGATTGTGATACTGTTCTGTTTGCGTCACACACATTTCTTAAGTTATACTGAATTTCAATTACTCTAACACGGATTTTCAGACGACACCAGCAAGTAATAATTCTGACTAATGTGTGCAAGGAATTAGCTGAAGCTGTTAAACATAACTTTTAGCAGAAATTCCTTCAACTCTGAATGAGCTATGTGTTCAGATAATGGGATTGATTGAGGCTTTGTCTTGTTTGCTTCCTGCGATAAAAACTAATTCTCTGTGTTTGATTAAGAAGACTTTTAGCTAATGTGATTCTGCTTGATTAATCTAATTGCTAGTTGCTGTTAGTTCTGACTATTTTCCTGATGCCTAAAGAGCCTGAAAGATAAAGTAATTCTTACAATTATAGACCTTGACCAAATCGTTTCATCATTGGTGTTCATGGATGCCAATTTACCCAAATATCTTTGGATAACCAATTATGTCACTGTAGTATTCATTGTGAACTTTATACACTCTAGTCTGTTTATCATCATACATACATTTACCAAGCAAAAGATGAGATTATTCTCTCTCTTGGGAAATGATCAAACCTTTTATACTACGTAATTCATTGATTTTGTGGAAATCTATAACGACTAGGCCACCACATAATTTGGCGTCGTTGCCGGGGAGATGAATTTCACCTTTTGCAATATTTTTAAGTGTATCAGATCTCAAAGTCTTGATGCAACATCTGGTTTGCTTTTCAACTAATGCCTTGAATTCCCCGAACTTAGCAAAAGCATCTGATTCTTGCTTATGAAATGAATCGAAATGCATATGTTATAATCATCAATGAAAGTAATAAATTAATAGTAGCCACTAAGAGATCTAGTCTGCATAGGTCCACATAGATCATTGTGGACAAGATCTAGGATGCCACTGGCTCTCCTTTCTCCACTTTTGGAAAATCTCTCTCTATGTTGTTTTTCCAAAATGAAAAGAAATATCAGGCAATCTAATAACTAGATTACCTCTTTCAAGAATCTATAAACCTTGAGCACTAATATGACCAAGTCGTTGATGCCAGAGATCACTTCGACTATCAACAGTGCTTACCATGGCTTGAGCAAAAGATCTCGCATTCAATTTGCACTCCAATTCCTTTAATAGATAACAATTGGCCATTGGCTTGTCCAACTTCATCACCATTGTGAGCCTCCTTGAGTTCTGAAAACCACTCTGTCGTTGAAGTCATGTGCTTGGATGCACCACTATCAAATGTACAGGTATCCTTGGCTTCATCACTTGCAGGGCTTGTATAGATGAAGATGGTATGACGGGCAAAGATGTAGAGACTATGATGGATGATGGAGTGGGTGAAGCAATGGTGAAAGAGATGTGGAGAATGTTGAGGCGGTTGCCACCAACTCATGATCAAAGAGGACATCTTAGTTCTTACCCTTGTGTGTGATCGTGAAGTGGTCAGTGTCAAAGGTGGCGAAGGCTTGCTATACAACAATGATATTCTAGGTGATTGGGATCTCCATGGATGCCAAGCCTACGACAGATAGAACTGTGACACAACCGTCAGTGCGAAGGGCTTTAATCTCTTGCTCAGTTAACATCGGCAAGATCACATACTAGGATGGTGCGTGCAGATGGGATTCGACAGGTGGCTTGTGGAGAGGTCTCTCCCTCCTCGCGATCAGGGGTGGTTAAGGTAGTTGGAGATGACAAGGTAGTTTGCTAGGAGGCTGATGGTGAAGTGATCGTGCAGGAGGATGATGTGGGGCTGAATGAAGGGCTTTGACAGGTTGGAGGAGATGCACTTCTCGTGAAGCGCATTTATTGGTCGGGTGGAGCTGACGCATCCGAAAGACTTCGTTTCGGTGCCATTGGGACAGATCAGAATGTGGTGAGAGGCTATAGAGTCAGAAATAGTGTTGGAGGGCTTTAGGGGAGTAATTGGACTGTAGTCGAGTAATGGGTCTGATGGCAAGTAATAGGACGAGTAATTATATTGACTACACAAGTTGTTCTTAGCTTCTCTACATTGCATCAACATCTTCACGTGTGACCCACCATCAAGACCCAAGATGCACCATCTTAAACATCTTACTTGCTAGAATAACAGAGAAAGATACAAGAGATTTTTTTTTTGCTTTTAGTGCCACAATAACAAGTAGGTAAATATTTCTGAATTTTTTTCAAAATGATCATTTTGAACAAATAGAGTCTTATGTTTATGAATATATTTGTGTTTGTTGTTGATGATTTTCTTCATTTGATTTATTTTTGTTGGTAAAAATTGAATGTCTCACTAGCAATCCTTTATAGATGGACTATTGTGGTACACCATTGAATTTAAGGTCACCCTTACCATTCTCATCTAGAAACCCGGAATGTCTTAAACATTGTGCAAGTATTTCAATTGTGAGTTTTCAATCGAAAGACCCCTATCCCATTGCAAAATGGTCATATGCACTATTTGTCTAAACTTCTCCATTATAGAAATAGGATAACATTTCTATGATTTGAGAACCAATGAACCTCATTTTGGTTAACTCACTCCATGTAGCTTATTTGTTTCGGATTAACATGCTCATCATATTATTGTTGTAAAAATGTATTGTTTTTAACACTCTTCTTAATTATGAGTTGAGCCCACGAATACCACACAATATTTTGTTTTACCACATGCTTCACTAGTTGAATATGGCAACATCACATTATTCGTATTGGTTTTTGTTGGAATCATGAGAGGTTTGATTTGCCAATTCCGCTAATGGAATCCGGATTTATAGAGAGATATATATACAATAGTCTTTTTGTGACCAATCAATAAGCAATAGTCTTTTTGTGATCTCGCTATTTGGAATACATTGTCCTCTTCTGGAATCCTGATATGCCTAGATAGAGTTGAACTCTGAACTATAGCTTCATTTTTTTTGTTAGATGGAGCAGCTTGATCTCATATGCTAGGCGTAAATGGAACTGGTGTCATAATATCACAAACACTTGGCATGCATGTCAAATTTTCATTTACTATTGTGTGCAACTCCTGTACAGAAATTGTGTCGTTGCATCCAGAGACGTAACAGTATGCTCAACCAAAGAGAACTGCAAAGCTAAATGTCTTCTCTTTGCCATTCGTCTTTGATTTAACCTATGTGTCCTCTCGGACTTGCTTTCAAGATCTACAATCATGTACAATTGGTTTGTACGCACATGTTTTGGGGTAGTGAATTTCCAAAGGTGTCATTGGTGCCAATTTCTAAAACAACTTCACCTCTATTTGAATACAAAACTCTTCTCTTAGCTTGTCTCCTACGAGTTAATCTTGCCTTTCTTCTGGCAGTCTCTGGGGTCTTGTACGATAAATTATTGCTTACACACTCCGGAGTAATAATGTTTACACCGTTGTTTTCCGCCATCTACCCACATCTTTCTACATGTTAAATGTTATAGATATATTTGTTTTTGCTCAATACTTAGAGGACATAGGTGTTCATGATGTTGTGGATTGAGGTTCCACTCTTTTGCAATAGACACTAATCATTTTGTGTATGAAGGATTCATATTTGCGGAAGGACTCGACATTCTTCCGAACTCTTATCTGTTAAACATTTGATATATGTTCTTTTGTTGGCGGTCTTAAGTTGTGTACTAAAGTTCAATGTGCAAATATGCATGAAGAGTGGTTTTGATCAAATCATGGATGCATAGATAATAATTTGTTGTTTATGTTTTGGATGCATGCAGCGTGTAACTGTATCTTTGTACAACATCCATGATCTGATCAAAACCACTCTTCATGCATATTTTCACATTGAACTTTACTACACATCTTAAGACCTTTAACGAAAAGAACATATATCAACTGTTCAACACATAAGAGTTCGGAAAAATGTCGAGTCCTTCATATTTATATCAACTTGCATATATAAATCCTTCATACACAAAATGATTGGTGTCTATGGCAAAAGAGTGGAATCTCACTCCACAACATCATGAACACCTATGTCCTCTAAGTACTGAGCAAAACCAAATATATTGTAGGATCTACGCAAGGACACTGCTAGGGCCATACAGCTAGGATGTGCGAATTCGTGTTTTAAAGTGCCAAGGGTCCATTCTATCCAAAACCACCTGAACTTAATCCGTCAAGCCCGTAGGTTAGTAGACTAGTATTAATGATGAAAATAGATCGTAAAATTAGTTTTAACTTATTTGGCCTTGCCTTGCAAATCAAAGGCAATACTATGTAGTATTCGTTATACTTTAGGTTGGTTAATGGTGTTTTTGTGGAAGTCAATGTTAAAGGAAAAATCATGAGTTGTAAGCAATGTTCGAGAAACCTTTTTGGGTTTTCCCTCCAATTTCTTGCATTTTTTTAGAAGTTGTCGACTTTTAAACTTTTTTGCCTATGCCTATTAGACTCAAACAGAACATTAGTGATAGAAATCACGTTCAATCTGATTACGTAGCCAAACATAAAGCATGAAGACATCAGAATGATAATTTGTCGTGAACAGCTAGACTGATTATCAGTCGCGAAAGACAAGACTAAATATTAGTCACGAACAACTAGAATAATAATAATTCGCAAAGAGTAGACTACCAGATTAAGCAATAAGAACGGCTTGATCTAAATGGTTTCCTAGTTTGTTTACCAACTAGACAGTCTTGACAGACAGGTCACGAGGATAGTCTAGATCAAGAACAATAGACTGTCTAGACATTTGTTGTACAACAACATGATTCAAGTGACCAAGTCTATAATGCCAAAGTAAATTTTTATTTGCATGAATAGAAGTACTGAGCGCCTGACTAGAGGCAGAAAAGCAATGATTTAATCTATACAAGTATCCATGCCTCTTTTCGAGTGCTAGGATCATGCTTGTTCTATCAACTACTTTGCACTGATCACATTCAAATTCTACTCTAAGTCCTAGATCTGTGATTCTGCTTATAGAGAGCAGATTTGTAGATAAGTTTGGTACATAGAGGACTTTAGAAAGTAGCTTAGATTGATCATTTGCAAAGCTTAATCTTACAATACCTTTACCTTTAATAGCTTGTGTGCTATTATCGCCAAGGTGAACGTATTTGTTGGTACTGTAGGGTGTATAGGACTCGAAACAGCCAATGAGGCGGTCATGAAGACATCATGATCCGCTTCTTGAATAGGTTGTGGAGCTTCTGTAGCTGCATTTGCCACTTGATTCAACTACCCCTTGCTGTTGTTCTTAGCCTTGTAATATCTGGCAGTCTTGAATTTCGTGGTTGTTTCGCTTGAGTATCTGCAGAACAACTTTTTCTTTGTCTGCAGATTCAACTGTTCCTTGTGCTGTGCTGGTTTTTGGTCTTGCTTTGATTGCTTCATGCCTTTCTTCTTCTGCTTAGTCGTGTTCTTGTTGGTGTACAAGGCGTGAGAATCGGCTGAGAAACTTGAGGCTTCATTCCTCCGCGCTTCCTACAACAACATTGTAATAACTCTCGAAAGAGTTAGTTCTGGATGTGTCGTGATGATTATCACTCAACTGTCATATGAGCTTGGCAAGCTTTGCAAGCTTGTAAGCAGTTGCATCACTGCGTCTTTATCGTCTATGACAGATCCGACAGCAGCCATTTGCTTCAGCAGGTTCTTGAATTGGTTGATGTGATTCTGCAGGGAATCACCATTTGCCATCTTGAGGAATTAAAATTTCTTCCCGAGATGTAGCTTGGAAGCTATATCTCGCACTTCGTACAGTGTGCTCAAGATGTCCTAGACTTCTTTGGATGTCTGGACCTCGGACACATGGCCGATCTGAGTATCCAAAATGTTGAGGATGATCAGCATGAAAGCCTTTCCATCCTTCAGCTTCCATCTGATGATTGTTGTGTGTCAACTTTGGGTTTCTCTTTTGCACCTGTAACAACATCATACAAGATAGAAATCATGCTCGATCTGATCATGTAGCCAAACATAAAGCATAAAGACATCATAATGATAATTCGTCGCGAACAGCTAGACTGATTATCAGTCGCAAAAGACAAGACTAAATATTAGTCGCGAACAGCTAGACAAATGATACTTCGCAAAGAGTAGACTACCAGATTAAGCAATAAGAAAGTTAGACAGAATGTAGAAAAGCATTGCAAATTTGACACTAACGCAGAACAAACAGAGTTGTATCAGATTAAGTATAGTGAAATATACAGGTCAATAATGCAGGTGAGCACAAGACAATAGCGGACGAAACCTCGTGCTTCACAAAGCTAATCCAATTTGTAAAAGGAATAAACCTATTATTGACATTACAAAGAATCGATGCGTGAAAGCATCTACTTTGTCTATCTCTGATAAGCTTCTAATGCTTGCTATATTTTACACACACACTGAATACGCAGATGGTATCCAATATATACATAATGTTACAGGTGTGCAGATGAAGAAGGTACAAAGTGGATGTGCTATCTGTGGGAGATCATAGGTGGCTGCTGTCATTGTCAAATATGATTGCACAGTGCATGGGATGAGTGTGAGAAGGCCGCGATATCAGCCTTTCGCTGAAATGAACGTTATGAAAATGCAAAAAATGCGACACTCTAACAAATGCCTTAAAATTTGATTTACAGGGTACCTTCGCTTTTCCATTAGGGCACCTTTGGCATTTGTAGGGCAGTGTCGCCTTTTTCGTTTGTCGCAAATCACGTGTAAAAACATAGTGTCTCCTTTTCGCCTGTGGAAATTTACTTGTATTTATGCAGACAGTCACGTTTTTCGCCTGTCTTATTTTACATGTAAATATGCAGACTGTGCGACAACACAAGTAAAATACAGGAGCATGAATGGAGGTAGATTAAAATAGGATTTAGGAGAGTAGAGGAGATAAATCCAACACTTTACTATACACAAATTTCCTCCAAATGAAAATGGCAAAAAGAAATTTTCTACATTTAAAAAATAGAAGTCGCTTTTTTTACTTCCTATGGTTTTTATGAAACTGATTTTCAGAGAAACATGTCAGTTCCATTCCTATACTTTGTTAGCTTTCCCAAACACAGGTTGTAAGGATGCCTTTGTGCACTAGAAAGGGTCTATAAATGCACTAAGGGCTTTATATTTCCGTCTCATGTGACTTCCAACTAAATGAAAGGGTTTTAGCATCGCTAAAACTGCCATGCTTTCATGTAATTTGCACATTGTCTTGCTCACCAATACCTGACCTCTCAGACATTAGAGAGAAAAGGCATACTTGCAAAAGGATTATTGCTATTTTGGTTTGATCGTGACTTATATGCATGTGAGTTCTTGATTAGTGTCTGTATGATCGTATTGTATTGTGGTTTTGATTTCTGCATAATTGAATTTAAGGAGACGAGAATGGGCAATTTGGAGTGTCGAGTGGAGTAGCTTTTGAAGAAAGATGATCACTTTGTGATCATTTGTAAACTTGATGGTTGCGCCAATGCATTGTATCTGTTGAAGGTACCCTAGTCAAGATTAAGCATGAGGCAACACCCTAGAGGTAGGAAGAGCACCACTCCCACAATACTTGAACAAGACTTTTGCTAGGTATTCGCGTAGGAATTTTCAAATTGAAGGGTGCTTCATCATCTTCTTCAAATCTATTATTTTGGAAAAACTTAAGTTTTCTTATGTCAAAGCATTTGAATTTTGTGTTTCACCGGCTCAGAAAACCTTAGATAAACTTCCGAAGTCTTTCTTCGCTTTCTTTGGCCTTCTCTCATTTTTTGGATTTTTGTAAAAGTCATAAAATAAGACAGTCTGTATATTTACATTGAGTTTCGCACAATTCGCATTCTTTGGCTTTTAGCGACGAAGTCAAAATGTGATTCAACATTTGGCTTCACTGACTTTGGCATTCTTCGGCTTTTTTGAAAAAGTCGAACTTTGTTGTGCACACGCCTTCGCGGCTGTTCCAGCACTCTTTCGCATTTTTTGCATTTTTGAATCAACGCGTGAATAAGCAGCGTGAGCAGCAGAATGCAGCTAAAGTACATAGCGACAGCCAACCTGAAGCCGTTAGGATTAACGTAAGACTTCTTTTGATTACTACAAATTAAATCAATCATCTCTCATACAGATTAGATTAATCAATCTCTCTGTTTTTTGAATATAGGAACAACGTGAGAGAGAAATATGCACAACAGTAAAGTGCAGATACATAGAAGACAGAGGCATGATTGTGTGTGCTAGCAGTAGCTAGTTACTCGTGAGAGAGCATAACTCTCTTGCAGTGATGCGCTGTTTGGAATCCAAGCAGCGCTCACAATTTTGATGTAAACTCTATTATGATAATATATGAAATAGATGATTCTTGTCTCATGTCCAATTTGTGCGATGTGTGTGCAATCTGTGATTTCTATGATGTTTGTTTACATTAGTTACTACTATTTTTCCAGTTGTTGAATGTTGTTAAATATTGTCTACTGTTTGTTAATTAATATCAAAACTGCAGTGTCAGTCTATAGCTTAGAAGAGGTTATATCGTAGTTTGTAGCAGTAGTAGCAACTAAGTAGATCGATTCTATCTGGTTCTACATCAGGAATCCGAGTGGCGTGGCCAGAACGTTGATATCACATCAGCGTATCAGAGCCAAACAAGCACTTATAATCACATTCCATCAGTGGAATCAAAGCAGCACCAGACATTCCATCAGTGGTATTAGAGCGCCTCTCAAGAATTCAGATTCCGTCAGTGGTATCAGAGCATGGTTATTCAAACTATGGCTTCAATCAGCAACATCCAATCGAATTTTTGCAAAGTTCTTCAGGTAGACGGATCAAATTATTTGGCCTAGAACGTGAAGACTTCCTTCATCTTGAGTGGAGAAGCTTTATGGCCCTAGATAGATGGGACTAAAGAAATGCCTGCCAGCACAGGCAAAAAAACTTCGTGAAATGACAAAGTAGTAGCTGTCATATCATCTTCAATAGAAGAGAGCATCACTCTTGACCTCGCATCTATCTCGAATGTAAGAGAAATGTGGGATGCACTGCTAACAAGGTTTCAAACCAAGTCACGCAACCAGATAATTCACTTGGAAGATCAACTTACCTATCTACAATGGGATGGCAAAGACTTCACAACCTTCATCAAATTGATGAAGAATCTCTTCCTCTCCTTGCACATTACCGGAACAAAGCATGTTGTTTCACAAGAGAAACAGCTCACGTAACTTCTATGCGCTCTACCAAGATGGTTCCAAACCACCCGAACTCTACTGGCCAAAGACAAGAACGAGTCAGATCAAGCACTCTATAGCCACAAAGAACAAAATATGAAGAAGCCTCAACCTAAGAGAGAGTAAGCTCAAAGACAACAGAAAGAAGGAGATTAGGCAGATGGAAAGGAAGGAACAAGCACAAACAACAAAGTGGTGAGAAGAAGACGTACGTGAGATGCAGACATGACGGTCACACAGTTGACACATGTTGGCTAAATCCCAAGATAGGGTGCATACATTGTCACAACAAGGGTCATGCAGCCGTGGATTGCTATCAGAATCCCATAAACAAGAAAGCACAAAACAGAATGGAGAACTACGTAGGGATGTTCATTTATCAAATGAACTGAGTGACAGTTCAGATGATGAACATACCATGGAGCAGCCTGCACCTAGAATGTCTGCAACACACAATGGATCTGCAGACAATTGAAAGGACAAAGGCAAAGCAATTGCACTACCAGCACAATCTCCAAGAAGGTTTGGTAGAGAAAGAAGAGCACTTGTGCACCAGACAGCTCAGCTTCTACAACATAAGAGCTTTATGGATTCGGAGGTGAACCACATACTTATGAAGAAGCGATTGACAGTCCAGAGAAGGAAAAGTAAGTACAAGCCATGGAAGAAGAAATAAATTCCATGGAGGACAACAAGATGTGGACACTTGAATCCGTACCACACGACATGAAGCCTGTCATATGCAAATGGATCTACAAATACAAGTATGGACCAGATGACAATGTATCAAGATACAAGGCCAAGCTAGTTGCAAAAGGTTTCTCACAGAAATATGGTGTTGATTACACTGAAACCTTTTCTCCTATTGTCAAGCATACACTATACGTCTATTGATTGCATATGCAGTAGCCTACAATCTGAAGATCCACATTGTAGATGAGAAGACAACGTTCTTGCATGGAGAACTCAAGGAAGAGCTCTATATGGATCAACCACCATGATTTACTTGTAAATCATTTGCTGATTATGCCTATCAGATGCATAAAAGCATCTATGGACTGAAATAGTCTACCAAGTAGTGGTACAAGAAGAAGGATCATGCTCTCAGATCCTTGGATTTCCAACCCTTAATGGCTAACTATAATGTCTATGTGAAAGTCATATATGGAGAAATCATCATCATCGGTGTCTATGTAGATGATACACTGATCCTATTAAGATATGATAAGCTGATTACACAAGTGAAGGGAGAGATTTCCAAGCACTTTGAAATATTAGACCTAGGAGAAGCAAAATGCTACCTGGGATTGCAAATTGACAGAGACCTTGAGAGCGGTAGATTGTATCTACACCAATCAAGGTACACTCATAAAATTATTGACGATTTGCAGATGACAGACTGCAAAGGAGTAAATACTCCAATGGTTCTTGGAACAGTTGTTCAATTATATGTGGCAACCAACAAACGAATTATGATTTTTTTTACTATTCGACACATTCTTGAAGTCCAAGTGAGTAATGAGAGAAGGACATAGGTTATTTTAGAGGGATTTGAGGTGAGAGAGTTAATTCTTTATGACTTGGTTCTGTACTGCTCAGTTCTAATTTTCATTATTCTAACATCCTTTTTGGCCTCACCTTGCAAAGTATTCACTTTGATGAATGGAATGTTTGTAAAAATCAATGTTAAAGGCAAAAGCAAGAATCGTTAGGGTGCCTATGTGCACAAGGATGCTTAACCATATGCACTAAGAGGGTGGGTGGGTGTGTGTGTGTGTGTGTGTCTCTCTCTCTCTCTCTCTCTCTCTCTCTCTCTCTCTCTCTCTCTCTCTCTCTCTCTCTCTCTCTCTCTCTCTCTCTCTCTCTCTCTCTCTCTCTCTCTCTCTCTCTCTCTCAAAATTAAATGAATAGAGTTGTAGCACAAAGGGTTTCCATTTTCCTTGTCCTTGTGCATGCTATCGCTCACCATAGGACATCAACTAGCCTCGACCTTTGATGATGGTTACCGATCTTTCTAGATACTAGGTACTCCAAAGCTTACTTGTAATAAATAGATATGGTATTTTGTTGATGGTGATGGTGTGGTAGCCAACTCATTTTGATGTCTTGGTATTATGTTAGTTGCTTGATGTCTTTGTAATATCTTGGTGATGTCCCTTATTTATCATGTTCTATTACATTAGCAATGCTTTATAATTCTCTTCTTGTATCATGATTTTTTCACTCTCTTAGTCAGGATGAGAAATGATGAGCTCAACCTATGCTTTTTTGATGTTGTTCTATGAGATCTGATTGAAGTTCCAAAATTGCAAATTGTAAGGCTCAAGGCAACTTAATTTTACTCTTAGTTTCTTACATGAGAAGAGCACATGGATCTTCAACTTTGATTTTGACTTCGTATCGAGAATTCTTATGTCTTTTATCGGTATTGTCTCTCTCAAGCTCTTCTAAAATTATGGGAGCTTGAAGCTTAGAGCTACCTAGCAAAAACATATTATAGTTTCACAAGAATTTGAATTGGACACTATGTGCGGTTTAAATCAATCAAGTTATCTCCAACATGTTGAGATTTTTGGTGCTCTTTTTCACAAAGGCATCTTTATAGATGGTTGTTTTTTATTCAATGAATTTGTTTTCACAAAAGTGCTATGCACATTATACGATTTCTCAAAAAAGAAGAAGGTGCTACTTAGTATCTCAATTATGAACCAAGGTCATTGGTTTTTTGCATGTCATTTGTCTTGCATACTGAATGAAGAGTTGTTGAATTGAAACATGGATACTCTGAATACTAAAAGTTGAATACTCTAAATATTGTTCCAATGTAAGTATCTTTCCTATGATCAAGTGTGAAAAGCTTAAGAAGATCATTTTTTTAATCTATATCCTTTCAATTTTTATCATGTCTTTGATCCCATTGATTGTTCACTTTCATGCCAGTGATTCTAATATGGTCCTCTTTTTTTTTTTTTGGAAAAATACAAACAATAATTGGATTTAGGTTATATTTTTGTAAAATAATATCTTCATTGCCGTATTTTTTGTGTGAAGTATATCTTCTCTTTAGATGGGCATTGTGTGAATACTACTTTCAAAACCTTCATTTTGAAATTGGTAATATTGAGCTATCAAACTATGAACACTTAATAGTAAACTTTGTTACTTTTGTGAAAAATGAGTACATCATCATGCATTTGCTATATTAAAATCATGCAACATTATGTGAATAATGATTGTGTCGATAGTAGATGCTCAAATTTAAAAATAGTGACTATTATCCTAAAATCATGCTTGCAATTGTCAAAAATCTTAAATATCATGACTACATTTATGAGTATTCATGTGAATTTATATGCAGTCAGTATTGAAATTGTGGTTAGTGCCTTATAAGTCTTGGATGCCAATCTCAAATTGCAAAATAGTGAATATAGATTCCAAAATATTAAAAGTAGTAAGCTAAAATCACTAAATTTAAGCCTTGAGGAAAAGAAAAACACATTTCAACTACTATGCAACTTTTCTAGGGCCAATCATATCTAGAAAATGAGTAATTAATTTTTATTTAATCTCACCCAGTGATATTTTTTTTTCATTTTAAACATTTATGAAATCTCAAATCACCACAACTATGGCAAGGCCTTTACGGTATATATACCAAAACATTTTTGTTTCTTTTTTTTTTTCTAAGGAAAAACTTAAGTGAAATGCATTTAGGGCTCTCTTTCTTTTTACATACACCACAAGTGTGAGGACATGGCCCTATTAGAGGACAAATAGTACTCCGGAGCAGAAGGCCCGAGGAGGCAAACTTTCCCAACATGAAAACACTTTTTATTTTTATTTTGTAGTACATTTTTTACACGCACTTTTCATCAATTTTTTTTTGCACCTTTCCAATAAAAGGCATGTGAAAGAATTTATGCCCAAAAAGTCCATCTAAAAAGTTTTACGACAAAAAAAATAAAAAAGTGTTTTCACATTGGAAAAGTCTACCTCCTCAAGCCTTCTGCCTCGTGGTATTGTTTGTCCATTAACAGGGTACTATCCCCACACTTGTGATCTAAGGCTCATACTATTCATGATTGGGATATATTTGATAGCAAATTTTTGGATTTACACCATAACAACTTAAGGAACTACATCGCCAAAGTCTAAGGGCTATTCTGACGTACTATGTCTTGGCTCACTGAATCAAAAGCCTAGAGTTTTAATTGTAAAATAAGAGATATTGTTTCTTTAAGTTGTCACCTATTCGTAAATCGAAACATTGCCCACACGTTGTCTTAGTGATTTCAAATCTCTAACCTCTAATATATTGTCAAATATTTCATTAAGCATATCCACTAGCAAGGGTAGATAAATCCACATAATCCAATGTTTCCAGCTTGAAATATTTCACTCCTATTCTCCATTCATCATACAAGATTTTTGCACGGCTTTTCTAAATGATTTCTTGCTTTGCCATGCTCTAAATTTGGTTGCAACTGATGAAACAAGTGATCACTAGAAGTTCTTCAAGATCCTAATCATTTTCAATCGTTTGTAAATGAGCAAAATGTATGTTAAAAGACATGGGCCAAAGTAAGGTGGACACATGTCAATATGTAAGGCATTCTGTTGTTCCATCCATCACATTTTTGTGTCATAAAAGCTCAATGGCATAGCACTATTTCATTTTTTTTGAAATTTCATTACAGTTGAATATTGGTGTCGAGGTCAAGGTCAAGTAAGGTCAAAATATACTTAGATGGGTTGAATTTGAAGGGCCAAAATAGAAATAAAATTGAATCAAATAGTGAGTTGATGAAGATCGAAATATGTATCGGGTTGGGTCGAATTGATTTCAAGGTTGAATCGGGTTGAGAAAATCACACTTATATCGAGGTTGATAGGTGTCAAAATAAATCAATATTTTTAAAAATTCAAAATGAAAGTATTACTACTTGCAAAAGAACTCTGGGACATCATTGAAGGCACTGAGATCAAACTTGAAGTAGATGCGGCTAGTAGCACCAAATGGAGGCAAAGACATGGGAAGGCTTTTGCCATGATCACTCTCAATATCATGACTCTCAACCTAGACTGCTAAGGATGTTTGGGTCATCCTAGCTATTCTTTATACATCAGAGATGTTACCTCTAAACTCCAGTTGAGGAAGAAAGTCTTCACTTTCAAGATGTCTAAAGTTGACTCTATTTAGCCTATATTGATACATTCACAAATTCTATGAAGCAAATGAATGCCATTGGATCAATCATTGAATATTTTGATGCCATTATGACTCTCTTATCGAGTCTACCATAAGCATATGAGAATTGGGTCATGGTGATTTCTACTTAACAAGGCCTCACTCTACTAGAGTAATCTCTATGCTACTTCAAGAGGAGATCATAAGAAATGGATCATCCTCTTCTTCTGTGAATCTTAACATGGTATTAGAGCTCTTTTGATCTTGAGTGTCTGACTACTAGATTTGACTTGTGATTGGCTTTGTATTGAGGTGAGATAGTCCCTCATAGGAGCTAAAAGCTGAATAACTTGCAATGTGGATGAAAACTATCTTTTGAGCATTTTGTAGCCTACAAGCATTTGTTAATGTTTTAAGGAACATTATTGTGAGTTCAAAGGAAGGATAAAGTGTTTGGCTTGCTCAAACAAGAAGAAAAATAATTCAAAATTGTCAAAATTGCTTGCTTTGACATATTTTGAGCTTTTTCAGCTATCATACTTTGAGTGAATTGTTTTCACTCATGTCTCAACCAAACAAAGTGTTGTAAAGCTTCTTATTGTATCTGCATAACACTAAGAGAGCAACTATGAAGCGGTTTGTGAAAAGACTAAATGGTTTGGGTGCACCAAGCATGCAAAGTAATAGACGTTTTGTGAAGGAAAAAGTAAGAAATTTTTCATAAAATTGAGAAGTATTCTCATACCACTGTGAATCAACCCGAACGGCTTCATACGTAGCTTGTAGGTAGTGGGGCGCCCTCAGTGAAAGCTGCAAAACAAGATTTGGTGAAACATGCATGGAGAATGAGCATTTATGTAAAAAAAGATCAGTTTTTGGAAGTTTTTGAGAAGAGCTCGATAATAGAGTCATAACAGCATCAGAGTCTTGTATTTCTGAGCCAGTTGTAGTCATTTGCTCCATGAGATTTTGGAAAGTGTTGAGTAGACTCAAAACACTTACTACTTCATACATTCTCAAAGAGAAATATTTCTTCCTCGAATGGAGTTTGGAGGTGAGGTCCTTGATATCATAGAGGGTTGCTAGGATGTCTCATGCATTCTTAGCAGTCTGAGCAGCTCTCATGTGACTAATTTGGGTGTCTTTTATGTTGAGAGTGATCATGGCAAAAGATTTGCCATCTTTCAGTCTCCAGTTGGTGATAGTAGTTGCTTCACCTTTTGGCTTGAGTTCTGTGCCATCAACAACGTCCCACGGTTCCTTGGCTAATAGCATGACCTTCATTTTGAACTTCCAGAGATGATAGTTCCCTCCATCAAGCCTTTCAATTAGAAAAGACGGATCCATTCTGGCTTAGCAAGTTTGTTGGTAGTAACAACGATTTTGGAATATTGTTGATTGCGCGCTTCCTAGTTCGTTATCTTTGTGCAGAAGCTGGGAGCAAGCTTGATGCATCGGAAGCGCCACAGTTAGCAGCGAATGTTCAAACTGAATTGATTCAACAAATGCAAGTGAACTATAACAATAGTGAGACAAATAATTGCACTCTGATTAATATCAACAATGAGTACAATTCTTGAAGTAATTACTTCAGTTGATCATTGTGTGTGTTAACATTGACAACGAAAGTATCTGATTGATTACACTTTTTTCAGTAGTAATTGTATATCAGAAGAAGTTTTCTGACAAGATTCTAGGATTAGATATACTGAAAATATCTACAACTAACTCGCGTTGAATGCTATCTTCTATATTAATAACAACCACCTTGTAACTGTAAATACATGTACAAAGTAGGCGAACTCCCAACATGAAGTCTTTGGGTCGGATTTCCGACCAATAATATCAAAATTTTACAGTGTATCGAATTTATACAAAGGATTAAAAAATGTACATTGGGTCGTCGGATAAATCAGACCCGATCCAGGGTCAAAAACGCCCGGATAATTTCTGCCTCGATCTGATTCGATCCAAGGTCGGAAATTTCTTTTTACAAGAGTTACATTGGGTCGAAAAATATTGGATTTTTTGACCTTCTGCTCAGAAATTCAAGCCTTCCCTTTTTCTTGATTTTGTATAACTTTCAGGATGCCATCAATGAATGGATTTGAGGCTGAGCATCGAATTCCAACAACTAGGACTACCCTACTAACAACTCAACGAATGTTTCTTTTAAGGTTCACTGCCTCTAAAGCTAGTTGGTGAGCCTTTCCAATAGCTCGCACTAAGTAAAAACACTCGCCACCCAATTTTTTGATAAATTTCAACAATTAGTGAGTGAATTGACTAGGAAAAAAAATCGTAGCAACATGAATCAAATGCAACAAAAAAATATTGTTCTATTTTTAAATTCATCCAAAAATGCCAAAAAAAAGAGAAAAGAAATGGCAAGATTTGTCATGTGCCAATCATAGCATCTTAACATTAATCGTTCATAAATATCAAATTAGCATGGTAAAAGCAAGAAATCAAGAAACAAGATAAAATAGGAGAAATTTCACTAAATAAGACAAAGAAAGATGTATTGTTTCCATTATTGATCATTCATTACATGAGGGCCTTAAAGTAGAGCATGATCAAGTTCTCATATGAGGGCAGGCACATGAACCAAGAATACCATGAAAGCTCTCAAAGAGAAGCTCCAAATCACATATAAAGTTCAAATCATACAAATGTATAATAGCCCCCAAATTTAGCACACTCTCATTATTTATAGTGGGCCTTTGTGCCTCTATTATGAGTTTTGGACCTTATTTGGCTAATTGGGCTTTCCAACAATTATTACAAATCCCGCCACTAAAAAGGCAGTGCGATGTTAAGCCCTCTTATTGACATTTCTATTAATTATTCCTATTCTAATTTATCTCCATGGCTATATTTAGCAAATATTAAAATTGACATTATGGGCTAAAAACATGCATGACATGGTACTCCCTTTGCTTAAGAATTTTTGTCCTAAAAAATGAAGACCATGTGACTTTTTGTCAAGTGTCATGCGCTCCATGAATCCTTTGGTAGTAGTAAAAAACCAATGGCCACGTTAATGTAGGAAATCTTTCCACGTAATTTTTTTTTGTTGAAAACCATTCTTTGTTGATTAGGTCTTGCTGCCTCAAGTTCTGCTCTCAGCTTCTTATTATAGAGCAAAGTTGTGAAAAATGTTCCTTGAAAGAACCTTTGGTCTACAAGAGTGTCCCATAAATTTTAGAAGATCATAAAAAAGAGAGGTTTATGAAATCCAAGATTGTCTTGAGTAGCATGTAGTTCTATGCGGCTTGACATGATACATGCAACAAGGTAGTCAATAGTCTATAGACCAGTTTCTTTCTCGATTGGATAAGTTACCCAATTCTTGATGCATTCTTTTTATCCCTGCATCCAGTGTTGTTGTCTTGTATATTGCTCCATGATGTAGATTGATGGTTTCATTATGTATCTCCAAAACATTCAATTAGAGCAATGAATTTCTTGTTTGGATTATTCAAATCCCATATAGCAGAAAAATTCTCTAGGTGATTTGGACACAATTGACAGCCTTGAATTCTCTTTCTAAATTAACATGTTGTCTTTGGCAATAGAATCGTAACATTATCTAACTCAAGGTAAATGGTTATATTACCATCAACTCCTTTAATCAATACCACATCATACACACTGAATGCTTATCCAATGCAGAGTTGCTCCAAATAAAATCGTGACAGAAAACGAAAAGCACAGAATGTCATCAAATTATTAGTTAGAGATGCAATTATTCCCTACATTTCGGATTCAGAAGGACCGAAAGAAGTGTGGGATACATTGAAAGCATTGTTTGAAACAACAAACACATCTCAAATACTATTTCTGAAGACGAAGTTGCATACATTGTGGATTAGTGATGATGCAACTATTGTCGATCACATACTGAAGATCAAAGAGATTCATGACCAATTAGTAGCAGTTGGAGAGCGAGTACAGGATCGTGAGATTGTGCAATTGACATTGAATAGTCTGAGTGACTAACACAAGCCTTTTGGCCATAGCTCGCCCATTGTTGTTACCACATCCCCTACCCCTAGCCCAATCCGATCTGCCATTGCTTCACCCATGCCATCATCCATCACAGTCTCTACTTCTTCCCCTGTCATGACTCTCACTGTCGCCATCCATCTCTGCTAGCCTTCCCCTCATATCTTCTCCGATCTGCCCAAGTGTTGTTTCTACCATCACCACTCTTGCCACCACCATTGTTCCCACCATCACCACCATCTCTTTAACTGCACCACCTCTCACCTCCAATTACCACCCAAGCCTTCTCGGCACGGTTGGGATGCTTAGCCACTGGGTTGTTGGACTGCCTTAACCGACCTCCAATAACAACTCCACCAAATGCTCATTGAATAAGCAAATGAACAATCTCGTGGACAAATGATGGCAGGGCAAACACTATAGGCTCTACTCGATCAGGCCTCATTGTTGCATAGAGAAATAGATGAGAGCCAAGCCCTGGCGAAGATCACACCTTCGACCTGGACATTCAGTATGCCTCTCAAGCTGAAGCCACTGCCTGCATCTTCCAACCTGATCCCACCATGCCTGAGCTCGAGTACGCCTCGCCACCTCGCGGGTCCACCACTTCTCCGCCTTATATTGCTTCTCCCCCTCACACCACCTCGCCTCTTGCCACTTCACCTCTTCCAAAAATCGACATTCCATCCACCACCATCCCGCCATGCACTGATGACACTTGCGGAGGACTTGTTGTACACCAACATTGGTACCAGAAAATTTATGTGTTACCAGCTGCAAAACAGCCAGCGCTCTTCACAAAGCAATATCTAGATTTCAAAATCAGAGGAGGCTTCACTTTACCAAGAAAGGTCGAGGGCTTTTTGAAGTTGACAATGACCAAACTAATAGCCCTTCTACATCCTCAACCAGATTGTGGAAGGTGGTGTTCATGCGCAGCCCCGAGCTCCTGAAAGAGTATCTCATGGCTCTGACGACAATAAGGGCAGATCCAGCTTACCATCCGATACCTAGAAGATGAGCATGGTCAACATTGAAGAGTTCCAATGTCAGGGCCTATAACTGGCCAGTAATCAATTCTCAACATGATTGGGCTTGAACCATAGATTTTACAAGATTCCTCAACCAAAAAAATGGAAACCATATGAGACCTATGTTTTGACGAATATTGCTTCTGTCACAATAAAACTTTCAAATCGACGGCCATCAAAGATCGGATCCCTCTATACCGAACCTACCATCACCTATCCACAACGTCAAACGTCAACATAGCGAGGTTGGAACGATGATATACGACGGGCTTCCTAGGAAACATGCACCTGGCGTTCGGCCCAATCCACATGTATTTCTTAATGTACAACTCATTGTGATCTTCTTTCATCCGTTTGGTTGCTACTAACTATTGGCAAAACCGAGATGCCAAAGGACATAAAGGCAAACAAATTGAGCAAGCTCAATGAAGCACCAATCTTGCATTTGTATTACCTATAAAAAAAAACAAAGTCTGAAAAAAGAAAGTAATCTTCGTAACCATACTGCTTCTTGTGTAGCATCGCTGAGTGCTCGATATTCTGCTTCCGTCAAGGATAAGACTACTGTACGTTGCTTTTTGTTGCTCCATGAAATTGCAGTTGTGCCATAACTGAATGTATGACCACTGGTAGATCTTCTGTCATCAATGTTACCTGCCTAATTGGCATTTGTGTAACCTACCAACATTGGTGCTTTAGGCTGATCATACTTTAGGCTTGTCTTTTTCCATTGGATTTTTCGTATCAAAATCCACTTCCTTCTTGACATGTACTTTCGCTCCCTCATTAAAAGGTTCAGTGATCACTTCAACTTGTTCACCTTGGCCCATCTCGTCAAATGTAGCATCCCTAGAAATCACAAGCTTCTGTGCATTTGTGTCATACATCTTGTATGCCTTGGCCTTCTCATCATATCCAAGGAAAATACACTTGATAGCTTTTGCATCCAATTTTCTTCATTTCTCATCAGGAATATGAGCATAAGCATCACTACAAACAAAGAGCAGACGGATGAGGATAAAGTTAGAATTTTGCCAGGTCTTCTGTGGAAGCAGGCTAGGATTTGGTATAGTCAATTAGTACCGAAAATAGTAAATACTTAGAACGCTTTTAAAGCAGCATTCCTTAAACAGTTTAGGGAGATATGATATTCCACTAGATTGTTGGCTCGGCTTAACTCTGTTGAAAAAAAGCCAAAGGAATCACTTAGGAAGTATACTCGTAGGGTTAAGAATTTAATAGGAAAGTTAGGAGCCCAGTATCCAGTCCCTATGCAAAATGAATGGTTCTTGGGTGGTTTGCCTAAGAAAATGGATTGTTATTGTCGACAGGGTTTGATGACTTCTTTGGAAGACGTCATTGCCTCTGCCGAGAATTACGAAACCTCTCGAATTTCTCGCAAATAGAGAAATGAAAGAAAAAGTAGTAAAAAACACAAATTTAAACGAACAGAAGAATCTGAAACATCTACTGAGTCTGAATCAGAATCTGATTCAGTGGATATAGGAGAATCTTCTGAGTATTCATCTTATTCTTCTTCATCGGAAGAAAATCTTCTTATAGGAAAACTAAGAATAGGAACTCAGAAAGAAAGAAAAGAATGGAGAAATCTGAAAAGATGGATCCATTAAGGAAAAGTGTTGAGTTGTTAACAAGAGAAATGAGTGATCTAAAGGTCCAAATATCTGATGTTAAAGCCAAACAAAAGAAAGCGAAGCCTAATGCCAATGTTTGGTGTACTGCATGTGGGAAGGAAGGCCATTCTAAGACCAACTGTCCCAGTTTACAAACTAATTATTTAGAAGATGAACTATTCCTCTGTCCGATTAATAATCATGAGGAGGTAGCTTATACTGCAACTCCTACTAACCAAAAAACTATGATACCAAAACAGTGTACTGGTCAACAGTACACTATTTTGCGAAGGGGTGGAACACGAGATTCCACTCCACCAACCAGAGTAAGGGGTTCGTGCTACAATTGCGGAGCCCCGGGTCACTATTCGCCTGATTGCCCTGAATCCAGGAGATCAGTAGGATACGTGCCGCTCTGCGCTAACTGTAAAGGTGAAGGGCATGTCACTGCTGAATGTCCTCAGCCACAACAGCCATGGTCTAAACCAAAGTTTGTAAACTCGCCTAGGGAAGACGACCTTCGGCCATCTAAGACTAACACTGACATGATAGTTCAGAGAATAGAAGTAGAGTCTGAATTATTAGATCAAGATCATTAATGGCAGATTTAGAAGAAAAAGTAAATAAAGTAACTACAAGAAGCAGTAAAGATTCTTTAGCTCTTAAAGATAAGACAAAAATTGCGAAAAAAAAGCGAAAAACGCGACAGAAAAAGTGAAGGTCACAGAACAGTTAGTAAAAATTCCTAGTAATAAAGAATTAAAGCTTGATAAGTCTAATGGAAAACATTATGATGTTGATATTAGTTCAGAAGCTAAGAAGCTTTTAGATGAAGAAACTAGAAAAGTTAAAAAAGTGACATTTTCAGATCCAGTTATAAGTAGCGAGATACCTAGAGATCTGTCGTCACTTAGAAAACATTCTTATAATATTGTCGAAGACCTTGTTTTTAGAATGCCCAATATAACTTTTAAACAGTTATTAAATGATAACCAATATTATAAAAAAGAAATTAAGCAATTTTTGCAAAATAAAAGAGAAGAAAAGCAAAGTTACCAGTAGTCAACATAGGAATAGTTAATTATGGTGATGAAGGCCAACCAAAAATTTTGTGAAGAATTGAAAAAGATTATCTATTTTAGATATAGGGGTCTTATGTTTTTTATATCAAGCATCTAGGTGTTGGATGTTGATAGGAAAAAATTTGGCATAGATGGCAAATTATGCATTTCCACTTGTAATGCCACTATTGAGCCAAAATAGAGTAAGAGGCTAAACTCGTGCCAATTAGAGTGTAGACAAGTGTAATGCTTTTGTTTGATGAATTCTAAGAGGTCCAATAGGATTTAGAGGTTTAACCATGTGAGGTCCAATAGGAATTTGAGGTTTGCTTGAAAATAGTCCAATAGAACTAAGAGGTGCATGGATCAATGGTCTAATAGGATTAAGAGGTGACAAGGTGTGGTCCAATCATAGTTAAGCATAGTGGTAGCTCGTGGATCTACTAGTATCATTGTACTCCTCTTTGGATCTAATTGATTTGGAGATTGTGTGGATTTTGAGTGTTACTGGATTTCTAGCTTTCTCTCTCTACTCGAGAGCTCATGATGGTTTTCTCTCTCTACCCGAGGAGAGTAGATTGTTTTTACTTAGAATAATTTTTTAATACTTCCCACACGTGTGAGTGAGAGTTGGAAGTGATTGAATGCATGTAGTAGTGTGTTTTTGCTATAGAATCAAAGGTAGACCTTGAATCTCAATCTAGTCTTGATCTTGGTGCATCTACACACCTTAGGAGATCACAAGTACATGTTGTGGACACTCCACACGTGTGAAATCTACATGGTATCAGAGCCTACCTAAGGTTTCCATGCATTTTGATCCATTTAAGTGAAAACTATTCATCAATCTTGAGCTAGAAATTGTCAAGGTCCATTTTCCTAGCTATCTTGTTCAATTTTGGATCAAAAGAGATCAAAAGGACATTGATTGGGTCTGACCTAGTATTGTACGGAATCAGGTGCTCAGGCACGTGTGAGGAACATCCAATTTCAGTTTGAAAGTTCTCTCTCATGCTTGATCCATTTATCTTGCTTGATAGCTTGTTTTGAAGCTATTTTTGTCTAGTTTCTGATGCAATTCAGTTTTCTTCATTTGGTTGAGCCAATCAAAAGTTATAAGCTTTTGAAGAGGGTTAGGTAGGGCACCTAGACCTGGGTGGACACATTAAGTTTGGTCAAGATATTGCTTGGTTGATCCAAAATCACAGTTGTATGCTTACCAATCTCATCTATATGTGATCTAGGCATTGTTTTGAGATCTTAGCCATTTTGTTTCATGCAATATCATTGTATTTGAGTCAAATTTGGTTTCTTAGTGTACTTCACACGTGCTAAGAGTGTTTGATCCTAACTTTGCCCATACTCCATCATTTGATGTGAAATAGATCTTGTTTTAGAAAGATTATTAGCAAAAATGCCGAAACTAGTTTACATTTTAGCGAAAATGCCAAAGGATGCCGCATTGTTTGTATTGCAAAAAGCCCGAGACCTTTGCTACATTTTATACTTTGCAAAAAACCCGACACTACATTGGAATTTACCATTTTAGAAATACGAAAATTGCGACACTTACCTTCGCAATTTTCGGGATTTTTTACCTTCCGACACGTTCACATTTTTTGCATAATAATTTTTGCTTTGATTTACCAAGCGAAGCATTTGTGTATTTTGTTTATTTATCTATTTATTTATTTTTGTTTCTAGGACTAGACACTTTATTATTGAGTATGTACCTTCAAAACAAAGGACACGCTTCCATTTAATATTAGTCTAATCTATCAAAATACCATCAATACGTCTAAAACCTCAAACACTTCAGTTGTTGTTGCTACCACTTTCCATCACTCTTGCTCTCCGAATTGCGAATTGTTGCGATCAAGATCTTGTCTGCCATCGCTCGTTTACATTTGCAAGCACTATGGCGATTGTATTCAAAACGTACCCAAAGCCAGTGATACCAGTATTATAACCACTAGCTGTTCGAGCGCGAATTGAAGATCTTCTTCAATTCAATCCATCAGTAGTTCTTATTGATTTATGTTATGAAATCTGGGCGAAACAGAAGAAGGAAATATTTTCACAATCGTCCGCAATCAAGAGATTGTTATCACAGAGGGGTTTCACTGTCGTGCCTTAGGATTGCCTATGGACGGCAGTATGCCAGTTACTAAACCAGATTTCATTGCGGAGAGCGGAGCTTTTCAAGAAGAGACTTATCTTGAGAAATGGGGATACAAACTCTCTTACATAAGAGACCCCAATCTCAAGAGCTTCGTTGGATTTGCTCTTGCTTCTATCTTCTTACCGGAGCAAGAGTACACAATTTCAAATACCAATATGGGAATGATCATTGCAGAAGTTAGTGAAGCGATTCGAGATGTATTCTCCACCTCAATATGTTCTGATCTCCTTCACTTTGTTACTAGTGCATCTTTCTGCCCAAGTCACATACTCTATGAATTTGTCAAATGCTTCTCATTTATTCTGAATAAAATAGACTCTGACAAATTTACTATAATCATCAATAAAGGTTATGTAATATTTTGAGCCTCCTACTGAGATCACATTGAAAGGTCTGTGGTGCTAGGACCTATTATAGGCAGGTGGGCAATTACCTTGATAAACATCAATTTGATGATAATCAATACGAGGATGATGAAGGTGAAAGCTCAATCTTGTTCATTATGGTGCTAATGACAAGTGATGAAGCCAACGATAGTGGGGCATCAAAGCACATGAGTTCAAGGAAGAAATAGTTTTCAGAATTCAAAAAAATACACAATGGTGATGAAGTTGGACAAGTTGATGGCTACTAGTGAAGCTATCCAACGATATGATAAAGCATACAAGCAATGTATAGTATGTACCTGGCTTAGTTAACAATTTATTATCGGTTGGCTGATCAACAACTCAATGTGAGTTTGATAGCGACAAATGTCTTGTGAAGAACATCAAGAATCACTACAAAGTAATTGCTACAGGAGCTAGAGTCAACGAAAATAAGCTCTACAAATTGAATGCAAGATCTGTTGATAGTTGAAGTGATACTTGCCATCAACAAATTGGTCATATTAGTGCTCAAAATTTACAAATTCTCAAGAGAAGTAGCCTAGTTATTGGATTGTCTAATATCTTGTTTGAAGAAAAAATTTGTGAAGGTTGCATTTTGGGAAACAACAAAGAGAGATATTTCTCAAACATGGACCAAGGAGAGCCAGTAAAAGCCTCGATCTTGTCCATAGTGATCTATGTGGACCAATGCAAACTAGGTCTCTTAGTGGCTGCTATTATTTTATTACCTTTATTGATGACTATAGTAGATGCATTTGGATTTATTTCATAAGCAATAAATCAGATTCTTTTGCTAAGTTCTTGGAATTCCAGGCATTAGTTGAAAAGCAATCAGGATGTTGCATCAAGACTTTGAGATTTTATGGAGGTGGTGAGTATTTTTCGACAAAATTTATAGAATTGTGCAAAGATCAAGGGATCAAGAGACAAACTACAATACCTTATTTGCCACAACAAAATGGAGTTGCGAAATGAAAGAACAGATTTATTGTTGAGATGGCTAGGGCAATTCTCAAAAGTAAGGGTTGCCAAACACCTTTTGGGCAGAAGCTTGCAACACAACTACTCACGTCCTGAATCGGTGTTCTACAAAATCAGTGGTAGGCAAGACACCTCATGAAGCTTTTACTGGAAAGAAACCTAATATTTCTCACTTGAGAGTCTTTGTTTGTGATGCTTACGCTCATATTCTTGATGAGAAACGAAGGAAACTGGATGCAAAAGCTGTCAAGTGTATTTTCCTTGGATATGATGAGAAGGCCAAGGCATACAGAATGTATGATATGAATGTGCATAAGTTTATGATTTCTTTGGATGCTACATTTGATGAGATGGGTCAAGATAAACAAACTGAAGTGATTACTAAACCTTTTGATGATGGAGTGAAATTACAGGTCAAGAAGGAAGTGGATTTGGATGTGAAAGATACAAGAGACAAAGGCAAAATTGATGCTAAAACTCCAAGGCAGGTACCTAACGGGTACTTGTTAGTCATAGGTGATGCTAAGAAGGGAGATCTCATGAATCTAGGCTACTCTGAAGAGTAGTTCGCACTCGTCTCTCCTCCTGCAAAGAAGCCTACAGGGCTGAAGTTGTTGTTTAAGCAGTATGTTCTCACTTTCGAAGGAGTTGGACTGCTCTTACATTTCTTCCAACACTTCGAGCGTGGCATCCTGCCTTCTTTTCGCTTCTTCAAACTCTGTATCTTTTCTGCTCAGCTCTGTATTGGATGCTTCAAGCTCCTCATTTCTATAGGCCAACTCAGCCTTTGTTTTGTTCAGCTCTATATCTTTTTGGGTGAGGTCTGCACGGACTCTTTCATACTTGGACCCCAGCTTCCTGGATACCTTCTCCAAGCTAGCAAGATGCTGAATAGCTACCCGAGTATCTGGTAGTAGTGTTCCAAAAACCTTTTGATATAACTTGGCATCAAGGATTGGTTCCTCGACGTCACTTTTGCTGCCCTACTGGTCATCAGAAAGCTGTTTTGCTCCTTGTGGTTCTAGCTCTTGTGGTATTACAGCCTGATTATGCTCCTGATCAGCAGTGTCCTCCACCTCCTCTTCCGCATTACTATTTCCTTCTTTGCTGGACAGTGGTGTGTACTGGAATGATGGCGAAGTCATCCTCACCGTGCTCCCTTGACTTGATGATGATGATGATGATGTGGCTGCTACGGTGGTTGCCTTTGATGTCTGCATCTGGGATTCCATCTCAATTGATGGGGCTAGCTCTGGTAGTACTGGTGCAATCTTGATATCCTCCTGCACTATCAACACACAGCATGCATACATAAAATGCCCATCTGCTAGCCCAGCCTGGAGAACTGATTAACTCTTATTAATTTACAAAATTGCTTGAAAGCAATATGTCCGAAGGCAATCTGTTCTCCATTTAAAGTTGGGTCCCTTCATAACGAAGAGTTTTAATGAAGAAATCCAATTTTTGGCCCTTCAGTACTTTGTAAGCTACACTTCACAATCTAAAAATGAAGTTTGCTACTTTTGATCTAGACCACATATTTGGGCCCACGAGACTCAATTTCCACCATCGACTTGACTCAACTCACGAACATGGAGAGAGAGAGAGAGAGAGAGAGAGAGAGAGAGAGAGAGAGAGAGAGAGAGAGAGAGAGAGAGAGAGAGAGAGAGAGAGAGAGAGAGAGAGAGAGAGAGAGAGAGAGAGAGAGAGAGAGAGAGAGAGAGAGAGAGAGAGAGAGAGAGAGAGAGAGAGAGAGAGAGAGAGAGAGAGAGAGAGAGAGAGAGAGATTTCACTTAGTCCCTCTTGACAAGTCAAGACCAAATCTTTTGAATTCTTTTGTCTTATTGGTTTATACAAAGATGCATAAAAACTTATGATACAAAGTACCATAAAGTGAAGCAAGTTTTAGGAAACTCAGCTTTACCTGCCACCATCTCACAAAACAAAACTGCACGAGTTAGTTTAGTGAGGAAGACAGGTGTCATAGCTGAGCATCAGTTGTTATCCATGTCCAAAACAAGATTCACTACCAGCTTAACTGAAATGTATATAATTAGTCCAATCTTCACTACCATTATCTTAACATGTCTTGCCTTAATATCACCGTATCTGGGCATACACCATACCGATCAGTTTTAGGCAAGTAATCCTATCATTACAATACAATCGTCTAACAACATCTTAATATAATCAGCCATAATCATTCATTAGAAACAGAAAAGGCCTAGTTTGGTCATAGAAGTCGGTATCAAGACACATCCATGCCATACTAAACCAATTGGCACTAATAACGGACTTGGTAGCCAATGGACTCTATGAAACAATGCTTGGGCAAATCCATGCCATTCAAGCTAACATGGGCAAATCCATGCCATTCAAGTTCACATATCTTGACTTGTTCAAGAACTAAGCTTACCTTAATTAGAAAAGTCCAACCAGTGACATTTATAGTGAACCCTTCTAATATAAAGTTAGCCTAAAATCTTGATCTAGAACCTATCCTAGTGTGATTAAGATAGACAAGATTAGATCATTGATCATGCAAGGGATTGGCTGTAATCTAGTCTCCTCTTTTTAGGATCCCGGACATGGTTTTGCAACAATTGTTAATTGTTTTCATAGGAGAATGAGTGCAGTATAGTAACGTGTTAGGTACGATATCAAATTGGTTTGAGTTGTATATTGACCAAATCCTTGTGGTATCTGATCATTAGCTCTATCTTGATAATAATTAAAAATTGGTAATTACTTATTTGACTACCATCCACTTAAACTATTTGAATATCATCCATCAGTTTTTTTAATTATTGTTGACCAATTTGAAAAGTTTCATGAGAAAGATACTCATCATTCGATCTAGTACAATGCTGCTTGCCATGCACACATCCTACGCCCCTGCTTCAATTTCCAACAGCTTGTGTAAATGAGCTACACTTCCTCCCTGAATAAAGAAATAATTATGCATTCATCTCTCAAAACAACATATTATGTATATCCACAATGGTAGATTGATATATAACTTCACTTCTTTTAAAAAAAAATTGACGTGTCAATAAGATCAAGATAGTCACAAGCAACCCCAGCTTGTCAAATCATACTTGAAAAACTCTACAAGCTTGTTGATGTGGTTGCATTTGCTCACCTCTTTTACAAGGATCCCACACTTCCTCACATGCTCTCTAAGATCTATTATTGTTGGAACAAAAGAGAAGTGCTTTGGAGAAGAAAGGGGTTGTCAACCAAGATGTTAATATCTCCTTACGCAACATATTTACATGTCTAAGCTGGTTTGGTTAGGGTTTGCATAAATGTCACTGGCATAGCAAGTGAGCATGGAGTAAGAACCATTTCTACTAGCTTACCAATGTTGTTTATAAGAGAGCCCCATAAAGGTAGTCATTTTAGAATCTTCATTTTATACAAAGCTCGTATCCTTTGTATCTTAAGAACTTAATCCCTCATTTTCATCATAAGAAAATCTCTCTCTCTCTCTCTCTCTCTCTCTCTCTCTCTCTCTCTCTCTCTCTCTCTCTCTCTCTCTCTCTCTCTCTCTCTCTCTCTCTCTCTCTCTCTCTCTCTCTCTCTCTCTCTCTCACACACACACACACACACACACACACACACACACACACACACACACACACACACATTTTCCACCTTCTGCACTATCTTTGTTAGTGGGCGGGTGATGAAAATAAATAGTACCAAGGATTAGCTGCAACTATGTATATATTATTTTTTCTTATAGTCTATAGCTTTACATACAAGTTTGAACAGTCTATAGAAATACCCTAAAGTTTGCACAATTTAAAAGAGTTGTCGAATGAAATTCGAAGAATGTTTAAATATTCAAAATAGTGGGACAATGTTGAATAGAAGCCTAAAATCTTATCTGCAACAACTCCAACAGATTTGCAGCAAATCTCAAAGTGTTACTTGACAAGTGCCACCTGGATGCGTTGGAGTAACAACGCATTCCTATTAGGGTTGTGCCATCTACTATAAAAGGATAGAACCTAGTGCAGTTTAAGTTTTGAAAAGTTTTGAAGAAAGCTTATCAAGTGTTCTCTTTTTAAGTTGATTTGTTATTTCGTTGATAAGTACAGATGATTTGTAATAAGCTATCACGAAAACATTGTCTATGTATGAGTGTTACTCTTTTTTTCCCACATGGTCAGGATCCATTGTTGCTACAATGTTATGGGCAAGTAAAAAAGGAAGAACTGATTCTATTATAGTATAGGAAGGTGATCTAGAGGTCCAAGTCCAAAAAACTCTCATACGCTAGGAGAGTGGGAGTTGTTATTGACTACCTCTTTCAAAGTTTGCACTACGACCTACAAAAGGCTAGAACTGTAATGAATCCTATAAAATGCACAAAATGGGTAAATCTACTTTTTATCCTACTTTTGGTTTGTGCCATACCCTTCATATCTTTTGGCATCTATGGGTTCCAAGGCTTAACATAAAAGGAAGCCTACCTACTTTGGCTTAAAGCCCTTGGTTCTAACACCTATGATGCATGCGACTAGCCACAAAAGAGCATGGAAGCTGATCATCCTATGCCCAGATCCGTCGCTTGGCTCATTTCAACATGCATAGCATTCTACAATAGATCTAACTAACAAGGAGAGATACTACAAAAGATTAGTGACTAGGCAGCATCATACAAGCATAGTAGAGAAGCAAATATCAAGCATGTTTGAGCATTTCAATTTGTATAGGTAGGTTCCACTAGCGAGTGTTTGACCAAATCAATTGGGCATCCATATCGAGTAAGGGTATGTTCGTATAAGGAACGTGCCGTGGTATTGGCATTGGTTTCCTGCAGGCTTATGAAGTCAATCCCCCACCTTTCGAGTGGGCTCTGAGCTGTGATAGGTTGCATCCGATCCGGTTCTATGGGCTTTCAATATCATTGGCACACATCACCGAATTTGATGAAATTAATAGCCATTAAATGTTGCTCTAATAGGTAGCTAAAGAGTGAAGTCGCTTATTGGCATGAGACAAGGCTGCCAAGTTTAAGCCTTGAGCAAATGAGCATGTGCCATGTGGCAAGGAGGGGGCAATCTAAACACTTGAGAAATTGGGGTATATCACTTGTCCATACAACACATTGGGGTTAGCTCATTTGGTTAGCCTACCATCAAAAGTTTCTTTGGTCCTAACTTTAAGTCTTCCCTTCAAAATCAAGAAGCACCATGTCCACCCATACATACCAAGGCCTGAGGATGAAAAAGGCACAAGCAAAAGCCCACACGGTGCTAGTTAAGTGAGAGAGTGTCACTGACTTCATCTCACTTGACCTAGGCTTTTGAATGGGCACCTGGCATTAAATGCGTGCGCAAAGTCTATCAAAAAGCCGACCTAGGCTTTTGAATGGGCACCTGGCATTAAATGCTTGTGCAAAGTCTATCGAAAACCCCAAGGAATCTTCAACTTGTCAGTTGAGTGGCAATTGCCACATTGGCTCATGAACAAAGAATCAAGATTCTCGCACCCATGGATTAAAATATATGTGCATGAACTTTTACATAAATAGATTGGCCTTTCACTAGAATAGGCCCAGGCAATACATGTCGGGTGCCATCCAAAGATGCACCTATAGTGAAAGAGTGTCCTTGGCATGCCGTGCATATGCATTTGAAATCCTCAAGCAATAAAGTGTCATTATGGTTTTTTAGGATCAATTATGGGATATAAAGCCTATGGTTTTTACAGGTTTTGCCTTGTGTTATGGGGCCAGCTGCTATAAAATTGTTAGAATATGTAGCGTGTGCTGGGCTGGGCTGATCGATCACCCCCCCCCCCCCCCCCCCCCCCCCCACGGGTTTCGTGTCCCTTTGCCACCACTAATAAAAGAAGACATGGGAGCTGCATTTTGAATTACACTAAACTAATAAGTTATCCTTCTTAAGTAACCAGCTTTGTAGCCTATCCTATCTACAGAGGCACTCCAGAGACCACCAGTTACCGCATAATGGGATTGGGAGCTGCAAAGCAAAAGCAGTAGTCAGCTGAAGTTTATTTTATTACTGCTAGGACTACTACTAATACAAATATGACAAGTGCATTCCCTTGTTTGGTCCTTCATTTGCCTTCTTCACGTTTTATGGGCAGATTTGAGAAGCTAGGCAGCTGCTGTAAAAGGGTTCGTAAAGGAGTGCGGTTGCAATGCACTTCTCGGGCTGTCGATCCAAACGCAGCTGGTGGAAGTACGCCTTTTTCCTTGACTAGCTGCCTGAATTGTGATGATGGTACTCCAGTGTCCATGCAGGATTCCCATAGAGGATAGAAATTATGCTACTAGGAAGTATGTAGATCAACAAGCCAGCTTCCAACCAGAATTATGTAGTATGACATTTCGCTGATTGGAAATACTCTTGCAAAGCATAGACCTGTGCCGCACTTATTCCAGCCTGACACTCACAGGAGTACTCTGTTTAGTGAAAATCCATCTTTTGCTAAAGACAATAAATTTATTGCATTCTATCTTCAAAGTGACGTTCAAGTATAGCATTATCTAGTGGGTTTAACGAGTAAACATTTGCCAGGGTTATCAGTATTAATTAGCTAGAAGAAATATATTTCACATGATGTTAAGTTGATGCATTCTGCTTCGGTCTTGCACGTGACACTGATTTTATCCTCTTTTACTGATCAAGAACAAAATTTGGCGTTGGAAATCACTGAAAGTGTTTTGCTTCGATAATTCAGCCATGCAAGTATGTGCTACCGTACATTTTCAGTAACTCCATTAGAAGATTATAACTGTTTAATGTCCCTGAAGGGCCTGAAGGGAGTTATTCTGCTATGGGGAATTAATTATTGTGACCAGATGAGGAATATGTCATTGCAGAGTTGACGACCCTCGGTAAAACGTCTCTAAAAGTTTCAAAGCTGGGAGTAGGAACTCTACAATGGGGGGACCCAGGAAGTGGATTCGGAGACAAATATGTGGAAGAAGATTTGGGAAATGCATTTGATGAGCTTGTCAAGGGAGGCATCAATTTCTTCGATACAGCTGAGGTATTGTACTAGAGCGCGAAATTCATGGAGCATCATGGATAGATTGCTACTACGTGAAGCATATTAATCATCTTCAATAGCAAGCATATCTTTATATGTTGAAGTTCCAAATAGTAGACATTGCTTTATAATGAGAAATGCATTTTGATTCTATATCATGTGGCTTGTTGCTAGAAATGCTTGTTTTGACATGATATTTGAGAATTATGATTAGTGTTATAGCTTGTTGAAAAATAGACCCCAAACGTTTTGACCTTGACTTTGACCGATGTTAGGGTTTTGATTGACATGCCTTTGCTGTTGCTTAAGGGTCATCACTTTTGATTGATGATTCCGTAGAGCCATAGAACTTCAATTATGAGTGTGCCCATAGAAAATTATGAAAGTCTAAAGAGGGTCTTTCGTAATTTGGGAAGTAAATAAGAAAACAACTAGCTATGTGTAGCTTCACCACTTAACTGCTCTCATTTGTCTCTCAATGCCCAAATGACCGGCCACCAAGTCATGGTAGATTGAAGGAAGTGTTTGAGAGAGACAGTTACATGCGAGGGAAGGGAAGAGACAAAGGAGACTTTAATGGGGATGGGTGTGGAATTTTTCTGTACATCCTCATTTTTCAGCTATTGCTATTGCCTTCCACTTTGTGCTTACTTCACTGAAAGATTGTGAGTATGACAGGTTTGGAGCAATGAAGCACTTAGGAGATTTTGTCCACACTGAGGTGCCTTGGATATGGTCAAAGGCCGGCCAACAATCATCTGGAGTGGAATTTAGAGTGGTTCAGTCGCATGGAGTTGGATCATCAGAATTTGTATGTTATTTGCTTCATAGATTGCTAAAAGTAAACAGTATGTTGCAAGTAGTTGACATTGACAGATTGGATCTCTCCCCATAAAGCTGCAAAAGTAGATTGGATCTCGCCCCATAAGTTGCAAAAGTAGTTACCTATTTAAAATGAAATTCAGCTTGATAGCTTATCTCATGAACCTGTCAAGTTCTTATTAACCACTAAGGTATAAGATGCCATTGGTAGGAGATCAAATACGAACAAATGCATACATCACAACCTTGCTTCAAATGAATGGCTTATGTTCGTGAGAGTTAGTCTTGTAAAAAGGACCAATGGAATGTGAAATTCGTTAATGTTTATGCATTCTGGAAACTCACACAATCACATATCTTCCATACTTTTGAACAGATTTCGAGAAATTGTAACTAAGAATAATTGATGATAGTAGAACTGGAAAATGGGTGATAGAGGACTTGTGAAAACTATTTGTCAATGCTGTTTTTTGCATTCAGTCCTTTCCTCCAAAGGAAAATCTACAATTAAGGACAACATGATGTTGTTGGGATGGATTGGCTTATGAAACATAGGGTGTATCAATGGGTGTGTTGAATTCTAATAACAAAATGGGAATGAAGAAGTGATACTTGCTGATTTGATTTTTTCCACTAGACTTGTAAGAACTTGGAAGAAAGGGTGTCAACTATTTTGACTAATTTTTGAAAGCTTTTTCCAAAGGTGTTTGTGGATACAAGTTTAAACATGAGCACAACCACGAAACCACTTCCTTGGGATTTCATGGTACAGAACCGTTCCGTACATCAAAAAAACCTCTTTTTTTGTTTAAAAATGGTTTTTTTTAACCATTTTTCTTGCAAATTCTCTTAGAGAGGGGCCACACACATATATATAGAGGGGGGGCCATACACATTATTTAGAGGGGGTTCATTTTATTAGAAATTTTTTGCTATTTCTTTTTTGTTTTTTTGGCTTTTAAGTATATAGATAATAAAATTCAAAATTACAAAATTACAAAATAGAATAAATAGAACTAACGTGGCGGACCCCGGACGTGAACGTGCGTCCGGACGCGCGTTCGCGTCCGCGTCCGAAAGCGGACAGCGTCTGCTTTTTTTTTTTTTTTTAATTTGATTTTTTTAGAGAAAAAAAAAAATATGGACGCGTCCGACCCCCGGACGCGTCCGGGTCTGGACGCCGGATGCGGACACAGATTGCCCGCGTCCAGCCCGGACCTGAATCTGTACATGTTCCATGGATTTTTCCCCACGGAACTATATGGAACTATTTAGTATTAGTTCTTAGAGTGCAACATATTATTTTGAAAGTGATGGACAAGCTGAATGGTTGGATCATGTCTTAGAGGACATGTTAAGAATCTATCACATGAAGGAATGACTCGAAGGGAAAGGTTATGTATATCTAGTCAATTTTCTTACAATTACTCTTACCAATCCACAATTAAATGACACCTATCAAGGTGTTGTATGGACGCTCTTTCCCATATCCTCTTAATTGATTGTAAGGTGAGGTCAACTGAACAAATGGTAGAAGCTATTACGAGACCATAACAGTACTGACCCAATAGTACTTCTAGGTGCAGCTAACCATCGGAGGTAGAGGACAGTGTGAGTCTGTGGCATGCATACCATGTAGTTGGTATGAGGGCCAATAATGCCCATACAGACACATGCATGATTGTAGGGGGCCATGCAGTCCTCAGCAGTGGACTGAGACTCTGCATGCATCAGTAACCTATGCGTGCAGTATGAACGGTGGGTGTCAACAGCAACCACCACCTATCGCATGCAAACTTACATTGGGCTAGGAGGGGCATTCTATAAGAGAGTGCATAGGCTGGGTGGATCAGACTAGCTTTGGCTTCCTCTGGTTATGTTGTTGCTAACACTATATCAGAGGGCTATCCTTGCCTAGAGTGTGTTGATTTCTGTGTTATCAGTCAAGAAAATTTGGAGTCAGGATAGAGGAGGACCAGTGCACTTCGCGCCCTACTTGTGGATTTTCCAGCGCTTTCTGTGCAGGTTGTATGGCTGCAAATCAGCGTTTTGATTAGAAGCTGTTTCAGTGCCGTACTTGCAGGTTTTATAGCTCACCAGTTTCAGGCAGAATCAGCGTTGATTTCAAGAAGAAAATTGTTGTGGGGTGCCCTTCTAATCAAACTTTCAGCACATTTTTCGAGCACTCCAACAAGAAGTTTTTGGCAGCAGGAACAGCGCACTGTTGCGACCAGATTGGGCGCATTTAGGATCCAAATTTCAGAGATTCTTTGTTGCATGAAGGTACACCTTTTTCAGCCGAATCAGCACATTTCTAGGGGAGTTTTCAGCGCATTTGCAAGTGCCATTAATACTCAAATTCAGACCTCTGAAAGCGGAGGAATGGGCGCACAATTTTCGGCATATTGAATGCTTCATTGTTCATCTATATTTCAAGTGCCCTCTAAATCAATTCTCAGTGCACATTCTATCACCAGTTTTGGGCACATTGTAGCCTGCAGTCCAGTGCATTTTCGAGTATATTTTATATATTCAGTTCGTAGCTCGTGGATTCAGTGCTCAAATGTAGTTGGAGAGACAAGCATGCATTGACCTTCCAAAGTGGTGATAATAACCTATCTAGAGAATATATATTATTATATACTAGAAAATATAAAAAGAAACAGCTTTTTCTGCTCAATTTATTGGTAGTATGATTGACCATTTTCTGATTGTTTTTCAGCATTTACTAGCAACTTTTTGGGGTGCATTCTGAAACCGACTTTCAAGTCTTCCTGCTGTTTTCTGTTGCATCGATTTGCCTTCATATTGCCAACATCTTGATACTCACAACACCGTTAGATTGAATTTTCAACATGGGCAATCTAAGATCATACCAAAAGTTTTGTATGTCCCAAATCTGATGACAAATCTACTCTCTGTCAGCAGAACAACTGATTTAGGACATAAGGTAGAGTTCAAATCAGATTCATGCAAGATTCTTGATAAATATAAGAGAGTTTTTGCAATTGGAAAAAGGCAAGGATATCTCTATAGGCTTACTCATTGTTACTCTTCTACTGATCATGCTTTAAGCAGTTCAGCCCATAGCATCAGGAGCAAAATACTCAACAAGGAGGTAAGTATGAAATTTTGCAGAACCCAGTACATGGTAGTTACTGTAGGAATGCCTTTTCAAAGGACTCATGTCATGTCCATGACCAGTACATAGGATTCAGTATACTCCTAGTCTTGGATACACGGTACTCCAGTGAAACAAGCTGTTAGTTATGCCACATCATACTGGACGTGACCCGAAAGTAATTAATATCTTTGTGAGGCCCAGAACACACTAAATGGAGTTTATTCAAGGTATGAGACAATGTATGCATGTGTAGAGTTATCAATAGCAATTCTATGAATAGTTGGTCCATGCTTAGGACTCTATTCTAGATGAATCTATGTATAGGGAACTTAGGGCTATGCATGGCTATGTGCCCAGGATGCTTTTGGCTCTATATATTGGGTCCAAACTCGCCCTACTCCTCATTATGGTTGTGGATTCATTGCCAGGCTCTCATTCTACATTCGTGCTTCTTGTTCCTTGGCTTGGGGGTGAGGCTTCTAGAGTTTGATTGGATGCTTCTACTTGGTTGGGTGGTTTCTCCATAGTGTGTTATCATTGTGTTTGTGATTTGTAAGCAGGATCTAAGGAGCTTCCCTTATAGTGGTATCAGAGCAAGGCTTACAAGTTTGGAGAGGTGGTGCTTTTCATTGGAGCTTGGTGGTGATCAACTAGTATTCTCATCCAGGGATAGGAGCAAGGTTGCAAGTTGGTGGATCTTCCGAATTTCAATTTGCATGATCCATATCTCTCTCAAATTCATTGTGGTTTATGGAGAATTGTGCTAGGAAATCAATTTTGGTTGTCTTTTTGGAGTTTTAGGATGTGTAATTCAAAACTAGTTATGGATCTGAAATTTCCAGCAAGTTAATTCACTTTGAAGTAGTTAAAATTCAGGTTGCATGTTGGATCTTCCCATGTTTTTGGATTCTAGGCTCTTTTGTGGCCAAATTTGGCTTGTTTTCCATGATTTTGGCACAAAATTGATGGTAGAATTCAAAATCCAGCAAGTTCAGATCAATAAGATGGTTATAATTCTGTAAATAGGATTGCATGTGTTAGAGAAAAACATTCTTGCCATTAGTTTCCAATTTGTCATGGTGAAAAAACCTAGAAAGGGCCAAAATCCATGATTTTTGCTTGTATTTTCAAGAAATTGGATGGTAGGAGGTTGTAGAACATCAATTAAAGCTGGGAAAAGATGAATCATAGTCTTTTGAAGTTGTCCTAGAAGTTAGATCCAAGAATTCCAACAATTGAATTTGTAAAAAGTCAAAAATTGTCAAAAATTGACCAATTTTGGTGAATTTTGGGGGGTGGATTTCTCTAAATCCACAAGGGGATCATTCTGGATTTTTTACAGCATGATTTGTGTTCCTTTTTACCTTCCTAGAAAGCTATCAAACCTGTGAATTGATGGGTAGAGGCTTATGTTTCAATTCCATCAAGTTTGTGGCAATTTTGACTTCTAGAAATCAAGAATTCTTGGTTCTCAGCCCATACTGCTTCATAGGATCTATATGAAGGCTTCATGGAACTCTTAGAGACCATTTAAGACTGTTTGGATCATCACTTTAGGCTTGGTTGAGTGTTTGCACGTTTTTAGTTAGATTGGGCTTGAAAAAGTGCGGCCTCCTACAGGTTTTTTGGCTGTTCTGAACTCGCAAGGCAAGAGTCTTGTTCACTAGGTCTCCCTCTGTACTGAGCTTTACAACACCCAATTTGGTGTCCTGTAGCCAAAGTTATGATCAACTAAAGTTTTGCAATTTTGTGAGCAAAATTGGTAGAATTTCGAATTGTTTTGATTGCATGCAAGTCAATTTCCTATTTTGTAGTACTGTGCTTGCATGGAATGTCTGCATGTTGATTCTCAGAGTGATTCTGACATGCATAGGTGGTTCAAATTTTTTTTGAGTGGTTATACGCATGTACTCTGACTGATAGATACAAAACTGGGTTTTATAGCTGACAATTTCCGTAGAACTTGATTTTACGTAAAATTTCGTAATTGTAAAAAATCAGTTTAGTGTCGCATGTCTTGCATGCCTGATGGACATTAATGTAGTAAAGTTAAGAATCGAATTTTCGATTTCGATTGCTTAATAATTGACAGTGGTTTTTTACGAGTTTCTAAAAAAACGTGAAATTTTTAAAAAAAATTAAATTTGCGAAAAACTCAAAATTTTTAGTTTTTTCCAGTTTCTTGGAATATCTATGAAATTGACTAAAACTAGTGATTTGACCATGCTGGAGTCAATTTCAGTCAGTTTTTTGGTCAACTGTACTTCACTATGAGTTAATCTGATCTTAACTAAATTTAGGAATTTCCAAGATAGATATATCGAGATGGCCGAAGAAACTTCAAATCAAGTTGTGAATCCAGGTGCGCCATCTTATATGGTGATTTGTCAGCAATTGAGTACGGCGCTCAATGATATGAATAATTGTAATCAGATGAGAGATTAACAAATGGAGAAAGCCTTCGTAATTGCTGATGACGTTGACTTCTACCTGAAGTTCGTGAACTGCATGATGGGTACAAAGAGTTTAGACTCTTATATCCAGGGATTCATGGACCTATGGAATAGGGTTCCATCATTCAATGCGAAGTTGGCACTTTGGCAGTTTGTCCTAGGTTTGCCAGCCGACTATCAGAACGAATGCAGGCGAAATGTGCTTCAAAACCTCGAGGATGCGTTTCGGATTGCGAAAGCATATGATTCCAGAGTGGTGGCATCCAGGAAGCAGTTTGCGCAAATTCCAACCACTTTGAAAATCAAGAAGGGTAAGAAGCGCGGTCCAGACCAAGCAAAATATTTTGATGAATTAGATCAAGCAGCATTGGAACCCAGGAAACCGAAGAGAAAGAGATTTAAGAAATCTATGTCCCAGGAAAAGGTTAAGAAAGAGAACTTATGTTTCATCTGTAAGAAGCCTGGACATATGATGAAATTTTGTCTAGAAAGGAAAAAAATGTCTGCCCATATGATTGAGATCCCAGGAGGCAATGGTAAGAATTTGGAAATTAACCTGACTGATTGTGAGTGTGAATGTTCTTTTAGTACTACTTCTTTCTTGCCTAATGAACTCTTCCGTTTAAATGGCACAGTTAAAGATCAAGAAGTGAGTATTATATTGGACAGTGGTTCAACTCATGATTTTGTTAATTCTCGTCTTTTGTGCAGAAACTCAGCTTGGAAACTGAAGCCAGCAATCATAGATATAAAGTTTATCTAGCTTCAGGAGCAGAGTTGGAGACTTGGAACGTAAAAGTCCCGAAGCTCCCAGTTTTGATGCAAGGACACAAAATTAGTTAATTTTCATGTTTTAGACTTAGCCCGTACCGATTTAATCTTAGGTTACGAATGGTTATTTAGTAAATCGCCTTCTCTGTTAATTGATTTTGAGAAGCATGTTCTCAATTTCAAGGAGGTGATAAGGTAGTTACGTTATTTGCCAGTAATTTTGTACGTCCGTTGGATCAGATTTCTACAGTTAATGAAATGGAAACATTGGATTATTCTGAGTAAGAAGTTTTTTCATATGTGCTATTCCAGTTGTGGATGTTCCTGAAATGAATCTAAATGGTTGTGAATTCTCAGCAATTCTTAACTCAGTAAATTTAGATCATGAACAAGCAGTGAAAGAACATATCATGAATGAATTTAGGGATGTTTTTCCATCTGAATTACCTCATGGTTTACCACCGTCTAGGTCAGTAGACCACAGGATTGAGTTAATTCCAGGAAGTCAACCTGTCTCTAGACAACCTTATAGGTTCTATTAGAAAAAGGAGACAAAAGATATTTCAAATCAAATAGAAAACTATCTGAGGATGGGACATATACAACTTAGTAAATCACCATGGGGCACTCCTGTTCGTCTTAAAGCGAAGAAAGATGGAGGTTTCCGGAAGTGTGTGGATTACAAGGGTCTTAATAAAGTGACTATCAAAAATAAATATCCATTACCCAGGATGGATGACCTTGTAGATCGCTTGGGTGGAGCACGGTATTTCACCAAGATAGATCTCAGGACAGGGTAGCATCAAATAAGAATTAAGTCGGAAGATGTCCAAAAGACATGATTTCGTTCTAGATTTGGTCATTATGAATTCTTAGTGTTGCCATTTGGATTAACGAATGCTCCAGCAATGTTCCAGCAAATGATGAATGATTTATTTCGTCCATATTTGGGGAAGTTTGTGGTTGTATTCTTAGATGACATTCTTGTTTACAGTAAATCCTTGGTGGAACACGTAGAACACTTAAAAATCGTCTTGATGAAACTCCATCGGGAGTTACTCTACGCTAAAGAGTCCAATTGTGAATTCTTTAAGCAAGAGTTACTTTATCTCGGTCATAAGATCACAGTAAATGGGATCAATATTGACAAGGATTCAAGATTGTGATTGAGTGGCCAATTCCGGGAACTGTGAGGCAAGTAAAGTCATTTTTAGGTTTTACACTTTTCTTCAAGAGATTTATTGAGGATTATGCTAAGTTAGCAGCACCACTTAATAATCTAACAAAAGGGTTTGTTAATGAAAAGAAAAAGAGGAATCAACCTAGTCCTCCTGTTGTTTGGAACAAGGAATTGAATCAATGTTTTGAGAAACTTAAAACAATGATTCTTTCAGCTCCCGTGTTACAAATTGCAAATCCAGATTTACCTTACGTCGTGAGAACGGACGCAAGTGATGTTGCAGTTGGAGCGGTTCTATTACAAATGGATAGGCCACTAGCATTTGAGAGCAAAAATTTCACTGGTCCTCAATTGCGTTATACTACGCACGAAAAGGAATTGTTTGCTGTAATCCATGCACTTAAAACCTGGAGACGCTACTTGTATGGTAGTAAGTTTGTAGTGTATACAGATCATCAGCCTCTTAAGTATTTTTTATTTTTGTAATCAACATGATCTTTGGGGGAGAAAAGCTCGATGGGCTGAATTGATGCAAGAATTCGATCATGAAATCCGTTACATAAGAGGCAACTCTAATCAAGTTGCAGATGCTCTTAGTCGGATCGGTGAATTGAATGAGCTGTTCTACGGATCTATATCTTTCGCTGAGAGGAAAATATGAATCAGACTCCCATTTTGGTCACATTTGGAACATTGTTCAGACCGGAAGAAATGTGGACAGTGTTGAGTCAGAAACACAGGGGACTCAACTAACTACGAAAGATAAGAAGATTGTGGAACAGTTCACCATTCGAGATGGATTACTATTTCGGAATGGGAAAGTTTGCGTACCTGGTGATGATGAGCTCAAACGTAAGATTTTGTTTGAATGTCATGACATACCTTGTGCAGGACATCCCGGTATACACAGGACTCTGGACTTGGTTAAAAGGGAATTTTATTAGCCAAAGCTCAAGCCATATGTTGTTAAATGCAAACCCTGTCAACTAGCAAAGGTTGAGCGCCATAAGGTTGGTGGTTTGTTGCATCCGTTAGATATCCCTGATAAAAAATGGGAAAGCATATCTATGGATTTTGTAGTTGGACTTCCGAAGACCCAACGACAAAATGATTCTATTTGGGTTGTAGTGGATCGGTTAACTAAGTTAGCTGCATTCATACCAGTCAAGTCAACTATAAAGGCTTCTGAATCAGCCCAGATCTTTGTTGAAAGATTATTTTGTTTGTATGGTCTGCCCAGTGACATTGTTAGTGATAGAGATCCTAAGTTCACAAGTCACGTTTGGTCAACGGTGTTCCATAAACTTGAAACTTCTTTGAGTTTAAGTTCTTCTGATCATCCTGAATCAGATGGCCAGACAGAAAGGACTAATCAACTATGGAAGATATTTTGAGGACGTATGTTTCTCATAGGCAATCTCATTGGGATGATTATCTCCCACTGGTTGAGTTTGCATATAATAGTAGAAAACATTCTGCTACAGGTTACAGTCCTTTTATGCTTATGTACGGTTTTCAACCTAGATCTCCAGTAAATGTGGAGACGAAGTCTGTTAAGATCCAGAAGGTTGCTGATTTTTTGCATGATATGCAAGAGATGTTGCAAGTGGCTAAGGATAGTATCCGAAGTGCTCAGGATAGAAATAAACATTATGCCGATCTTAAGAGATCTCCAAGAGATTTTAAAGTTGATGACTGAGTATATCTTAGGATTCCAAAAGATTCTAAGATGTTACATACAGGGAAGCATTATAAGCTGTCTACCGATTATTGTGGACCTTTCAGGATTGTACGCAGAATTGGTTCTTTGGCGTATGAACTTGATCTTCAAGGAAAATCAACTGCACACCCAGTGTTTCATGTAAGTCGTTTACTAAGTTTACATGATGGTGATACAGTTGGATCGGAAGAGGATTTGTCCCCTTTGGAAGATTTGTCGCTTACTGTACCTTTGGAACCTGAGAAAGTGCTCAGAACCAGAGATAAACAATTGAGAAATCGTTCTATCTTTGAGTGCTTAATTTGGTGGAAAGGTCGTACTGAGGATGATGATTCGTGGGAGAGAGTTGATAGCATAAGGAAGAATTTCCCAAAGTCTAGTTTCTAAGGATAGAAACAGTTTAAGGAGGAAAGAATGTCATGTCCATGACCAGTACATAGGATTCAGTATACTCCTAGTCTTGGATACACGGTACTCCAATGAAACAAGCTGTTAGTTATGCCACATCATACTGGACGTGACCCGAAAGTAATTAATATCTTTGTGAGGCCCAGAACACACTAAATGGAGTTTATTCAAGGTATGAGACAATGTATGCATGTGTAGAGTTATCAATAGCAATTCTATGAATAGTTGGTCCATGCTTAGGACTCTATTCTAGATGAATCTATGTATAGGGAACTTAGGGCTATGCATGGCTATGTGCCCAGGATGCTTTTGGCTCTATATATTGGGTCCAAACTCGCCCTACTCCTCATTATGGTTGTGGATTCATTGCCAGGCTCTCACCCTACATTCATGCTTCTTGTTCCTTGGCTTGGGAGTGAGGCTTCTAGAGTTTGATTGGATGCTTCTACTTGGTTGGGTGGTTTCTCCATAGTGTGTTATCATTGTGTTTGTAATTTGTAAGCAGGATCTAAGGAGCTTCCCTTATAACTCACCTTCTCTTAAGGCAGGGAAGTGCTATAAGTTATCTCTGCGTTATTGTGGACCCTGGAAAATAGTTAAAAAGCTTAATGATATTGCTTATGAACTAGCATTACCTCAGGATTGTAAATTTCATCTTATTTTTCATGTTTCATGCTTAAAGAGGGTTTTAACATGAGGGTGATAACTTGCTAACTGACTTGTTTTGTTTCAGAAGCATGGAGAGGTGATGTGTAGACTTGACAGAGTATTGGACCGGAGAGAGATGGCTTAGGGCATGGTGGACCTCTCGCTGATGCTACTTGGGAGACCGCGAATGCTTTGTGTTCCTTCAGGAGGGAAAGAATGTCATGTACTTATATTCCTGCCTCAGTGTGAACATGTGAGACTTGGAAATTGTAGACCGTAAATATTGAAATGGCTCACACTGGCCTATGGTGTTTTGTAAGAAAATGTAAATAGCAGGTTTTGGTTAACTTGTTGACTTGCTTGTATTTGGTACATGATACTGGGTCTTAACTTAGAGGCTGCTAGACTGACCTCCTGACGGGACACGTGCCATATGCTCATTGGGACACTTTGTCCAATGCACGAGTACGGTCCTCCTACTTGCCTGCTAATGTGTTAGGGTATTGCCAAGTGGCAAGTGTCAATTGTGCATGGGGCTTGCCATGTGGCGATGTTAGGAAAGGGTCAGGGTGAAGTGTGTGCTTGAGGATTATGTATAAGTGAGCCTAGAGAGAGGCATTCCTCATCATAGTCTATGCAGCAGGTGGTTGGGAGGAGGAATGATGGAGGGCATGGTGAGTATGGAAGGTGATGGACAACAAAGCATAGTATATGGTGAGTAGTGGAAAACAAGAGAAAGGCTAATGGAGGGCAATGGGCAACAAGGACGACTTGTGGAGATAGGTTTTATGGAGGATGATGAGGCACCAAAAGGGAAGCAAAGAATTTAAAAATGGGTGATGGAGAAAGAGGGGCAGCGATGGAGTAAGTTGGAGGGTGATGGAGGAAATGAGAAATTAGGGCAATGATGTACATCAAGAAAGATGGTGACAAGGGGATGAGCAAGAAAGTGTTTAGATGAACACGTTCATAGATATGACATTATTGGAATTGCATAAAGCAACAATATCTTCAAAAAACATTTATGTGTTGTGTGTCCGTATTAGTGACTATGCTCCTCATTAGAGGAATTGGCTTAGACTAAACACAAGGCAACATCATAAAGGACGCCAACAAAATATAGACGAATGGCCCAAGAATACCATTAACAAATGACAACCCAGCAAACATTGTAACAACACGGCAACACCATCAGAGGCCAACCGATATGCAACAACCAGCCAAGAACCTGTCGTATAATAAGTCATGCGGCAAGAATGCTAGGAAACATGAAATATAAGTAGATCATCCTGACAAGCAACAATTTGAATGGAAACATGTGCAACAACTTACGGTATTTATAAGGCCCATGATTGTAGTGTAGCAACATCGCAAGGTATTCTTAAGCCCATGAATATATAATATCATCACGCCAAGATATTCATAATACCCACGAGTGAAAAAGAGCATCATACAAAGATATCCGTAATGTCCATGAGTGTAAAACATCATTTAGAAGAACATGATCCATAAATGTAGCAATAATAATAGCATTATAGCAGAAGCACCAATTGAGGTGGTTGACACATGCCAAGCAAGTCATAAAGACTAGGAATGCCAAATAGCAACAAGAGGGACATGTGGGCCTCAAGGACCAAGGGGGTGGAGCAAGAGTCTACAATAGTAGGGATCAGGTAGGGTGTAGGCTAGGACAACAAAGTGGAGAAGCACAATGAGCTGTAGAACTAAGTGGGGAAGGGGTTGAGAATGAAGAATGGGTACGAACAGGCATGTCATGGGGTCCCCAAAAGGTCGGACAATAGAAGGAAAAGATGAGAAAATGAAGAATGGTTAGGAATAGGGTGTGTCTTGGAGTCCCTACAAGGTCATACAAAGGGGAATGGGACTAGGAGAAACCTCAATTAAAAAGATGGATCAAGAGTAGTAAAAGCCAAAATAGGAGGCGTAAGAGTCCAGATATCAAGGTGAACAAGTCGAGATCCCATTCGATCAAAGCAAAACCTCAAGTTGATCAAAATGAGACCCAAAACCCTCAAGCGTCTGAACATGAACTGAATTTTATGGACAAGGGTGTCCAAACTAGAAGTCTGAGAAGTCTCATTGGCCTGCGAAGCAAATGCATAACCACAGGCCATGACAGAAGAATGTGAAAAGAAGCACAAACCTTGAGGGAGAGGACATGAGTCGTCACCTTAGCATAAGCTCTAATCAATGCGCATCAATGGGAAAAGGCTGAGCGATAGGTGGGGAAGAAGCTGCCAAAAATGTCAATAAAAGAGGATGCCAAGTAGGTCAAACTGCTGCCCAATGGGAGTGAAAAATTCAGCAAGCAATAGGTGGTGAAGAACTTGCCAAAATGTTTACTAAACAGTGTGTCAAGAAGAAGACATGTTGCTTAATGTTAGTAGAAAATCCAGCAATTATTAAGTGGTGAATAGGTTGCTAAAAAGTGAAGTAGGATGCCACTTTGAAAAGTAATGTCTTGAGAAAGAGATATCTGATTGGCGAATTGTAAAGCGCAATTAATATGTTGAGAAACAAAGAATGTAATTATCCAAAAACATTATCTAAAACAGAAACTTTAGAATAGAAAACAAAATATTTCTGTTCGATTGAGGTTTGAATTTTCAAAAACTTCACTTCGAAACAGATTTTAAGGATCAAGGAATGATTGGAAATAATATGCAAAAAGAACAACAAAGAATGAAAATTGAAAAACAGAAAAGAAAAGAAATACCCTTTTGAATACTTTGCAAGATCTATTGATGTGGAGCTCCGTTTGACATGAAACTTGGATCAGTACTCTTGGGGTGGGTGCACGGATGGGTAAATACGGTGCATTGTCACTTGTATGGGGTGTGCATCAACCTTCAAAGCTATCAGAGATCATGGGAATGGTAACAGTTGGTATCAAAGCAAACGGTCCCTTTGTATAGGTGCACATGTTCCCTTTTTATGCTTTTACAGTTTATTAATCCCCTTTAGGAGTGTGGTTGGAATTCGGCTTACCTTTAGCCTCTATTTCAAGGTTGATCCTTGGAGAAATGTTGAGTGTGGTTTGCTAGAAATATCAGGTTTGAAAGAGCAAACTCTTTGGTTTATTTTGCTGGCTAAGGTTCTTTCTTTTAAACCTTTAACCTTAAGTGATACAAGATTTAAATGGGTTTTTTAGAAAGAATGGAATTTAATTAGTTTCTTTGAAACAATAGTTTCTAAAAATGTAAAGTTAAATTTAAACTCAAGGTTTAAAATCTTTTTTTCTTCTCAAATGTGATGTCACCTTTCTTTTTTTGGGTTTGAAATTTTCATAAAAAGAAGGAAAATAAAATAGTATAAGGTGATGTGCAGGCACTAGCCCGCAGGCCTGCCTGTGTACATGCCTACACCGGGGGGGGGGCGCGGGGGAGCTACCCCCCTATAAGCTTGGTACTTGCGGTTGCAGCCGTGATTATGCTTGAGGGGAGGGAGGTAGCAGGGGAGAATGTGTACTTTTCTCCCACCATGAAAGTACTTTCCTTTGAAGGTTATGTGAGTGAGGGGGAGGGAGTGCGCCTCCTTGGCCCTCGTCCCCACACACTTTGAAACTAAAATTTCAAAGAGCTAAGTCTAAAAGCTTGGAAACAAAAAGTTTAATTTATTTAAACTTACGAATCCAAGTTAAAAAAAATTTGAAACTAAGTTAAATGAACATTATATTATGATCTTTTCTGGTGCTCCCGTCTTGATCGTCCGTACTGTCTCCTTTCCTCGCTGTGTACCTGCACTCCAAGAGAGAGTACACCTCTCTGGAGGAGTACGTGGGGGAGAGTGAAGAGGAGGTGGAGCTAAATCAAATTGAACTTTATTTTGGGTTCCGTAGGCCAAGTGGCAGCCCCTCTGGCTTCCACCTTGGTCAAAAAGTCAAAATTGAACAATTGGGCTCCCTTTTGGGCCCCACTTATTCCTTTTGCATGAGAAGAGGGTGAGGTGCTTGGGATAGGGGAATAGGGTCGTCTCTTAGGACCCATTCATTCCACTTTCCTTCTTGCAAGTTAGCTCCTTAAGCTTGTGTGTTTTCAAGCCCTTTTGCTACATACACTTGTTTGAGCCGGTTTTCACACCCACAATTATCGTTTTTCCTCTAGTTTTTTGCAACATGTCTCTCTCATTCTCATGGACATTCAGATGGAAGGAACTCAAGCTCTAGGCCCCCGATAGTGGCCGATATGGAGGAAATGGTGCGCGCTATTAGTTTTTTGCAGCAACAAATTATAGACATGTAGTCTAAACATGAATGGGCGGAGGCGGAGATGAAGGCTGCGACACAATCTCGACAAGCCCTCCTTAACCCAATGTTTACTCCCGAGCTTTTCACGGGAGAGAAAAAAGATAGGCACCAGGATGTGATTTTGGCATGGTTGGATCGATGGAGCTCGCATTTCTCCATGGACGGTCTATCGGACAGTTCGCAGATTGCTACTTCTATCATGTTTTGACAGATCATGAATCCTTAAGTTTATCTGTGATGCCATGGACCGTAGGGGTCGCAAGGCCGGTTGGTCGAAACTCATTCAGGAGTTCGATTTCAACATTAAATACCATCGTGGTACGTCGCTACTGTCAAAGCTTCAAAACCTGTACAACCTTTCGTAGAAAAATTGTTCAGGTTGTATGGATTGCCAAATGATATTGTTTGTGATCGAGATTCTAAGTTCATTGGCAAGTTCAGGCAAGTAGTCTTTGAAAGACTTGAAACTTTGAGTCTCTCGTCTTCAGATCACCCGAAATCCGATGGGACTGAGCGTGTCAACTAGTCTATGGAAGATATGCTTTGTGCATATGTTGCTAGACGATAGTCAGATTGGGAAAAGTATCTCCCAATGGTTGAGTTCGCATACAATAGTATAAAACATTCTGTCACCAGATTTAGTCCTTTTATGCTTTTGCATGGCTTACAGCTTTGTTTCCCTATCTCTGGTGGACTCAAAGGTCTTAAGGTACAAGCTGCAACTGATTTCTTGCACGATATGCAGGAAATGTTGCAGGTGGCTAAGGAAAGCATGAGATCAACTTAGGAAGACTCTAAGGTCCTTCGAATGGGGAAATGCCCTAAGTTGTCTCCATGATAAGTTGGTCCTTTTAAGATTGTAAGTAAAATTGATCGGTCTGCCTATCAACTAGATCTTCCGTTAGGAACATCAGTTCATCCTAAATTCCATGTGAGTCATTTAACAAAATCACTTGGTGAAAGGATAACCTTGTTGCAAAAGATGAACTAGTATTATTGGAGGATCTGACTTCCTTTGTACCCATGAACTGGAAAGGAATCAAGATCATGGATACTCGATGTCATCAGTAGAGAAATTGTTTGATTTTTGAACATCTGATTCGTTGGACAGGTAAGTCAGATGATGAGGACTCCTAGGAGAAGAAGGATGACTTGAAACTTAGATTCCCTGGTTTTCTCTCATAGAAGTTTTTATGGGAGAGGGAATGTTATGTACCATAGCAATACATCCTCAAATGACGGCCTCGCAAGGGGCAGGACACAGGGCTGGTGTTATCGACATGTTTGGGTGCCACATGTCACCATCCTAGGTGGCCATGTGTCGTCGGCGGGACCGTGCTTGATGGACCCACTTTTACTATGCCTGTATAGAGGTGAGGTATATGTTTTTCCATTCACTCAGTCTACTTGGGTGTTGGTGGATTAAGAGCACGTGCAATAGCCAGGATGTATCTCCAGGCCAGGAGATGTGTGCTAGGGAGAGCTGAGGGTGATGGTTGGCGATATGGGATGCCAATTATCGTTGGCTTGACTGGGCATGACGGTGTCAGTAGCTCCATTGCATGGGGATGGGCCCTACGGATGGGCAGATATGGTGCGTTGTCACTTGTATGGGGTGTGCGTCAACCTTTAAAGCTATCAAAGATCATGGAAGTTTAAACACCCACTTGTAGAATCATTAGGAGATGATGATGAATCGTAGAATTAGGGAACTCTATCGTCACCAACAAACAATGACAATGTCAAGAAACAAACTCGCAGACCTTCTCTTAAAGCAAGAGAGAATTCAAGCCATTCAACATTCTAACAATGCATCAGAAGTGTTGGGAGGGAATGAGTCAAGTCACCGGAGAGAAGCAATGTAGTAGGAGTATCAATCACTCATCAAAAACCAAACTTGGGAGCCAGTTGATCGGAAGAAAAGCAATCGGTTCAAAGTGGGTGTTCATTTATAGTGACTTTCCTCCTTGGTTTTATCATTTACTGAGCCACTACTCTAATGATGGCTATTCTGTCCTAGAGAATATACGTTTGGCTTGTTAAGTACAAGAGATACTTTGTACTTCAACTACCCTACTTTATGATCAGTCAACATTACTGGCATTCTACGATCATAACACTTGTACTGATTACGGCTGTACACGAGCCTTCAAGGCTTCTTATGATCGCGAGTGTTTTACGACCTTTATGGTTATTTTACGATCGTAGTTGTTTTACGGGCCTTTACGACTGTTTACAATTGTGTTTTTAATGAGGTTTTCCAACGTAAAGCCTCATAATTACAATTGTTTACAGGCTCATCGTAAAGCCTTGTAATTACGGCTGTTTACAGGCTTCTACGCTCACTTACGATTTGGTGGTGACTACTCTTTCCAACACACCTGCTCAGACTTCAACTGATCTAAGAGAGAGACGACCTGCATCTTTTCTTTATGGAACTAGAAGCTTGCCTTTGGTAGAGGCTTGGCGAAGATATCAGCAGCTACTTGGAGATTTGTTGGACAATACTCCATCTCGATTTCTCCATCTCCCACCGTTTCTCTAATGAAGTGAAATTGAGTTGCAACATGTTTAGATTTCCCATGAAAGGGAAATTTTGCAAGTGATATGCAACTTTGCTTATCGCACTTCAAGTTGGGAGGACTAGACTATTTTAGCCCAATGTCGACCAGTAGCTTCTTCAACCATACTGCCTCTTTTGCAGCTTCTATTGCAGCCATATACTCTGCCTTTATACTTGATAAGGCTATAGCCTTCTGCTTTCTGTTGTGCCATGAAATTGCTCCTCCATTGAGGATGTAACAGTAGCCAAAAGTCGATTTCCTAGAATTCATATCTCTTGCATAGTTTGATCACAATATCCCTATAAAATCTCATTGGTTTTCCCTACTATCGGCCCATAGGTGGTTCCGTGATCCAGGGTGCCCTTGAGGTACCTGAAGACATGTTTCACTGCAGTCCAATGTTCTTTACTTGGGCTTGTCATGAATCGGTAAGATAACTTACTGCAAAAGCAATGTCTGGTCTTGTGCAGATTGCAACGTACATTAAGCCTCCAAGAGCGTTCCTGTATGGGAACATTTGCTATTAGCTCTTGTCCTTCTGTAGAAAGTTTTAGGTTCGCTTCCATTTGAGTTGAGATTGGTCTGCAGTCTTCCATGCCAAATGATTTCAACTTGTTCTGTACATAGTGCTCTTGATTGACATGAATCAACCTCTTCTTTCATCTCTGGCAATGTGGATCCCAAGGCAATACTTGACTTCACCATAATCAACTATTTCAAATTCAGAGGCAAGTTGAGCTTTTACCTCTTGAACGTACTCAGCATCATTGCTCACCTGAATGGCATCGTCAACGTATAAGGCTAGGATTACAAAGCTTCCTCTTTCCCGCTTTACGTAAATGTTTGAGTTTGCATCTCCTCTGTGGAATCCTTGGGCTATTAGGTATCCATCTATTCGTTGGTACCAAGATCTAGAGGATTTCTTTAGTCCATAAAGGGATTTTTTCAGTCTACAAACTTCATCTCTAGCTCCAGTAGTTTCGAAGTGCTCAGGATGTACCATATAGATTTTTTCTTCGAGATCTCCATTCAGGAAGACTATCTTTACATCCATTTGGTGGACTTCCAAAACATTCATTGCTGCAAATGCTAGCAAAGCTCTAATTGAAGCCATCTTTACCAATGGTGAAAAGGTTTTGAAATAATCCACTCCTCTTTGTGAGTATCCTTTGGTTGTCAATCTTGACTTAAATCTATCAATCAAACCATCAACTGTTACTCGTTAAAATGGTTTGTAATATAGTTGTGCTTGGTATTGTTCGTAATTTCTGCCCATGCAAAAAGGCAGAGTCCTGGTTAGCTCTTTGTTAATTCAACAAGCCTTTGACAATGTGGCACTCTTTAATTGACCAATATCTAAACTTGAGGGTCTAAGGTGACTTGTTTTGTCTGATTTTTTGCCATGTACCTTGACTTCACATGGGCTTTTAACCTTAAACAAAATAAACTTTGCTAAGTGCTTTGGGGGCATTGGCATTTACCTTTATTAAAAAGAGTACAACATGGTGCTTTGAGGTGCAGCCTAAGAAAATCAAAATCTATTTTCAATTAAGGGCACACCTTTTGGTGCAATAGTACGAAATGCATTGTTAGGTGGTGTTTGATGTTTACTTAATTAGTATCACAAAGTGTTGAATGCCTCTCAGTTTTTGACAACAACGGTGAAGAGGCAGCTGGAGATTATACTTCTTGTTGAAGATGCTGGAAGATACAATGGTTACTAATATCTTGAAAGGCATAATTATCCATATGGTTAATATCTTCAGATATTAAAATATCTTGTGAGCTAAGTTGTGTGAGCATGTGTCCCATTCTGCAAGGTGTGCCAAGAGCTTTGATTAGTGCCTTAAGCTGTGACATTTATTTTGGTCAACTATGGTATAGATCGAGCTTAGAGAATGTTAGTATCTCAGTGGCTGCTAATAGCATAACAAACTAGTTTCCATGCTTGATGTATTTTTTTCTTACGCCAATGCTGTTTCAGATAAGTTCATATAGTGTATGCAATGTAGTTTGTTATTTGAATGCTATATACACTTAGAAGATTGATTTCCTTGATTGCTAAATGTATACTTCATTATACATGGCTTTTCAGTTATTGGGAATGATCTTTTTAGTAACTTTTACTTGTGGTAAGGGTGACTTGAAAAGTTATGGTGAACCTATTAGAGAGATTTTTATGATAAAGAAAGTATGCCTTGAGGTATTATTTTCAGTAGATCCCTAAGTATGCAATTTCCAAAAGTAGAATTCATGGCTACTAGATCTATGCTTGCGGAAATTGATGATATATTTGTGGCAATGAGCTACACTTGCTTGGTATGAATCAGCCGAATCTAGTTGTATTATGATAAGCTCTAGTTGGCTTAGAATTATGTTCCTATGGACTGATGTAGGTTTTTCATTATGTAAGCTTGTACTTTTGAGACCTTTTTTGTGTAGATTGTGACTAGTTTTCTATACGTTAAAAGGCACCTGCAATTTAAGTTTGGGAAAACCTGCAATATTTAATTAGGACAAGATTTCCTCTCATGGTTCCTTCTGCTTGAAATTCTACTATCTTAGTGTATTTCTAGTAGAAACATGAAAATTGTCATGTTGATGGTGTTTTGTAACTCTTGAATGATGCAGGTTTATGGGTATCAGGGAATCCCAAGTGGAAAATCAGCGGAGCAGATGATAGGGAGATTTCTATTACGACAAGCAATACAAGAAGCAAGCAAAGCTTCATTGTCTCCAAAGATTGCAACAAAGTTTTTCACAATTCCATGGACCAATTTCCTTGTTGGTATGATTTCCTATTAAGGATCGATAGTTGAAAGGAAGATGCAAGTGAATGCTCAAGAGTTGGAAGGACCACGTCGTTTACCAATTTCTAGTTTTACGATGTTGAGATTTCAATAACGGTTTTTTCATCAGGAGGGGGATTCAGGTTAGGCCGCAAATCCTTGTTAGATGCTCTAACAGCCAGCTTAAAGCGGCTTGGGAAAAGCAAGATTGATTTATATCAGGTGTTGCACACCATCCATCTTTTCTATGTCTTTTCAATGTTTAACACCAATCTCGTAAAAGCTCTCTAAATAGTATTAGACTATCATATTAGTAGTACATAAAACTCACTTGAATCTTCATTTCGTTGGAAAGGTCTTTTCTCAAGATATTGGTAGACTATCATATCAAGGGTACCCAAAGCTCACCTGGATCTTCATCTCCTTGTAATATGCAGATTCACTTTCCTTTTCCTACTTTTAGTAATTCTGCTTTGATGGAGAGTTTGAAAGAGGCTGTAGAGTTAGGCTTGACTTCTGCAGTGGGGGTTTCAAATTACTCCAAGGTTCAGGTTAGGGTTGAATCCTCAACCAATCTCTGCTCACATTTTTGCAAGTTGGTGCTAGTCTTTATTGACTAATCTATTAGCTTCTAAGTTCCATGCAAAAAACATGTATAGAGTTAAAAAAACGTAGAAAATATAAAAGCAAAGGATTTTAGTTACCAGGTTTTGTCTTTCTTTGCTGTCACCATTTCCTTGAATGTTTGTTAAAAGAGCAAATCCCTTTTGGTTCCTAGCTAAAAATTTTTAGATCATTCGCTTAGAAGAAATGGCTTTGACAACACGAATCATTTCATTTTCTGTATGCTTGCTGTTCACGCTCGCTATTTGGAGGGAAGTATTAGAGGGTGTGACAATGAAGAATAGGTGTTCAAATATCAGGAACTGACTCAAGTGGGCACAATCGAACAAGAGTGGTGGTAGCATGAGGAACTAAGCAATTTGAGGAGAATGGAGAGGACATGGCAAGGTTTGAAGAATGGGCAAGAGCTATAACATGTTGTAGGCTCCACAACTAAAATCAGATCGTCTTCTCTTGTAGTTGAACATAATCTGTCTTCTCTTGTAGTTGAACATAATCTATCACCGGATCTAGTAGGTAACTATCATGATTCCAGCACTTTGGGATGTAATCAAGAACTGGACATGCTTTTGACATAGATGTTGAAACTTAAGCCTTTGGTGAATATGACATCATGGATCAATAAGAGCAACTAGCATGGCTTTCTTGAATGTGCTCCATCAAAGGATACAAGGCAGCTCACCTTCCAAAGCACAAGTGTCTTGGGTTTTCAAGAAAAAAAATGCATGACTTCGCATCTATTATATTGCCATGCAAATCTTCTCAATATTGTCAATGGAATAATTAGAGAAACAATGGTCCAACTTCCAAAGCTAGTTCTCAGAAATTGCAAGTGTACCTATACCATGACTACTAACTAATATGTGATTCAGGTATATGGAGGGACATGTAATAGAGGAGGTTGTGAAAGAGAGGAAAAATAGGAGGATCGAGTGGAGGCACATGAAATGTATGCATAGGCAGTGGTACAAAATGCATACCCAATTAGAAAGAAATGACTGCCAAAGCTACCTAATTGGTATAGGTCTAGGCCAATTTATCACCACAACCACCTAAGTTGGGTCCATAGAAATTCCCTCTGCCGTCACAATGTGACTGAGGTACTCAACCCAAATCTGAAACAACTTGGCTTTCTTGACATCAGCATACAGCACATGGTGTTGTAGCTCTCTAAAGACAGTTCGGAGATGCTCTCTATGGTCCTCTACTGTCTTGCTATACACCAGGATGTCGTCGATGAAATTCACCATGCACTTTCCCATTTACTTTATGGAAATATCATTCATGAGCATAATGAATGTCACGGGGTCCCTTGATACTAGGTTTATAACCCCTCCACAAGATGGTCTGGTTCTCAACCTCAATCTACAGAATCCAGTGCTTAAAGGGACCTGATAGTTCTCAATTATGGCCGGTTCCTACAAAAGAACATACCTGCTAGTTCTACATAGAATTCGGTTCCTAACGAATGGCATACCTGCCGGTTAGGGTCTCTAGAACGGGGTTGATTATTGGGTTGAGAACCCCAAACAAACCCATTACTTTGCCAAAAATAGAATACACCTCAAAACAAAAAGGTGCTATATTTATTTACTATGGTCTAATTGAAAAGATTGAGCAGGCTGTTGCATTACTATCAACAGAAGGGTGCAAGTTAAGGTTATTGCAATACTATGAAGAGAAAGTTGCAAGGTTGCATCAATAAATTTTAAAAGAATAAAGTTAAGAAAAGTTTTTTTTGTGAATGGTTAAGGTGAAGCTTGAAAACCTTATAAAGCTGTAGGCTCATATTAGTGTTAGCTTCAAGGCAATCCAGTCTGGGGGCCCCATGACCTTTAGACAGGAACCATCGTATGTAATGATAAGAACCACAAGTACACTAGAGCATGCAGGTAAACTTAATATGATTGTTGAACGTTTCATATGAGAGGTACAATTATATCTCAAATTCATTGGAAGTATTTCAAGATTTGTTAGTCCATTTATCAAGAATAAAGGGACTTGGGCCATAAGAATAATTAGGATAAGTTAAGAGGCCTACAGTCAAGTTTGAAACAAAAAACTAAGTTGGCAAATGTATGAGAGGCATGATTGATTCTGTTCCTCGCTCACTACTCATCCAGAGACTCCGAGACCTTGGCTTCTCCACCGACATCATTCTTGCTGTGATGGCACTTTATGAGCGTGTCCTGGGATGTTTTCGGCATAGCAGTGGCCTATCCGATCACATTTGGAGCACTATTGGGATGAAGCAGGGTTGCTCCCTCTCACCATGCCTCTTTGGCTTGTATATTGATGAGTTGGAGAGTCATTACACAGTGCAGTGGTGCTGGTTGCAGGATTGGGGACATCTTGATTGCTATCCTCCTTTATGCCGATGATGTGGTATTGGTCTCACCGACCAGAGAGGGTCTACAGCGACAGTTGGATTGCTTACAGGAGTTCTGCACCAGATGGGGCCTAGGGGTGAACATTGGGAAGACCAAGGTCATGGTCTTCAACACTTCTCGAGCATTCATCAAGTCGAGGTTGATGTTACTTCATGTACATACCTGGGGATCCTTTTCTCGGGTCCTACTTTTAGCATGAGACAGGCCGCTACCACTCGACTGGGGAAGGGACATGCCTCCCTTGTTTAGCTAGAGAGATTTTGTTTCCGGAAGTCCATTCATGATGCTCGCAGTAAGTGTCGTCTCTTTGATACCATTGTCACCCCTATGGCTCTATATGCGGCAGAGGCGTGGTGTACAGGTCTTCCATCTTCACGTTGGGCTAGTCTTTCACACGATTACAAATCACCATGCTAGCTCGGCTGATCCGAGCAAAGCCTTTTGTCCCACATGAGATTCTCTTGGCCGAGTTTGCATTTCCACCTATACAGATCGAGGCAGCTCTTCAACTCATTACCTACATACAGAGGGTACAGGCGTTACCAGATATAGACAGACGATACATACAGATTGCGCTATCCTCCTCACAGAGTCTTCATGATCAGGGCTACGGATTATCATGGTTCTCTCAGGCATCACGCCTCCTGCTGGAGTCATTTGGTATCTCCATCACAGAGCTTCCCTCAGGCACCCATGAGTATATCAGACGATTCCTCTATCGTGCATATCTAGAGCGGACTTGGCGTAACCAGTTAGGGGTTAAGCCAGCTTTCTACCAGACTCATTTTTTGGAGTTGGATACATCAGGGACCCCGGTCATGCCACGCTACTTGGATTCGGCTCTATCACATTGCCTCAGATTCACTTTGGGACAGCTCAGGGTGTCGTCTCATCAGCTAGCTATTGAGATTGGGAGATTCCATGGTATTCCTAGAGCAGAGCGGATTTGCCAGTTATGCTCTCTAGGTGAGGTGGAGTCTGAGGAGCATTTTATCTTTAGATGCCCTGTATACTATGAGAGCAGAGGGCGATATCACTGCTTGTTCCGAGACATGCCTACCACTCTACGCTCTCTCATAGCCCATGAGGACCCACGATGTGTCGCTCTGATGGTACGCAAGATGTTCATATTGCGGAGAGATCTATTCGGGACATCCCAGCATTTTACCTCGCAGCCATTGATCACTTCCTTTTTTACTAGGCGGAGATCACATGATTTAGTGCACGAGGATTAGGATTATAATGACGATGAGGATGATATCCGCTTACATGCCCACAGAGATCAGAGACAGTGTACTTCCCACCATCACGTTATCGCCAGGATCACCAGAGATTCTACACAGAGACGTACTACTACACATGCTCGTGCTCATGCTCATAGACGACGCCAGCGGGCTCCAGTGCCTTCTCGTGTTGCGGCTCGCATTACATCTTTCTACAGCATCAGCACAACAACAACAGCTTCAGCACAGTCCTGACATCTTGACATGGATACATAGGATTATTGCACACATACTCTTGCATACGTGTCTATTTTTAGTTTGTACTAGATGTTTTCTTTTTGCAGTTTTGGAGACGTTTTATACACTCCCATGGTTACCACATACTTGACATGTACTTCATTAGTCTTATATGCCTTTTGGCATGGAAAAGACATTAATAAAGCTCTCTCTCTCTCTCTCTCTCTCTCTCTCTCTCTCTATTTCTCTTTCCCATTCTCTTCCCCACACACATGCTAACAGGTTGAATGCTAGGTAACCATGCGTGACAGGGAACCTGGGCAAAGGAAATTTTGTTCATAGGAAGTCTATATCCTGAACATGAATTCAGGCCCTAAAAAATTTTCCTCCTTTATTTTCAATGAATCTCTATTATATATTATGTTCTTAGTCTGCTTGACCTATAATACCTGCCATCGCAGATGGAAGAGGCTGCTGATCTGCTAGCTCAGTATAGAGTACCTTTGGCTTCAAATCAAGTGAAATACAGGTAAAATTGCACTGTGTGTTCCAGTTTCAAGAGCAGTTTTTAGATGATTTGTTTTGACATAAGAATTGTTTGGAGGTCAATTGGGTTCAAAATTTGGAAATTCTTTCCATTAGAGCAGCGTCTCTATCAAAACAACAACAATTAGCTGAATATTGTGATATCTTATAACAGGATACTGAAGTGAGGATGATGAGTCAGTATTTGTGTTTGAGAATAATCTCTGACCTATTGCTGTGTGTATTGTTTGCAGTCTACTAAGTCGGAAGGCAGAAGAGGAAGGACTGCTAAAAGTTTGCAAGGTATATTCTGCAAGCTGAGACCTATGAAATAGAAAGATTGACATGCCTATTGGCTTTCGGTTGACAGAAATTGAAGTTTATACTGGTATGAATGTTGAATCATGATAGTTGATGCTGAGTCCTAACACATGTCTGGTTAAGCTTTCTAGATGTTGTTGTGTTTAGATGAAGCTTCATTCTGTCAACAAGGTATTCAATTGGACACAGCTGAATGTTATTTTCAGGAAAGATCCATCACATTAATAGCTTACTCACCATTGGAGTCTGGCTTACTTTCTGCAAAGACTTTTCAGCGCAAGGATAGAAGGGCTCTACAGGTGATTATGCAATGATTAGACAATGAAGAGGTACACTCAGTCAACATAGTCTTGCTTCTTTTAGATTGCACAAATTGTTCTCTTATATGTCGGTGAGATGTTTCTATTAATATAGATGTTACTCATTCTTGTTTATGAAGCTTCACTGTACTCCCACATGATGCAAACTACCTCAAAGGTGCTTGGATAGCCTTTTGTATTTTAGGTAGCAATGAGATGTCAGTACAGGTTTTCTTTCTTCCTTTTTTTCTCTCACCATTCGCAGCTTAGGCATAGTCTCAGCACACTTTGGAAGTGCGTAGTTCCAAATGTCATCAAGGAATATGGGAACGTGAATATCACCACATTCCAATCAGAACATTGAATTTTGTTTGCAGGTTAATAGAAATTTTTTTGATGCTTCAGAGCATTGTTTCTGACCTGAATAAAATATGGACTACGTTGCAAATAACCATGCACTGAGTACTTTGATGGCAATGATTTAAAACTTGAACCTTTTCCAAACAATATCATATCCAACATCCTAAAGATTGGCTTGAACCACACCAAATCAGAGACTGGATTGCAGCTCATTAGTTATCAGCTTGAGCTTGATCCTTGGAAACTGCACATGGTTTTCATGTGTACTAGAACAAGCTGGAGGCCTTTGACAAGCCTGCTGCTGCTGTTTCCATTGCTGCCCTTTTGCCTCCTTGCCTGCCTTAAAATGTAGGTCCATGAGCCTTGGGCTGCTTGTAGTCCTTCCTCGAACCCTTCAACTGGTGACTGCTTCAAAGATGCCTGAGACTCCCACAATATATCTAGAGTTCATTGCATCTCAACATTGGAATCCACGTAAATGATGTGGTATGGAGCAAACATAAGGTTGTCATCAAGAGGAAGCTGCAGATTAGCTGCCAAGATGTCTGCACTGCCTATCTCCTGCTGGCCCAAGTCCTTTCTAGATATGTGCTCCTATACATGCGAGAAATAAGAGATATGGTAAATGAAAGTGAATAGAAACAACAAATGACTAAACTCAGAATGTACTTTTAAGAGATAGTTTACTAAACATAGAAGTTGCAGAGCTAGGAAACTGAGAACGCTACAAGATGACATAGCAGGATGGAATTTGCATTCACCTACCCCTCTTCAATCCTGCTCCAAGTTGCAGGTGGACATGATCTCATCCGCCTATGTTGGAATAGGTAAACATGGAGCCACAATTGGATCTTAACAACAGTACACCCATCTAGGCTGGCTTCCATCAGCTCCGTGGCATCCTCAAAGCAAACCTCAAATTGGTAGTTTGAAATCACCAAGTTCATTCATTGCAACTGAAAAGCCTTTCGCTTATTGCATCTCCTAAGTTGCAACCTCCAAATATGCACCATCCTGCATAGAGAAACCGTGAAGACACAATATTTACAATTTACAAGTCCAACGTGAACACATTAAGGCAGGAATATAAGTACATGACACAACCGAGCTCATTAGTAACAGCAGGGCCATCACGGCCTCCTTCAACAACATCAATTGGGCCATCATCTACAAGAGAGGCATTTCCATCAGGGGAGTCAGTTGGGAGAGGGCCTACTGAGCATAATGGGCCAAGTTTAGCAGCGGTGGCAGCTCCTAGGACAACTATGAGAGGTGTTGGAGAGAGACCACAACATGGAGCACATCCACGCAATAGAGTTGGGCCATGACCACATGCACATGCATAGGATAGGGCAGGAAGATATTGATAGAGCACAATGCCTATAGGTGCCAACGAACACACCATGAGGCAGCCACTAGAATTATATGCCAGTTTTTTTATAGTTGCCTTGGCCAACACTAGCATCTTCTGTGACATGATGAGGGAGATTGCAGCTTGTGATGCCACTTGGAGACCCCTCACATGCGAGGCTTTGCGTACTCACCATTTGAGAGAGGAGCATGCATGCATCATGAGAGAGCTAAGCCCCATACGACATGCCTAGGCTACATATGGTTGCTCTATTCTATCAGATGGGTGGATTGATATTAGGCACATGCCTATTATCAACATCTTGGTTTCACGTTCATTGGGCACTAAATTTCTCAAAGTTGTGGATGCTTTGTGAGCTGGCACTATTGGGATAGGAGAGTTTATTTATGAGCACATACGTGCAGCAATCATTGAGGTGTGGGAGCAACATGTAGTGCAGGTGGTCACTGACAATGCCAACAATTGTGTGGCCATGGGTGAGCTTTTTGTTGCATGCAATACCTAAGCAATTACACAAAAACACGCAGCAGATTTGTAACTTTATTAATCTCATAATAGATCAACAAGCAAGCATGAGACCTCTGCTACAAATTTCCTCCCAACCATAGCTGCATAGGAATAAGATAGGGAATGTCTGGCAAGGCTCATTTTATATCCCCTCAAGCACCCCTTAACCTTGACACATTCTAACGTCGACACATGGCAAACTTCATGCACAGTCGGCACTTGCCACTTGGCAGTACCCTAACACATAGGCAAGCTAGCAGGTAGATTGTTTGATACGTTTCACTCATACATTGGACCAAGTGTCCCAATGAGTATATGAGACATGTCCTGTTGACTAATCCATTGACCGTCCAACAAGTGTCACTCATGCACTGGACCAAGTGTCCCCATGAGCATATGACATATGTCATGTTGACCAATCCATTGACCGTCCAACACTCATGCACTAGACCAAGTGTCCCAATGAACATATGACGCATGTCCGGTTGACTCTCTCATGAGACCCAGTATCACCTCTCGGAAATAGGCACTACAACTAATATTTACATTGCAATTTACAATTGTCTCCACAGACCAGTGACTTAGCCATCTAGGATCTAGTGATTACAATTTACAATTTACATTAGGCAAAGGGATTCAAAGTACATGTGACATTCCTTCCTCAGATAACATCATCCTCGATGGCAAAGTCCAGATATTGTACATGCAACCCATGCGCAGTCTCCCAACTAGCATCACTAAGAGGTCATCCATGCCATGCAACCAAGTACTCACGGAGCAAATGATTCTACAATCGTCTCTGCCTCCAGTCCACTACTCTCGTTGGTCCATGGATCACCTCTCCATGCTCCTGAAACAATACACGACCATCAACCAACAAGTTGTCACCATCATGTAAAACCTTTTTTAAGCTTGAAATATGAAAAACAAGATATTATCCATGCATCTAATGCTCTAATACCACAAATGTCATGTGCTGAACCTCTCAAACCAAGCTATTGTAAAGCAAGAAAAGCCTAATCAAGAAGTAGCTATTACAGTCATGTTGAAGAAAGCAAGAGAAACAAAAGGACATTGCATTACCGTATAAATTAAAAATCATACTTCAAAATGGCGAGCCAAATCCATTCTCTTGCATTGGGATGGGGCATTTCACACCATTACATGTGATGGGGCACACGAGACCTCGAAGATGTATGAAGAACCTCCAAATCCTTCCTTTGTCAAAGGTAAGCCAAAAGCTAGGTTGTCAAAATATAGATAGATCAAGCATTTCTTTTGACATGGCCATATATTAGCCTATAGAGGCTTAAAGAGGGTTCCACCTTCACTTATTATTAAAGTAATAGAACCTTTTGGGCTCTATTAAGCTTTACCAAGCCTCATTGAATCAATGACAGATGCTCTACCTTCTCCCTCTTCTCCCTACCTAGATTGCTAATTGTCATGCCCACGACTGAACTCCGGTAGCATGTCCACGCTAGGGATCAGTAGACCAACAACCCGTAAGTTACTTGTGACTATAAGGGAATTGGGGCCCTTATGTGTATAAGGGAATTGGGGCCCTTATTTGTATGGGTCTATTAGTGAGTCATAAGGTGACTGGATGATGTGGCCCAGATAGGCTGCAGAGATGTCCAATGAGGTGTCACAGTGCACTACTAGTGGTGCATGGGCCTTGGAGGGTATACCCATTGGGCTCTCACTAGTGTATGCCTGGTTGTGGCAATGGTAGGCTGCAGAGGTGTCCAGTGAGGTGTCACATTGCACTACTAGTGGTACATGGGCCTTGGAGGGTATACCCATTGGGCTCTCACTAGTGTATGCCTGGTTGTGGCAATGGTAGCAGTATGCTGCCGGAGATGGGGCTAGATCCGTTCGATCTAGGTTTGGTTGGGTTGGTTTGTCCACCATCTGCTTCCTTGTTATTCTATGGATTCAGCATCCTAGTAGTTATCCTCGGAGGAGGTTGTTATATTGGTATCAGAGCCAATGGTAGGACGTAATACTGATGGAAAGCACACGAGAGGAGTCTAGGAATTGCTGAGAGGATCTTGCTTGTTAGGGTCCTGATTCTTGGAGATGGGTGTGAAAGCAGGAGTACAATCTTGGTGGTTTATTTCACTTTGTTCTTTTCCTTATTTCACGGTTTTTTGAGAGGATTTTTGTTGCAAGGTAAGTGCACTACCCAGTTTGCAACAACGTTTCAAATCAGGCTCTTGGAAGGTGAAATTCGAAATTGAATTGAATCCGTTAAGTAACCAAGTTTTTTGCAAATTTTTCTTGAAATTGGTTGTGTCAAATTGCTTTTGCACTTCTCTTTTGAATGTAAGGCATTTAGTTCCTGCATGTTAGGGGCATGTTGTTTGCCGACGGGCGGAATTAAGACCCTTTCAATAAGACTGAAAAATCTGCATTTCAAAAAAAATGACGGTGTACTTTCAAAAACCTGTATTTTTGCTTTTATAGGGGGGTATGTCAACTTGAATCTTGCTGGTTTTTAGCAAGTTTCTGTTTCTTGGTTTTTTACAACCGCATGCATAGCTGTATAATTAAGGATGAGCTGTGAAAATGTTAGAAAGGATTGCAATAAGACCTTTTTGCAGGCTTGAAATTATTCATGGCAGTGATGAAATTGCTAATGAATGGAAATTTCAAGCTTGTGAGGGAAGATTGCAATTTACTAATTGATTCCTTCTTGCTTTTGGTGTTTTCTTAAGAAAGCTTATGAAAAAGCAAAGACTTTTGGGGCATCCGTATTTTACTGGTTTAATCTATGCATAAAAAAAAGAGTAAAACTGAATAGAGAATCCTAACCAGCAAATCATTATGTAACAGAAAAGCTTCTTGTTAGAGTTTGCCAAAGTACTATTTGTAATCATGAAACAGTAGCAAAATAACAGAAAAATTGTGGTTGGCAAGCATTTTTCCGGAGAAGAAAGATTGAAAGTAGTCAGCAGGCTGAAACGCTCTGCTTCAAGCTACTTATGACCACCCTTCCTTCCTGCTTGCTTGCTGGAACTTTTTTATGAATCTTACTCCTGCAAATAGGTTGAAACCAAGAGAAGAAACCCTGTAAAGAACTTCCCATTGAAACCAACTAATCCTGGTCAAAAGAGGGTGCCTTTCTCTCACCATTACTATGGTCATTGAGTGCTCATGAGATGGAGGTAATCCTTCGAGTGCAATACTCATGATATCCACATCTTCAATGAATTCTTGGACTACAACTAGTTGCTTATGTACCTGTTTGATATGCTTAAACTAGTGAGGTGGCAGCACTAGTCTATAGTATCAAGTTATCCTATACCGACATGTTGATAAGGCACAATCCCTTTCGAGCTCTCGCATTGGTACTTTTTCTATAGTTCTTATATTATACATGGCCTGGGTTGTGGGCTTATTTCACTTTTGCTTTGTTCTACTTTCATTCGTAGCTAGTTTATAGCATTTTACGGCCATGTCCTCCTATGGATGATGCTCCCGTTGTTGCTTGTACATATTTTCTTTTTGGTCTTATGCACCCACAGGTGCCCAAAAGACATTAATAAAGCTTTCTCTCTCTCTCTCTCTCTCTCTCTCTCTCTCTCTCTCTCTCTCTCTCTCTCTCTCTCTCCATGTATATCGTAAGCTTGTACTTTTGAAACTCTCTATTTTATGAAATTATTTATTGTTCTTTCGCAATTTTGTGCTTTTCTATCAATGTTGGAGGGCTTGTGATATCATTATATGCCTAGCTTAATCTAGCATCAAGCTAAGTGTGGAGCGCAAAAATGGCCAAGTAGAAGTTTGAAAAAGTACTCTTCTTTAAGTTGCTTGCATTGATGAGGGACATTTTGTCCTCGTAATTGCACCTTAAAAGAAGAGGGTCTTGGGACGGCCAAGGTTGAAAAGAATTTGATATCGCGAAAGATATCAAGTATTAGAGATTTTGCTCTGATACCATGTCAGAAAGACGTGTTGTGAAGATAGGTCAAATTTGAAAAGAAACGAATGAAAATAATTCGAGTGTCTAGAAAGAAAACTTTTTGTGCGAGGGTCTTGGGCCCTTAAAAAAAACACGTTTGTAAAACCAATGCTTGAAAGGGGTTTCAAACGTTGGAGTTTCCGAATGATTTTGGAACCTCTTCCAAACATGTTTGATTGCAACTAAGCTTGCATCCTGTTTTACTTGTTGTAAGTATTGTTCAATGCATTTGTCGTCTACTTTTATGAGTTGTGAGTAGCATTCAATGCATCTGTCAATAGATTAAAAGATGCAAAAGTTTACTAGTTGAGTGAACTCTGGCTAAAGTAGCCAAATTAAGGAGCATCATAGATGATTGGAAGGCACTTAATGAGCTTACTATAGTCCTGGCAACATTTTTATCATCGAAGGTATTTTTCTAAAAACCGACCTTCCTAAAGTTGACTTTTGGTAAATGATTGGAAGCGTGCAAAGTGATGTGAACCCTAAGGTACTACAAACACTTGCTACATAATGACTATATTCTCGTAAGATATTTAACAACATTGATACCATTTTTGGATCTCATAATCTTTAGGTTAGAAGTCCTTCTAGGTGAAACTGGAAAAAGCCCTAGTTCAGACCATGAGTTTGTTATTTGGTAAATTCTACATCTCTTTTCCTCTTACTATCTTTGGACATTTATGAACTTATCATGAATAACATGGAAGAGTATGTTCTTGGTGGTGCAATTTAAGTAGATTGCACGAACTACAACATCAAAATATAGAAAATGAAAAATATCCTTTTGGAAAGATAGTTTTGGGAAATAGTCATCGGAGAAGAGCCTATGCCACTAATTGAATCATAACTAGAGCATATGTCAAGGCAAGAAGAAGAGCATGTAACATGAAAAATTTGCTAGTAAAGTACAACATCATCCCAAATTTTTATAGAAGGAAATCAACCGACAAAGCACATAATATATAAAAAAAATTGTAGGTGAATTCTTGTGCTTTTATTCTTCATGAATTTCTTTATTTGTAGCTTTGTACTTGTCTAGCGGTATTGGATGGTATGTGTGATAGTTTCATGTGGCTAGGTAAACATAGAATCAATGTTCTAACAATCCTTAGGTTGTGTTATTAATACATCATTGGCTTATTAGATACATCTTGGAGTACTAGACCCACAACTTATTAGTATTCTTATTTATCCATGTTTGAGCCTTCGTTCTCATGTGTCTAGAGGAACATGATTAACTAGCAACTCTTAAGTGAAAAAGTTTTTGCCAAAGTTTTCTTGGAGGTATTCCCAAGTAGATGTTTTTGCTACTACTATCTTGCATTTTTGTGATACACGTGATTTTCTCTACTTCGATTGAGCAATGCATCATTCTTTTCCTATGGTGTTTACAATGTTTCAGGTGCAACCACTATTGAGAACATTAGAGAAAATTGGACAAGAAAGTGGTGGGAAGTCAATTACGCAGGTTAAATCCATACTTGTGTAAATGGATACAAATGCACATGCGTTTTTCATCAAAACTCTAGACTGTGGTTTTCTACTTGAAAATGGTTTTTCAGCAATTTGACAAGCATGAAATGCTGGCAGGTTGCTTTGAATTACTTAGTCTGCAAAGGTGCGCTTCCAATTCCTGGGTGAGCACTTTTGACCAAAAAGTGAAACCACAAATTTGCTATTAGAAAAAATCATGAAAAGCATAAGACTTTCCTCTTTAGAACAACTTACAGGCCTCTTTGTGGCCATGTAGACCACAATTCTCGTAGTAGCTTTTCATAGATTTTTTATTAGTTATAGTGGTGAGTTGTGAGTTACATGAAAAGTTGGGCATATTCCAAGGTGAGTCCTTAATCTAAGACATTTCAAAGGTTTTGGCTAACGATGGGTGAATTATGTATTCCTTTCAAGCACAATTGCTCTAAATTGTTGTACGAAGTCTATTGCTTTGAAACCAAGAACCAAAGAAGAATATTTTCCTGCATCTTAAGAACTACACTAGAATTATTGGATCCATAAAGACTTTTGACTGTATTGTGTTCTGCTGGAGACTTTCTTATTTTTGATGTTCATCGTGAAGGCTTCATATGTAGTTTGCTCACATTCATACCAATTACAATGTGAGCTTTGAAATGCTTGTTTATATTAGGTGTAAAACCACGAATCAAGCAAAAGAACATTGTGGAGTCCTAGATTGGAGGCTGGAAGCAGATCAAGGTCCTCTCTAACAGCATAATCTAACATCACCATGTACCAGTTTGGAGTTTGTGATTACTTGTGCAACATCAATACAAAGCAAAAATATTTTTAATGACCAGGGGGTATACTTAACGACGATTTTGTTTGATCTGTGGAGTATATGAAAAATGTCAGAGGATATGCAGACAATCATTACCTTGTTTCATAGACAACTCATATTTCATGTATATCGTGATTTGTAGCTCTGTATGGACTTTAAACTATAGCCACCTTTTATAGTTACGAGCTCTTTGCATTTTGAAAGCTCAAGCTTAATGAAACAACCACACCTTCAAGTATGCAAAATATTGTATAGCTATATAAAATTGATATCTTCAAGAGCATAAAGAAAACTCATAACTTGCATTAGAATGCTAGAATAACTGGGTAGGCCATGAACACATCCATAAAAATGACTTTCAAATTTCTTTTTTTCCAAGCTTGACTAAGTAGTTTGTGCCTTTTTCAGTCGCTGCTCTGGATCAAGAAGCAAAGCTTTTGAAGGCCTAGTTCAACATTGGGTAAGGGTACTTGACGCAATGTTGTCACCTATGAGTTAGTTTACTATCACCATGCTACTTACTATTTTGATTGCAAAGCTATTATTTGACTCCATAAATTTGTGAGGGCATTGTTAGCATCTCGAGGCTTTACTAGTATGTGCACTTGCTCAAAAATCTATCACATATGAACACATCATATGCTTGCATTCAACACGAAGCTTTTTAAAATGATCCACTGTGACCACCTTGTATATTTCGTGCATGAGAGATGAGTTACAAGTGCAGGTTTTTAGCACACTTGTATACCATTCATTATAATGGGTTTTGTATTCTAAAATAAACTTGAGCATGTAAGAGTATTCATGTTTTTTGTAAAATCCATAGCTACAAGGTTTTTTTACTCTTGTGTATCCTCATTCTGATTATAGTCAAACTCTGGACCTCAAGTAGAAAATTATGTAAATGCAATGGTGATGTTGTACTACTATTTGCTATCAATAGTGGCAAAACAAGCATGAAAGCTTGATTCTTAAAAGTGCAATATGAATATGAAAAAGAAAATTTTCAAGAGGGAGATCTCATACAAAGATAAAGCTTCAATAACTACTAGTAATGTCTTTTACAAATTAGGGTTCACATTTTGCTTCTCTCACAAAGCTATCTCAATTCAACCCTACGGACACCAAAGTAAGCACCAAATATCCATTTTTTGATTCCCTCTGATAGTACATATCAAGATCCTAGCGTAAAAACACATATGAGCATTGTTGGTAAGTCTCCTCTCAGCCAAAGCTACAAGTAGAAAGATGGGCATACTCAAGAGGTCCTCCCTCTTAAGCTCCCACTCCCTCCTACCTCTGGCACCCACTTGACCTTGACCCTCCCTAATGTCGACACATGGGAAACCCCACTCACAGCTGACACTCACCACTTAGTAGTACCCTGACACATACTCAAGTGAGTAGGAGGATCGTTCGACATGTGTCACTAAACCAAGTGTCCCAATGAGCATATGACACATGTTTCATTGACCAGTCAACTCAACTACTTTATAGGGGGTCAGTCCAGCAGCCTCTAAATTAAGACCCAATATCCTCTACCAAATACAAGCAAGTCAAAAAGTTAAAAGTACATGACACACCTTCCCTCCTCAAGGAACATCGCTCATGATGGTAAAATAAGGGTATTGTGCATGCAAAGCGTGCGTGGTCTTCCAGGTAGCATCAATGAGAGGTCTATCGTACCACACACCCAAGCACTCACGAATCAAACAGTTTCTAAATCATCTCTCTCTTTGATCCAATATTCTGTTAGGTCCGTGCATCACCTCCCCATGCTCTTGAAACATTACAAGTCCATCAGTCAACAAGTTATCACCCTCATGTAAAACTCTCTTCAAGTGTGAACATGAAAGTTAGGATGAGCTTTATAATATTGAGGCAACGCTAGTTTATAAGGTCTCCTTCCTCAAACTCTCTTGGTGTGCGATACCGATCAACAAATGTCTTTGCGCAATCCATCGCATGTTTCACACATTTTCTTGGCTAACTCAAGCATCTGTATCACATGAGTTAGAAAACCAACAACACTAGGCACTTTATGAGGCACTTCTATAGTGATTGGACTAACTGGCCTAAAACCATAGTTCAATTCGAAAGGACTCATTTCAGTAGAAGCATTTTAAAATGTCAATAGTTATGTGACTCGTTGTTTTAAGTGTCAAGTTTACAAAGCCAAAAGGATTAAAATTCCTGGACCATTACACCCTTTGCCTATTCCAGAGGGAAGATAAAAGATTCAACTTTTGATGGATTTTACTACACACCTGTCTCATACGCAACTTCAACATGATGTCATAAAGGTTGTGATTGATAGACTCACAAAAAATGCTCATTTCATACCAACACATAAAAAGATAGATGCACCTAGGGTAGCTTATCTATTCATACAACATGTATTCAGACTTCATGGGTTACTATTATCCATAGGGTCTGTTAGAAATACATGCTTGTCGGGGCATTTTTGGACTGTCGTAGTGGATAAGCATGCTTAGGAGTTTGCAGAAATATCTCAAAGTATTTTGACAAATGTACAAGACTCAGATCTATATAAGTAATTCCTCCATACCTTTAATGCATGGATAATGGCAAACAACTCTTTCTCATGAATTGGATAATTTTGTTGTGTCGATGCTCTTGAAAGCTACAGGTCTTCCCTCCTAAATCAGCACCACACCCACAACAATGTGGATTATAGGTGGTTCTCATCCGATTACATGGACATTCTTTCCACTGATGTTGTCCCAAGCATCCAAAGCACAAATTTTCTCTTGTTGCCCGCTCTTAGTCTTGTGGCGTCAACATAGAACATTGAGCCCCTTGGACATTAGGCCACCCATTGCCTTTCGGAGCACCAATTCCTTTACCCTTTTTGCCACTTGGAGCCTTGTCCTTGCATTTGAACTTATTGAATTTGCACTTGCCCCAAGGCATTTGGCCCTCTTGAGCTTGACCACCAGAGGTTCCTGCAATTGTTTCATGTGAGTTTTTCCAATTTTCATGATAAATTGCCATTTGAATGACATTATGGACATTATGTGTTAATTCCTTTCGCACAAAAGGCCGCAAACTCCCTAAGTCCTTCAATAAAATGGAAAATCTATAAATACACATGTACTTCCTCATAAATTCTCAACAATGCCTCTCTATATTGATCGACATACTCCTGTATCGACCAATTTCCTTGTTTGAGGCCTATCCATTATTGCATCGCTCAATTTTTCTCATCAAGAGGTACCCAATTTTGCACAAACATCTGTCAAAATGCCCTTCATGAATTTGGTGCAAGGCCATCTTTCTCAACTTTCCTCCACCATCATTGTGCTGACTCTTGTAACTGATAGGTGTCTTTAACAATCATCTTTGAATCATCGGTAACACCACATCAAGAAGGCCTTCTGCCATTTCTGCAACCCATTTTTGGATGACAACTACACAAAACCTGCTATGTATAGTTTCTTACAAAACACCACATGCTAGTGTGGTGTTTTGTAAGAAACTATGCATAGCAGAAACCCATATTAATTACAAACAAGTCTACACGAAACCTGCTATGTATAGTTTCTTACAAAACACGACATGCTAGTGTGAGCCGTTTCAATAGTTACAATGAGCCATTTCAATATTTACAAGTCCAACATGTTCACATCGAGGCATGAATATATACATGACAACTTCAATAGTCAAGTTTTTAAATGCTTAATATTGTCAAAATTTAATATGTTGCAATTGTGTTGTAAGTTCTGTGTGTTAACACAACCATCTTCATGGAAGGCCCAAGCTCCCCTAAGATTAATGTGTGAGTGTCCCTACTTATGTATTATTGTTTGAACAAATGTCACAAGCATAGCTCATTCATGGTCATAATTCTCTACCTTTTTAACTAAAATTCATCAATGCCTAAATGAGAATCAATAAGGGATTGTGGCTTGTGCAGTGCAATAATGATGCTCATGAAATGGTACCTTAAATGGTAAGTAGATTTTCAACTATCTTGGACTAGTTGGCCAACTTCAAATGGATCTCACATGGATGATATACAAAATCTTCATATCTCTCTCTAAGATATATCCAGCATGTGTGAGATAGCTCATAGTGCTGTCCATATCCACTTTGGCTAAGATTCCACTAATTTGCCACATCATCATTGGTGGCTAGTGTTGACCTTCTAGATTCCTACAATTTAGGAGATTTGACATTTGACTCAAATGAAATCTATATACAATAGATCTGAACTTTATGCTTGACATTTCACATGTGGGAGACCACTCCTACCCATGTGATATAGCATTTTCTATGACTAGAATGGTGCCAAGTGGCATAATACTACTAAACTAGGTTTTGGCCAATTTAACCACTAGCTTCCAATGAGATGTACAACCTATATGATCTATCTACATGACTTAGGCATAGATTTCACATGTGGGAACAGGCTCCACACATGTCTAATAATGATAGTACAAGTCATTATGGTATTTACAAGATTTGAGCAAGTTAGCTTTTTCAATTCTAACACTCCTCCTCAAAACTAACTTGATAAAAGCATGATTTTTAAGCTTGACTCTATGAGATGAATTGGTCTTCAAATATGGATCCGTGCTGGTTCAAAGATTTGAAGATCAGCCAATGAGTTTGATGAACATCCGAAATCACCATATCCATGATAGTGCCTCCTTGATGTTGACTTCTTTGATGAACTTGAGAGCTTTGCACCATCCTAGCACCTCCAAATTTGTTTCCTTCTAAATTTCATGTAGATGCTTGACCTTGAGGCATTCTCCTTCTTGATGTGCATGCTCCTCCTTGATGGAAATCCGAGACCTCTATGTCTCATAATAATCACAACAAACATGATCATACAATGTGCACTTTCTATGATCATCAATATTACTTATGCTACAAACATAAGTCCAAAAATTGTTGGAAATTAAGTCCACAGTTGTCTCCTTGGTGAATACAATTTCTGTTTTCAGGATTCTTCTTGCACATTTTTGATCAATGATCTAGGATCATATGCAATCTCTTTGGGTTCTATGTATGCTAATCTAATACCTGCAGGAATCATAAAGTTTTCTATTTTGCTATTTAGCAAAATTACTCTCATTTTGTGTGCAGAATAATGTCTGGTAAAATACACGGGTTTCTGCAAGTAGTTCGACAACCTGCAATTTCTACACAGAATCGAATCGAATCGAATCAGCCAAATTATTTGAAAGTCGACTTCATCGACTGCTAGTTTACATCAAAGGGTATCCATTCCCATCTGGTTCTACATTCGTGTCAAAGCATCATGAAGAACATCGAAGGCCTGATCACCCTCAACTTCTTCAACAATCAAGTGTCTGAAGTCTGCGAAGTCTCCAACTTCTTCGACAACTTCGTTCATCAACTGCAGTGTCCGACTTCTTCGACAACTCATATGAATGTCACTATTTCCTGACAATAACTTCTTTTCAACTATGTCAAAGAAGTAGACTTTTTGTTGCCTTTTTTGCAAAAATGCGACAAAACAATCACATCAACAAATGAATTGTTTTCAACACCTTCGGCTTTTTTGCGAAAAATGTGAAGGTCATCTATTTCAACGAGAAACGTCTCCATCACTTCTCGAAAAATGCGAAGTGAGAGAATATGCGACGTTCTCGTCCACGTCAACGGTCTCGAGTCGCATGACCATGTATTTGATGTACAGTTGTCATTCTGTCATTGTACAACTATCCTTGAGTACAACAAAGTACTTAATTAGATAACAAACATTTATTGTAATTAGATACATAGATCCGGTGTATAAATACACCTTCATCACATACAACTCTCTTCACGTACCTCAGCTATCAAAGAACTTGTTATCAGTTTCTAAAATAACTGATGAGGGCTATATTGTTGCTTTCTCTTCTGAACAGTGTACAATCTTCGATGAAGATACTACTCTGACTACATGTACTAGAGTCGAAAATCTATACATACTCTTTGATTCATTTGCATTAGCTACTATCTCTCATGAAAATGTAAACGATAATGTTATTTTGTGGCAATAGTCGATTTGGACACGTGAATACAATATCACTTTCTTATATGCACTATAATAATCTAGTTGATGGATTGTATTTTCCTTCTTCATTGGATAGGAAATCTTTCTTCTGTGAATCATGCATCTATGGCAAACACTCTAGAAGCAAGTTTTCCAAATCACATTCTGTGAGAACAAAGCATGTATTAGACCTTGTACATAGTGATCTTTGTGGTCCAATGCCAACTCCATCCTTAGGAGATGCAATTTATTTTATCACTTTTTTTAGCACCAAAAATGCTTTGTGCAAAATGAAGAGTTTTGGATCATTATCAAAGCTCTTAGACTTGGCTCTGATACCATGTGAAATTTCAGAGAAATTGACTCAATTTGATCTACAAAAGATCAATAAGAGTGATTGGTAACTTGGAATCTTGATCTATATCAAAACTAGCATCCAAACTAGCTTCTACTTGACAATTTCTATATATCCAAGCAAGAACAACCAAAACTAATGATCCAAAGGCTTCACACGTGTGAAGTACAGTAAGTGTACGACCTGATAACAACAAATAAGTTTACTTGAGAAATCCTAAGACATCCACAAAGAACTTGCTTAATAGAGTGAAAACACCAAGATTGCTCCCAAACAATGTTTCTCATCATTAGCTTTCAAATGGATCTCACATAGATGATATACAAAATCTTCATGATCTCTCTCTAAGACATATCCAGCACGTGTGAGATAGCTCATAGTGCTTATCCATATCCACTTTGGCTAAGATTCCACTAATTTGCCACATCATTATTGGTGGCTAGTGTTGACCTTCTAGATTCCTACAATCTTGGAGATAACTCCTACAATTTAGGAGATTTGACATATGATGGATCTGAACTTTATGTTTGACATTTCACATGTGGAAGACCACTCCTACCTATGTGATATAGCATTTTCTACGACTAGAATGGTGCCAAGTGGCATAATACTACTAAACTAGTTTTTGGCCAATTTAATCACTAGCTTCCAAATTAAATGAGATGTACAACCTTTATGATCTATCTAAATGACTTAGGCATAGATTTCACACGTGGGAACAGGCTCCACACATGTCTAATGATGATAGGTACAAGTCATTATGGTATTTACAAGATTTGATCAAGTTAGCTTTTGCCAATTCTAACAATTGTTACAAATATATAGGTGCGTGGTTAGAAAAGTATAAGACTGTACCTAAAGGCCACTAACAATCATATCATTTTCTAGTTGCAAATTGAAGTTCAAATCCTTTGAGTCCTTCTAAGTGCTCCATTCATTAGTGTGATCTTACCCTCTCTATGTTTTGACCTCTAATCCTTTTAATTCATTTGGCTTATATATATTGACTTACGAGAATTTTTTTTTCTTCTATAAAACTTAGTAAATGCTTCTTGGTTTCCAAGGGGAGGCTCGAACCTGGGACCAAAGAAACTTTGGATGCCAAGCTAACCAGTTGAGCCAACCCCGTTGGGTAAAACTTAGTAAATGACTCGAGTCTACAAATAATGTTTATTGAGTTGTATGGTATAGTGCTTATCTTTGAGCTACAGCTGAGTTGCAAATTTTCTTGGCTTTCAACTGCGAACTCCGATTCAAGCAAACAATTTTCAAATTTCAATGCTGATTACTACGTTTGATTCCTAGTTTCCAAGGTCAAATCAAATTGAATTCAAGTTTTCTTAAAGTCTCTTTCTTGCCTTGAAATTAGTAAGAACCTCATAATTGAACAATACGATTCCGAATTCACAATTCATAATGCCACATTACGAGGAACATACCCTCGCATCTTCTTCAAAACCACAAAAGACATGCAAAAGCAAAAGCAAAAACTTTTTTTCTTTTGCATGAGCCATAAGAAAACATAATGGCCATTAACAAGAACATACCCTCACATGTTCTTCAAAAGCACAAAATACATGCAAAAGCAAAAGCTTTTTTTGTTTTCTTTTGCATGAGCCATAAGAAAACATAACATCCATAAGCAAATGGAAAACCTTTTTTCGCCTTGCCTTCAAAGTTAAGACCAGTGTTGAGCGAGTATACAGGTACCCGGGTGGTATCAACAATGGTATCACAGAACATACCTGACTGGTATATGATTTTGTGATACTAGGGTCGATACCCGACTCGAGCTGGTTTTAGACCATTAATGCACAAAAAAATTGATTTTAACATGGTATGAATATAGTATCCATTTTTAGTTAGTTTCCAAAATTTACATATGTGATAAATATTATTCATGGTGGCTCAAAGACATTGGTGGGCACCAACAAAATATTGGCCTTTAATATTATATGCATATTACTTTTAAAAAGGTCATGTTTTTTATTAAATGCATACTACCCTAGATAAAAAAATTTAATTTAAAAAAAAAATTATATACTTATACCCGGGTTTATACTCGGCCGATATCACCTATGCAAATTATCAATTCACACCCATTTTCATCGTAAACCTAAATATCTTATGGGACTTGGCGTACTTGCTTAAGTTTGGCTCACCTACTTGAATGCTTAAGCTTGGCTCGGCCACTCAACTCTCTCTCATGCCATCCCAAGTCTCAAGAGTTCATAATATCACGAATAGGAAACTAGGAGTGCACTCCTTTAAGTATTCCCATCCCACTTCATCCAAGGGATCACATATCTTGTTTTTTGGCGAGCTTCATCCATCACCATGGTGCACTCCTTAAAGTATTCCCGTTATATATTATCTTGTGAACCCCCAGATTTAATATAATACATTGGGAACCTAGACGAGAAAATGGCTCCCGTTCATCTCAACCTTTCACATTATTATTTTATTATACATCATCGTCATCATCGTACAACACAGGAGACGAGAACTTTGTAATAAGTGAAAAAGGGAAGACTCTATGGCTCGTTGAAGATCTCGATCTGTCTCTCTCTCTCTCTCTCTAATATCTATGCACTGTGCAAGACAGATTGTAATTATACGCACTTCTTTCGATCCAGTTTTTGTCGCTGCGACAGGTTTGATGATCGCATCTTTCTTTTGCTGTCAATTTTGTATATTATGCTTGAAAAATTATCTAGTTTTGCAGTTTCCTGGATATGTAAAGTCGGCAACCGTATCTCTATACCGCAGAAATAATGGATGAGAATGAATTCTGCAAGGAACGGATTGTCTTAGCTTGTTAACGGATTTTGCGGATTCAACAACTTTCTGGAACAGTATCAACCAGTTCTAGAAGTTGTCGTAAGATCAGTCGAGTCGGTTGTTTATCCAGCCTAGGCCCTATATCAGTCATATGCTATAGTTTTAATTATTTCCAAGCATTTATGTATTTCTTGTATTCAGGAGGTATAGGTAAAAGTAGCTATATAATAAGAGGAGCACCTTCAAAGTTAATTCAATAATATACCATTAGAACTGAAGACAAGGGAAGTTTCTTCTGAAACTAAGGTTTTATACCGTGTTGTTAGATCAGATTACACTCAATGTCTTTGATGTCCAGGAATTACCTCAAAAATCATTTATTGTAATTTTTTTATCCTTTTACGTGTTTGCGTTGCCTGTTAATTGCACTAAACTTGATGTCGTCCTGTTTCCATTAGTTGCATTTTCCGTCAAACAGTCTATAAGGGCGTCAAGAGTGGAGGATTTTCTCCTATTTGAAACCGTTGTTGTTCATCTTGTGACTTCTTGTGCCTTTTCTTTCTTGCTACCCTTTCCTTCCAAGAAAATAGTGACCAGGAACCATTGTGTCTGAGTCGGCCTGACCGTGCTACAGGAAATGAGCGTTTTACAACGAAGAATGTTGTGATCTTTATTCAGCAGGGAAGCCCTTTTCGAAGTTTCAGACCCTGCAATTAGGACTTCAAATCCTCATGAATGGAAAGCCATCAGACTTCAATGAAATTATTCATATGAAAGCTTAAAAAATGCATCGATGTAGCAGTAAACGATCAATCTATGATAATACTCCCATAAGTATCTCTAATGATGACATAATGTTTGGTACTTGGCAGTCGCCTCCTTCAAAGAAAACATTGAGGATCTAGGATGGAGCACCAAAGGGTACAAAGTATATTTTGAGAAATTAACTGTAGGCTTCAGAAGTGAGATTGTGAGGTCGAGATTGAACCTAGGTGAAGGAAGGAAAAGAATGACCGAAAGGGTGGTGGGGAGGATTCGGAAATTAGATATTAGTGGTTTTACGGTGATGTCTAGTGAAGAATGAAGTAATATGGAGCTGAGTATCACTCCCGTGTCTCTGATAATCCTGACAGACGTGTCGAGTGAAAAAAGTTCAGGACGTATGTGTCTTACAAGCATTCTCGTTGGGAAAGTTACTTCCAATTTTCTCATATTAGTGGAGGACACTCTATAATAGCTTATAGTCTGGTTATGCTAATGCATGGGTTTTAGCTTAGATCTTTGGTTATTATGGAGCTGAAATTTTTGAAGATTCGAAAGGTTGCAAATTTCTTGCATGGGATGCTAGGAATGGTGCATTTACCTTATGAGAGTATTTGTGTACTCAAGATAGAGTGGAAACTTGTATGAATCTTGAGGGATCTCCGAGAGATTTTAAGTTGGTTGATGGGTTATGCCTTAGAATTTACGTATCTAGAAGCATTACGAATTGTCTACAAGATATTATGCTTCTTGGTTTCCAAGGGGAGGCTCGAACCTGGGACCAAAGAAACTTTGGATGCCAAGCTAACCAGTTGAGCCAACCCCGTTGGGTGATATTATGGATAGTTTCAAACTATAATCATATTGAATTCTTTAGCTTTTGGACTTGATCTCTAAGGTAAGCTGACAATTCATCCCCCAATGTTTTATATAAATCAGTGAGAATTGAGTTTACATGAAGGTGATGCCTTTGGCTTGGAGAGGATCAAACGGAGAGTTTATCGCTTAGTGTACTTTTAGGATTTGAGAAAAGTACTCAGAATCATAGATACACAATCGGGAAATCGTTCTATCTCTGAGTGCTTAATTAGATGTACAGGTCAGACTAACAATAATGATTCTTGGAATTTAGTCAAAAGTGTAAAGAACTTCCCATGAGTAATTGCACCCAATTGTTGATAGAATTGAGTGGTCGGATAATGTCATGGGAGAGATTGTGAAATCTGAAACCAAAGGGAGAAGTGATGATGACCCATCCCATGACATTATCGACCACACTCTGGCCCCCATTGTCTAAAGAGTAGGGCCATCTGACTAGGCCGTTATAGATGCTCAGCTCATTGGATTCCTCTAATTGCAACATATGCTTACCATGTGCTGTAATTGGTACCTCACTATTCGCTAATTTCTTCATGCCCATGGAAGCGTAGTGGGGCAGTCGTTGTATCATGGATCTCGATTTGTCTATAAGTAGTTCGGGCATTAAAGTCACCCAAGAGTAGCACATCTCCTCTCTTAGCATATGAAATGATATTAGTTGATAGGTCAACATATGGGTAACTTGTACCTTCCACATAATGAGGTGTACGTGCTGCTATATAGACATCTCTCGCAGTGCATGCTCATCATGTCAAACCATCTCAAGAACTGGGTGAAATGAATCTCTATATACACATGCCACGCCGCCAGAACCTCTCCCCCAATTGATCTAGTCTCGAAATGATATATCAAGTCGCATGTGTAATTTAAAAAGATGGTAGACCCCTCAACTAGCTCTGATGTGTCTATGTAAAGAATAGGATGTCTCCTCCTACAATGAAGTTTGCCAGGTCTACTGTCGTCACAAATGAATGCATCTCATTATAATCCTAGTCTCAGATGATGCAGCTGGGACCAATGGCGTGCTCCCTTACTTGGGGGCCCCTACTTCCTTTTTTTGGGTACCAGGTGTTGATCTCCTATCCATGAAGCCTACTTGGCCCTCTTGTTAAATTGCTCTCCTACCTAGTGTGGTATTGATGGCTTAGCCTATTATCTATGAGAGCATGGTAACCTTCAATCAAGATATGTTCGTCCACTCATTAGAGGCGAGCCATGTGCACCAAGTCTCTACCACATACATAGTTACCAACTATGTCATTGGGACCATTTGGACTATGCCTTCTTGTTACCTTATAGGGGATGCTTGGTTGGCTCTATGCTAGTTGGTTATCGTCTATAATGGATGAATGGCTAGGCTGGTTATTTTTTGTGTTGGCATTAGATAAGCATTTGCTGGTTAAATAAGTAAGCTAAGTCCGTATGATCGAGAATCCACTCTACTCTAGTCCAGCACCCTTTGAGGCGCCGGTACTCAACATTTCAAGCTCATCACTAATCATGTCATCGCTGCTCTCAGGTGTGTAGTGTGTGCAATGTGTCAGTGGTCTAAGGTCTTTCATACCGCCAGCACTGTATTAATCAATTAGGCATGCACGCACGCTCGTTTGAGTTGTCCAACCTATAGGCAAGGTTTCATGTCCATTGGCCAACCATCGTGCCCCATGCCGAACAAACGAGCCCTGAGTCACGTGAGAGTGCTGGAAAACTATAGCATACCGCAATACTGGGATTGTCTCATGTGTGCAGCAGCTACCATAAAGACTATCCTTGGCATCAATCATCTCCTACCTTCCACAAACCTCAAAATCTTTAGACACGACTGCTAAATTCCTGAAACCTAAATGCCAAAGAAACCCTAAACAGTGAGCAAAAGAAAATCCTAACAGTGAAGTGTAAATTTTTTTCCGTAAATCCTAAACGCTAACAAAGTGTATTAAACTGTAGTAAACCTAAACAAAACCTAAAAGCTTCAAAAAACAATGGCAGACTGACAGCAGTAGTGATGGGCTGCAGAAAGTGTCTTAGGCATTGCAAAACACGAAAAACCTTAAATGGCACTCATGTCGCTTAAGGTATGCTCTGAAAAGGTGCTGAAGACATACTGAAATGGCAAAAGAAACAAAAAAAATTGGTGTAGTAATTCTCAAACAGATGACACAACAACATATAGCATGGAAATTGCTGCAAAACAACATAGATTACTAACAAATATTTACACGTGTCAAATCAAGGCAAAAAATTAAATAAATCTAAAAAAACAAATAACTGAAAGTAAATCCCCTTCGGAAACCTGCCCTCACTGATATGCAAAGGTGTTGACACTGTAATCTGTACCATGAATGTGCTCATTAAACATGTCTCTTGCTAATTTGATTTGAAATAGTTAAGAAATCCAAAACTTCTTGATGTGCACTTGTCCAAATGCCTTTTTGAAAACTTCCATTATTGTGGCATACACATTATTGTTGATATAAAAATAAGTCACATGCTTCTTGAATCAAAATTTGATCAATAAATCTACCCACTTGACTCATTAAGATACCAATAATCTTGGAGTTGATTTTTAGATATAGATTGTCGTTCAATTAAAATGTCGTCAACTTAGACTTAATATTGAAACCAAATACTTCCTTTTGATAACACTATCATTCATATACTAACGTGCATTTAACTAATCCTAATCTTTAGAAAGAATAACCATGAACAAAATTAAACATAGTTAATTTCGATTAACAATACTAACGAGGAAAGGTGAAGGAATTCAGGAGAAAAAAATCAAACATAAACTTACTAGAAAGTTTGAAAATTTCTTCTATGATATCTACCTTTTGATGAAAGATCATAAATGCTCTTTGATGCTAGTCATTTTGCTTATAAATTTAAGTTTCTTGCCTTACATGTCTATGTCTTTTACCACATGTACAAATGATTCTACTCAATGACTCTAAAGAACTTGCATTTGGTTGTTGTTTTATTTTGAGTCCATAAATTTAGCTTATGCATTTATCATTTTTAGAGTATTTATTATCTTCTCTTGTTCTCAATATGACAATCTTTTTTTTGATTTTTTCCTGTAATGAAAATGCAAACAATCTAGACTTTGAGAAATTTGTACATTGAAGTTCCAAAACCCAAAATATACTTTATCTTTCACATTATCCTAAGAGATCCCTAGCACATAGTAGTATGAATTAGGTTATGGAATGAAAGTTTGGATGTTGCATAGAGCTTGGATCTACTAGATGTAAACTTTCCTAGTCCATAGATCCAAATTCCGCTTGTTGTCCATCCTATGACACAAGTACTCATCAATTAAAGCATGGATTCTTTTATGTTTCTTTTAAACATTGGAGCAAATTCTACAAGAAGTTCCACATAGAGGTAAAATTTAGACATCGTAAGAAGAATACATCAAAATCATAAACAATGTCAAAAAATATACTTCAATAAAATATTATAAAAAAAGATTGTCTCGAACTGCTCACTATTATAATACATTTGGATGTGTTTGGTTGAAAAGTTTTGGCTTTTAGAGCTTGTTATAATGTGACACTCATTCAATCAATTAGTTCCAAGTTTCTTGAATGACATTCTCCTTTCTTGACATGTGTAGGAAATGTTTTTTGGGATTTGTTATTTCTTTTCATGATGGTTACATTTCACACAATTCAAAGGGGATATTAACTGAATGAAACTCTCATAATAACCAAGAACTTAAAAAATCAAGACTCCCTCACTTGGCAATCTTTGCTCAACTATACATGTAACCGATATGGTTAAGTGACTTAGTGACCATGTAACCAAAACATATTCTTAGTTAAAGTCTTGCTTTTGAAAATCTAGTAAGGTTCTTAATCCTATGTTGCAATCCTTATAAGCCCCTTTTAGAGTTTGGGCTTTCTCTAATGGATTCAAGTGGATGAGGGTCATGTAAGTAGACGATCTCTAACACAGAAGAAATTGAATGCAAAACATAGTGTATGCATGGGTAGGAAAACATTATTTCATTCCTTATACGTGTGCATGTCAACCATTGGTGGGCATGATAAGATACCTCGTCTATTTACTTGACTAATTATTTAGTCTAACTTATTTCTATATAATTCTACATTCAAATGCATATGACTTGAAATTTTAGGTGTGCATGGATGTGAACTCACCATAAACTATCATATAACTTGCTACAATAGACTTGGAAAAGACACATCAAATCTGAAAATCCAAATGGAATTCGAGTTTTAGAACTAGGTATGGTCGTATCGTCTAAATTACATGATGCTCAGCAAAATCACTAACCATAGGTCTTCCAGATTGAGATTTGGTATATTTAGAAAGATTTGGAGCTGGCGTTAGCATGCTAACCAAATCAGCTCCAAAAGAAATTTAATTAGCTTATCAGATTTTTTTGTAAGCTTGAACATACAAATAAACCTATATTTGAAGAACATCAAAGTGTATATTGATGGACTTATTTGAAATTTAATGGCTAGTAAAATTTTTAACTAGTACCAAACCACAATCATTTTTTTAATATAGAAAATCATATAATGGCATAGTTACATTTTTGTTAAATCATAGACACAGATAAACTCGCAAAAGTCACAAAAAATCTACTCGCAAAATGCCAATGCCCACTTTGAAGTACATCAGATTGATGTATTGATGTGCAGACTAGCTTAAGTGGTTTTGACTATGGAAACATTTATATGCAACAGCCCTACAACCCTCACCTAGTCATTATTTCTCAATGGTAGTTCATATTTATGAGCCCAACAAAATGGATACATGTAGCTTTTAGGCCCCTACCCAATTATTTTCTTTGTACGTACATGCCAAATGTGAATTTCAAATGCTTTAAGATAGTCCATTTCCGCAATGCCATCAAAACTCTTGTTTTCTGTTTTTTATGTCAATCCGAGTCTATCCCTGAGCTCACATGACCGCCATATTGTCGGCCAAGTAGGCTTATATAAGACCTCAATCCATGGGTGTCCTTTAAAGAGGCTTGAGCATTGCAGTTTATCAAATCAAAACCATCAAATAGCATACATAACAAATCATCTCTCATTCATGTTTGTGATTCTAGAAGTTGAAGACAAGGGATCTTCATCTATCTTTATTCTTATATGTTCGCCTTCTCCCTTCCATGTAGGAATCTCTAGTTTTGTAGATTACCTTGCATTTCCTTTTAAAATGCATGGGAGACACGCTTCTGTTCAAACATTTGTTATGTGGAATGTTTTTGGTGTGAATACCAAGGAAAATGACATATGCTGCAAGCAAAACTAAACCTAGAGAAAATAGCACTAAACAGAGTAAACAAAAAGAAAAATAGCATATCACCTGAGGGTCTGCTTGATGAAAGCAATAACTTGACCTATAAAGATAGCAGGTGCAAATGATTCAGCCCAAGAAAATCGAACCAAGTGAAAACGCTGTTCAGAAGTTGGGCCCCGAGCTTCACTTAAGCTGCTAATCTTTATCACCAGTCTTGGTTTATCCCCTTGCACAAACCTATCAAACCCCGAAGCAAGTTACTGAGAATTTGCAGTAAAGAGAATCAGTTTAAAAAATGTCTATCCTCATCACCTGCAAGCAGGTTAGGACTGGGGCGACATATCAAAGTCATCCTCTTCTTCTCACAAAGCCCTTATATCATGTAAAAAACATTCTTGAAAGAAAAGAGACACTAGGATTTGAATCTCAGCTCGGAAGGGGCAAATCCACGTAGAAGGTCCACATGTCGTGACTCGTAGCCACTCAGAAAGACGGACCAATGTTATCATCAACTCCCTTGCACGTTCCTTCATGAGAGCCAGGTGGGTCAGAAACGAATGGATTATGCCTCAAAGGTCTGTAATCAGAGGTACAAAAACCCTCAGACATCTAATCGAATCATCATCCCCAAACAAAAAAAACTCTTCATCATGAATTAAAGCTTGAGTAATATCAACGTAAACACACAAGTATAGGAAGCTTGGGTAAGTTTTCAAGCAAAATCTAGGCCAAAGCACCTGCGGCCACTTGCAAACCCACCAGTTTCAAATGAGAAAAGGTGTGGAAGGCTAAAAAGGCACCCATAGGTCCTTATTTCAAAGATAAGAAATGAGAGAAGCAAGACAACATGGCAGCCATGGATGAATCCAGCCACACCGGATCAACACAACAAAACCTTGACCATCAGCTGCAAAAGTTAAAAAGCAAAAGCAAATGAGAGAGGGACAGCCAGCCGCTTGAAATACGAACCAGCTTCCTGCCTGCCAAGTAGAAAGAACGTTGCTCTGTTGCGATTGCTGCAACACAAGTCGCCGAAGAAGCCCTAACCCTAACTCTAACTCTAGATGCACGTTGGCCCTAAGCTTAGCCTTTTGGGCCCTGGTTCTTTGGATGGTGCGGAGACCCTTCAGCTCGGAACTAGGCTCGGTTACCCATTTCTTGTGGAGGTGTGGGTCTTCTCTCTACGGTTTCTTCTGCACCTGCGGCTTTTCTTGGGAGCTGGGCTCTTGTCGCCAGTGCTTTGTCTTCTCGGTTCCTTTCTAGCTTTCGCCCTCTCTTGGCGGATTGCATTGCTCATGTGGACAGCGGTTCTCTGCCTTTCCAGCACCTCCTCATCGCTGCGCGAGAGCTCCTCCCCCTCTCTGCCCAAGCTTGTCTTCCTCCTTTTGAGCAACTCCTCACTTTCAGTTCAGATCACCTGCAAGAGACCCTCTTGGAGCGCGTGCACAAGCATACCCTTTCCAGCATGCTCTCCGAGGCTCCTTCGGCGTTGCATCGAGCTCGGCTGTGCGTGTCCTGGTGCCGGGGCTTGGCTGTCAGCTCGGCCTGTTATCCCTTCCTTTCGGTTGTCTTCGGCCATCTTCACCACTGCTCTTCGTCTTCGCTTGGGGCTTCCTCATCCTTCGGTCTTGGGTCTCTCCATGTGTGTTTGTGGTCACCATATTGATGCTCTTGCTATCCACCTCCTCCGTTGTCCTTCTGGGAGTGAGCGCACAGCTACGCATGATGGTGTCAGAGATGCAGCGGCCGCTATAGCCAGAGATGGAGGATTCCATGTCCTCAGAGAGCAGTCTCATGTCCTTCCTTCTTCCGCGTCCCACTCTTCCCGCAGGCGTGATGACATTGTCCTCTCTCGGGATGGGTTTCGTACTTTGGCAGATGTTGTTGTTGATCCCACGTGTGGTGACCTATTGCCTCGCTTTGCCTTCACACCAGGAGAAGCGGCAAGCGTCGCAGCACAAGAGAAGGAAAAAAACTACTCCGACAAACACCCCACTGATGCTTTCCTTCCTTTGGCTATTCAGACTTATGGCACCTTGCATCGACGCTTTGAGGATTTTCTTCGCATGTGTTCTCATCAGGCGGCAGAGCGTCAAGGTATTCCTGGTTCTATTCTCGTGGCTTCCTTAAAACAGCGTGTTTCCATTGCCCTGCAATGTGCTCAAGCCCTATCTATTCTGCAACGGGCGACAGTGGCTGGGTCTGCTACATCTCATCTGCCTTCATTAGTCGACTCACCACTTCTTCACTTTTCCGATCTGCTGCAGTCAGTTGGCAAACTCCCACGGACATCATCATAGTTTATGCACTGTTATTTTTAATGCCAGGATTTGGATTAATCTTAGCTTTACTGCAAGCTTCGCTCTTGTTTGAGCCTACTTTTGTTTAAACTTCCCCTTCGGGGTGTATATATCTTTTTCATCAATGTACCTACTACATTTTCCTATGAATAAATGCACCAGGGTGAAATATTAGCCTCATCTCTTATGTGATAACGCCTGATCGGCAGTGTTGCAAATTGAAGGGCAGCTGTACCCTTCAAAAAAATACCTTTCCCTTAAAACTGAAGGAATGCCCATTTATTTACTTTCATATTTGAAGGGTGCATGATTTAAATGCCCCTCATTTGAAAGGCAAAAGGCGTGGGACGGGCATTTTGCCCTTCAATCTGCAGCACTACTTGTGGATCATTAATTGCTTCAATCATTTATAGATATTGTGAGTGATAAGTAATATGAACAATGTACATTTAGAAATAAAATTATACAGACTTTTTTATTTAGCTTGTTATAATTTTAACATATTAAAAATCAAACATGGTCATAGAGAATTAATACATAAATTAAAAATAGTCATCAAGCGGTCGTCTGGAATAGGCGGCAAGGACGACCAAAAGTCGATGCGTTCAAAAGTAAGACAGGGAGCATAGAGGTTAAGGACAGAGAAGGTAAAACCTAGCTTGCGAAGGCGAAGAAGGACCCACCTGCCAGCTGAGTCAGAAGAAGTGGAGAGCACCTGCCAATGGGAAACAAGCGTTAGAACTCTCCCCCCGAGTGCCTTGGGCAGGAGAAATACCATAATGAAATGTGGCCGCAAAGTTTTTGATGAGGCAATGCTAATTAAATTCCCGCAGTTTCGTCTCTTGCAATGCAATGAGGACATTCTTTGAAGGATAAGAGGCCAAGACTTGAGCCATGCAGGTGCGGCGCACCGGATTATTCATGTTGCAGACATTCCAGGAATATAGATTCATGCAGAAAATGTCGAAAAAGTCTATTAGAGGCCTTCGTCTCTGTAGAGCACTTCTTAGTGATGGTTGCAGCCGCAGGCATCCCTGCAGGCAGGACCGCCGAGGGAGGCACCCGCAAGGACGAGCTAGTACGGGCTGCCATGGACAGAGAGGGCGCTATCACAGAGGGAGGTATCAGCCCTTGCACCGAGGCAAAGGGCGTCCACAGCAGAATATCAGGTTGATCCTTAGGATAATCTGCCTAGCGAGTCAACTCAGCAGTCTGAAGATGAGAACTGGGACGCACAGGCGAGAGAGGTTGTGTGCCATTGAGGGCCGCGGAAACCACAGGCTCTTCAGCAACAGAGAAGGATTCCGCAGGCGAAGGAGTAGGAGCCTGCTGCTCGCTCGGCAAGACAGCCGCCAATCCAATGGCAGGAGGCACCACTAGAGGCTAGACAGGGGGGTTGGCCAAATGCCGAGAGGGTCGGCTCAACAATACAGGTGCATCCAAGGGAGTAGGCAGCAGAGGAGGCAAAGACGACACTGCCGGAGCAGCCTTGAAGGTCGACACAGGCGGATGGGAATCCACGGCCCCTAGCAAGAAAGGAGCATTCGAGCGTTGTGGAAGCAAGCGCCGAGCAGGGAGGGGGCAGCTCATCACCACATGCCCAAGGCGGTGGCATCTGTAACAGGAGTCCGGGAGTCCTTTAAAGATAACTGGCTGCACATATGATCGATCAGCAGAGAAGAAGTGAACCTGCTCCACCAGAGGTTTGAATCTAATTTCAGTAGTACCACACACACTAATCTCGCAGAAGAGGGAGGAGAAAGAAGCTCCATAACATGCACTGAAGCGTGCTGCGATTCTAAGGCAGTACCGCTCGTGCGAGGAGGAGCCATTCCCTCCAAGACCTTGGGTTCACCACCGCCAACCCCCCCTAAATCCATGTCCATGTCGAGCGGAAACCCTTCCTCCGCCATCGCTATCCTGCATATTCTTTTTGATTGTTGGAATTTTACAATCCTCTGAATAAAAAATACAATAGATTTGGATTAAAATTATAATAGATGCAATTCAAAGATCACTCTGATTAGTTTATTTATTGTTTTTATGCATTGTTGAATATGTGGAATCATATAAAGAATAGTATTCACCTCTGTTGGAGTTTAATCTTACTCCTACTCATCCTAACCGCCCTCCTTTTCTTCTATGTAAATCAGGAGTAGTCATGCACAAGAAAGAAGGTTTCTTCCACCGCGCTCAATAAATCCTATTTCGACTTTGTCGAATCATTATTATTTTGTCTTTCATCTTATCACCTCTTTCCAACATTCTTTTGTATCTACTTTGGAAGTTAATAAATGTTTGGAAGATTCTAAGGATAGTGTTTATTTATGTATTTTGAAAGATGTGACTTATGTAGATGAGCATGCTATTCAGAGTCTAAGCACTGGTTTGTCACAAATGCCTTTAAGGATACCTCTTAATAACCCTTTAGTTGAGAATTCACATGAGGGTAGTGTCTGATGCACTTCCGCTAATAAGCAGTAAGCGTTAAATGGCAATACTCAAAACAGAACACTATTAGAACTCTATGAGTCCTCCTCTGATTTTCTCTCTCTCTCTCTCTCTCTCTCTCTCTCTCTCTCTCTCTCTCTCTCTCTCTCTCTCTCTCTCTCTCTCTCTCTCTCTCTCTCTCTCCTTCTTCTTCTTCTTCTTCTTCTATTACAACTACGATCAACTATGTATACTAAAGCAATTATATTTAAGCTTATCTCTAGTTAGGTCGTAGGTCGCAATTGGCGGTTAGCCATAATGCGTTGTCATCCATCTAGTTAGGCCTTCCCAAAAATTTACTTGCAAAGTGGTTAGAGCAAGTCTTTAGCTTCATAACATCAGAAACAATAATTGTCTTCCTTCGACTTCTCCGACAGTTCGTTGAAGTCGTCAGCTATGTCGGAGCCACCTATTGAGTGATTCTCGAGTATTTCTGCAGACTGTGTAGAAACACGAATAAAACAATAGAACTGAATGAATGAATGGATGTAGATTAATGATCGATTATTCGACTGAATCACTCCCAATGGCAAAATAATCCAACACTCCCCCTTAATCTAGATCCATGAATGCTTTGACCTTCAAACTTAGTTTTGCACAAAGTCTCTTTTGTGCATCCAAACTTAGTGCCTTAGTAAAGATATCAACTGTCATGTTTTGCATTCAACAGTACTGCAAGTTTACCTCTTTGTTGAGAACTTTGCTTCTGACATAGTGATACTTAATTTTAGTGTGCTTACTCCTAGAATGAAATCTAGGATTGGCTAATAAAGCAATAATAGTTTGATTATTTGTAAATTGTAAAAGCAAAATGTCCCAAAAATAAAGACTATCCCATCTTGCATTCATTTTGTTTTGCACAAATAATTTAACTAAGATATGATCTCATATTTAATAAGTTTGATTTCTCAAAAGACTTGAGTGCATGTGCAAGTATTACTACCTAAAGATGAGAAATTCATGAAGGAACTTAGAAAATTATATGATGAACCATTTCTAAATTGTAAGATTTCACAGCTAACCTTTTTTTAAGGTTTGAGTGGCCTAATCTTTGGCCACATAGTATCCAGCCACGGGATCGCCACGGACTTGTCGAAGATAAGGATCATTGTCGATCTACCACCACCAGGAACAATCCGTGAAGTCTATATTTTCATGGGCCATGCTAACTATTATAGGATCTTCATTCTAGACTTTGCGGAGTTAGCACGACCAATCTACAAACTCACAACGGAACCACATTGGACGAATGAAGCCCTCCAGACTTTTCAGAAGCTTAAAGATGCATTGGTCTCAGGGCCAATTCTACACCCACCCAATTGGTCCATTGAGTTTCATGTGCATACGGACACATCAAAGTATGCAGTAGGAGCAGTCTTAACCCAGTCAGAAGAGCACAAAAAGGATTTTTTGATCCAATTTACAAGCCTTCAGCTCAGTGACACCGAAATGAATTATTCAACCACAGAGCGTGAGGCACTGACAATGATTTATGTGGTTAAGAAGTTTCGGCATTACTTGATGGCCACTCACTTTGCTTTTTCTATGGACCATCAACTCTTGCTCTATCTTGTTAACAAAACATGCAACACAGATATTGTTCATCTAATTCAATTCGAGAAGTAGTGCTTGATTCGGGAGCCATCTCACATTTTGTTTTCTCGAAACAAATTTTGTCTGAGTACAAGAAGACGAACTATTCGAGATTCATTATACTTGGAGACAGTTCTAAGCACGTGGCTGATGGAACTGGTGTACTATGGCTAGACACAAATCATGGTGACAAGAAACTGGAGGAAGTTCTCTATGTCCCTATTCTTGACAAAGATCTTCTATCCGTAGCTAAGATAGTCAATACAGACATGTAAGTAATCTTCACAAAGAACTCTTGTAAACTGTTCGAAGAAGATTCTGATAACCTGGTTGCTAAAGGCAATAGAGAAGAAAATTTGTATCACTTGAACATTTGAACTAGAATCAAACAAGCCAATCAAACTCAGGAATCAACAGATATATTGTGGCACAAGAGGCTATGTCACAAGAACATGGAAGCCTTGTACCAAGCCAACAAAAGTCAGAGAATTCAATGAGTCGAAATCAAAAGTAGAGATATTCAAACATTTCGCTCCTGTCAAGTTTACGTGGGCCACTTGCTGATTGGCTAGCCCTGGTGATGCAGGTAGGTCCATGTGTTGTTGATTGTTCGACAAGCCATATCTCAGTGCTGTATTTGGTGCCCCTTGATGATATGGATAAAAAGTTTGATAAGGACCTCTCTTATGCTGTATAATTCGGGGGTTGAATGGGCAAAAGGCAGTTCTCGTGCGATGATGCATTGCACAGATGGAAAAATCTTTGTGTCAGTCACATATTTTGCTTTAGGACTGGACACTCATTCGTTCTATGATTCTTCATGTAGACTAAGCACCATACATTTTCACGGCGGGGATACTGTGGCGGATTTTGATCCGGAGGATTTGATGTTGTTGCTACAGCTCCCTGTAAGGCTTTCAGTTTTTGATCAAATTGAGCCGTAAGTTGTTCCATCTACTGTTTGTGTAATTCTTTCCTGATGGCATCCTCCACGGCTTCTTACAAAGTAGCGTACTGCTCCCGTCGTTTCAGCTCTCTTCTGATGCTACGTGGCAACCCCACAAGGAACCACATAATTACCGCATGATCGAGAGTTAGGGCTGCATTGCATTCGGATCTTAGATGTTTGACCCGCTCGATATAGTCTCTGACCCTTTCTCTTTTTCCCATCTTGACTTTGCTCAGCAGGAGAAACTGGTCTTCTAGGAACTTCTTTGGTTTAAAGCGCGTGATGAGAGCTGTCTTAACCGCTTCCTAGGTGGTCTTTTCTTCTTCTGATAGATTGAAGAACCAATCTTGAGCGACGGCTACAAGTGACATTGGGAACAACATCAACTTTTCTACAAGTGTGCGTTCGTCGTAGATTTCGCAAGCTTGCTCGTAGATCTAGAGGAACCTGATGGGTGATCCATCGTATTTTGGTATCTCCATCCATGGTGCCCTTTGGACTGCTTGCAAGGGTGAGAGAGGTATGGGTTGACCCATTGGATCCATTAGCACTGGCTCCGGTTCTGTCTCGTTTTGCGCAGCTGCTACTATGAGAAGGTGTGGTGCTTGGTTTGTTGTTCTTCTGACTATTAATCATCCAGATCTCAGATTCATCCGGTGGTAGAGTCCAAGGTTGTTGGATCTTGCTAGAATAGTTGTTTGCAATCTGGATCTTATGGATCTGATCAAATTGATAGGCCGATAGTGAGAATTCAAGCCTCTTACAGTGGTTTTTCCTTGATAACTTTTACTCCTTGCATTGATTGGCCTGAAATTTTGACAATAGCTGGATCTGGTGCAGATCTTCCTACTGATCTAGTCTGCGGGGTTAATAGTGCGAGGGTTGGCTGTGCGAGGGTCCTTTAGCTATTTTATAGTAAAAAAACCTTGATATCTCTCAGATTACTGGGAAGTAACTCTTGCAAGGATCACAGGAGCTGCATCTGATATAGATCTAACTCTGAAATCTGCGAAGGTTAACTCTTGCACAAAGTGAAATTTTCATTGTCTGCGAAGGTTCAGAACCACTATTTTGGCCTGATCTTTACAAATAATCAGTACTAACTCTCGCAAACTTCATCACTGATGGAAAATGATATTTTGGATCGATTGGAGTGGTCTGCGAGAGTTACTTTCATAAGGATTTTCTGGATATGTAATTTTTAGAAAATCAAATTTTTTGCTTATTGGAATCAAACTAGCTCTCACAGACTCTTCTATGTCCTGGTCTCATTGAGATGGAACTTCAGAATTCTCTGCGAGAGTTCTTGACCACTGGAACTGAAAATTTTGGTGTCTGCGAGGGTTCTTTGGGATTTTCCCGTCTTTTTTCCACTGGGAACTCTTGCACTAGCACTTAGGCTCTAAACTAATTCTTGCAAGCTTCTCTGTGTCCTGATCTCACTTAGATGAAACTTCAGAGAGCTCTACGAGAGTTCTTATGAAAATCTGAGGGAAAGAGAAGATTAGAAGAGAGAGAGAGAGGGAAAGAGAGAAAGAGAGAAAGAGTGAGAGAGATTTGAGATGGAGGTTAGCTCAAATTCTCAATATCATTGCTTAGAAACATTAACTAGCATAAAGTAAAAATATAGCAAATGGAAAATAACACACAAATCACCACAAAAGCATAAGCAAGGAGTGATTAGCAATTGAGGATTCTTGAGCTCCCAAAATGATAGAGTCTACTCCTCTCTATTAAGCATGAAAAATAGAGTATAAGTGGTGTCTTTTTATAAATGGAGAAGGCCCTTGCCCCAAAATCCTATTGGCTAATATGTACATTCATCATATCCATTCATCTTGAACCCAATTTAATCCAAGGGTCCACAAAAAGTACATTAGAAATCACAAGATTTATGTGAGTCCAAAATTGGACCCAACTTTAAAAAGTTTAATACTAAGTTCTAACTTGACTTTGGGCCTCAAATTTTATGTTAGTTACAAAAGGGCCTTGCGTGCTCATTGGGCCATGGGCTTATACACGCAGGAAGCCATGCTCTCGCAACACATTTATTCACCAACTTTATTTATTTGCTGTGTTGGGAATACCCCCAACAACTAGAGTCTGAATGTTCTTTGGAAAGTAAAGATTTTACGGTTGATCTTAGTCTAGGCAAGATAGGCTTGTTATCTTCAAACACAAGCCTACAAGTTACATCAAAAGAAATAGTATAATTATCAATGTGATCAAACCGTAGTTAGTTATTACACAAAGAGCATAGCTTTCTTTTGAACAATTCTTAATAAGTTATCTTTGCAAGGTTATGTATGTAGAACCATTAGGACATCATTAAGTAACTACACATTTGCAATAACGGCTCATCCCCTCTTTTACTACATAGCATTCTCGTGTGAGGATCCACACTCTTGTTTGATTCTTACATAAGGAAAACTATCTTATTCGGTTCATTTCAAGATCGAACCATATACGAAAAAGAGTCTAAACAGGTACGTGATTTAACAATACCGTGAAGGCTAGGGTAAGCTTTAGTAAGTAAGACTCTTTCTTAGATTTAAGAGGTTGAACATTCAGTTTTAACTAGCTTGGTTTGTAGCACATAATAAGAGCTCTATGTATTGACTTTTTTATTAAAGAAAACACACTTAGTGGGAACAACATGGCATCATCACAAGATAACACGTCAACAATCATCCAAGTATGAGTCATTCCAATGAATTCAATTCAAGCAGACCATGGATGTTGCATATATGCCTTGTGATAATTATTCAAGAAAAGGATTTATCCTTTTAAATTATGGTTTGTTTTTACACTTCATGACTATACTTTACTATTCAATTTACACATTCAAACCTTGAAAACGTATTTAAGATTGCTTGATTATGACAAATCATAAAAATACTACCTTACATTGTACCCAGATCCAAATTTAGGGTTTTTCAACAAAACGTTTTTAGACAGCATGGACATGCGTAAGATACGTAATGTGTTATACAAGGATTAGAATGGCACGGATCTATTCTAATACATGGTAAAAATCTTTGAACTCCTAATAAGCAGTTAACCAAAGCTATTCCTAATGAAGTCGAATATACGATATAAAATAATACGGATCAACTGCCCACACATTGATAAGCATGGCGTAAGCCCTGATATGGTAATATTAGGGTCTGCAATGCCTATCGCTAAGTAACTATACGATTTTTGGGAAGACTGGACTATGGTTTATAAACGTTATTTGTGTTGTTAAGTAGTATAGCTTCTTTTGGACATGAATAACAACTGACTTTCAGCTATGACACCTATCTTCCCCACTGTACTAACTGATGCGGTTTTGTATTGTGGGATGGTGGTAGGTATCAATTGACATCTTGAAAGTGGTTATGTTCTATGGTGCTTTTTTAGTATTGTATTTACTTTTCAGTTTTATGTAACACCTTGTTGGAATATGAATAAAGGCTTCAAAGGATTCATTATTGCTTTGTCAAGAGGAACTATGTGATATTTCATTAACTCTCTCTTAAGATGTAAATCCGACTATTCTTCATTGGTTGAGATAGTACCGAACCTTTAAATTTTATTTGAAAAAGATTGGATCCTTGGCTTACGAATTGGACCTCCCGAAAGGAACACAAGTGCACCCGGTTTTTCACATAAGTCGACTCAAGAAGAGTTTATGTGAAGGGGAACATCTTGGTTATGGGGACCAATTGGACATGTTGGATGAATCATCGGGTGTGACTAGGTCGCAAACGATAATGATTCCAGGGAACATGAAGGTAGTCTGAAATGAAACTTCCCTAGCTTTAAGTTATGAGGTCAGAACTTGAACAACGGGGGGAAGAATGTCATGCCCATGATTGATCTCATATTGTTTAGCCAGTTAGAGGTCAGTAGGCCTACCTTGACCCATAGGTCAATTTTGATTATGAGGGGTTTGGGGCCCTCATGTGCATCTGGTCATAATTAATGGTTGGAGGCCTAAACTCATGATGGTGGATTTTTATGGGTCTATCAATGAGTCATTGGGAAACTAGATTATGTGGTTTAGATGGGATGCATAGGTGTCCATTGAGGTGTCACAATGCACTACTAGTGGTGCATGGGCCTTGGGAGGGTATAAGTATATCCATTGGGCTCTCATTAGTGTATGCTTGATTGTGGTGCTAGTAGCTACATGGTATGACTCCTCTATCTCTTGCGAGTGATTGATCCATACCATGGGGCTAGATCCGTCCACCATCTGATTCCCTTGTGTTGCGGCTTGCTTGGCTAGTGCATCCTTGGTTGGGCTTTTATATTTGCTCCCAGCACCGTCGATGCCACTACAACCAGAATCTAGTCGATGCTAAGTTCATGTGGCTCAATCGATGTGCAATCACCTCACATGGTCTAGACATGATTAAAAGAAGCATGGGGATTAATAAATTCTAGAGAGAGGAAAGTGTGCTTTGGTCTAAGCACTTGTTGTGGGTGGAGGTGGCGATTCCCACCATAACTATAGGGGGATGCAAGTTGCAACTCATGGAGAGCTCCAACCAAGTATTAGCTTCCCTTACTGAAATGTTGTCATGGCGCCTTGGCATGCCAGGGCCCTAGAGAGTAGGGTCGGCGGTCACACACTTGAAACCTTCTCAAATTTATTAATAAAGTGATTTTTTTTTCAAACTGACTCTGATTACCTTCTGGAGTTTAGTGTTTGATAAAAGCGCAGTTGTAAGGCCAGGGTCGTATTCCATAACGCCAACGGTATGTCGTCGGGGCCATTCGGTCCAGGATGCCCGCGATATATTTTCGAGACCATTCAGTCTAGAAACTGGTTATTGTCATATCAGTCACAACTTGTGGTTCTGATTGTTCCTTGCATGAATGTGACATGGTTAAGCTCTTGGGGAATGAGCTATGTTGGTGAGTTTGGATGACAAGTGTTGAAAGTTGAAAAGCTAACTCGTGATTCTTTGCTCCCCTTGGGATGCCTGCGTTACATGTGATATCAGAACCGACTGGTCGGTCAAGTATGCGGGTCTCACAGGAATGGCCACTATTTGGGATTCGTTAGGACAACATTGTGCAAGCTATTGCCTATAATGCTTAAGCATGGGTGTGTCTAGGGGTGGTCAATTGAACGAGGGACTTGATGCGACAAGGTGCTGCTCTAGGGATATAAGCACGGGCTTCTTCAAATATTTTTGATCTAGCACATAGTTGAGGGTCGTATCTCGGGACGCCACCAGTGGTATGTCTTCGGGACCATTCGGTCCAGAAACTGGTTATCGTCATATTTGTCGCGGCTTGTGGTTCTGAGTGTTCCTTGCTGAATGTAAACTGGTTAAGCTCTTGGGAACAAGCTCTGTTGGCAACTTGTCTGTTGAGTGGGTTCGAACGACAAGTGTTTAAAGCCTGGAAGCTAAGTTGTGGTTCCCGTCTCCCTTGGGATGCCAGCGCTACGGGGGGGAGAGAGACTGCATACTCCCGTTGTGGTCCCACCTTAATCACAACCACATGTTTTTTATTTTTAAATTTTAAAAAAATTATTTTTAATTCACAGAAATCGGCCCGAAGATTCTGCCCAGGTTTGTGTGATTGACACGTGTTTCTTTATCCCATAAGTATTATGTAGTTGTTACAAGTTTCATATATCTATATATATATATATACCCTGGCTGCCCGCTGCCCGCGCCGCCTGCCAAAAACTCCCGCGCCCCAAATTTGGCTGGCACCCGAGCACCGGCCGCGCGTCACGCGCTGGGGGCACGCATTGGGAGGCACCGAGGCAAAACCCCTTCCACGCGCGGCCCGGGGGGCTTTGCATATTCAAAGCAATGCCCATTTTGGCCCAGCTCCACCACAGCCACACGTTTAACAAAAACAAAAATCCAGGTGGGGTGGGGGGTTGTTCTTTTAAGGATTAGGGTTTTTGCGTGATAGTCTTGACGGCTTGCGTAATGGCGACGGCGATGCGACCTATCTTCGCGCTATTTTAAGCAGACAGCCTTACCTCGCGTAAAAGCAGGGATATTATTACTTACCTCGTGTTAAAGCAGGCTGGCCGCTGGCCTCGTCTTAAAGCAGGCTGGCAGTAAGGATGCGCTCTAGGATCCATGGTTGTGTCTTGTGTCTCTCTTTGCTTCTGATTCTTGTTCTGTTCTCTGATCCTCTTGTGTTTCACTTGATTTTCTTAAAGCTCTGTGTAATCTTTGATGTGGGCTTCTTTGCCCTGGTTTTAAGGCTGTTTAGCTTTCAACGCTGATCCCCTGAAAATGGGAATTATGTTGTAATCTTCTTTTTCTCATGGAAAACATTCAATGCGATTTGTGGGCGATTTATGTATCCGGGGATGATGATTCGATTAGATGTCTGAGGATCTTTCACCTCTGATTACAGACCTGCGAGGCATAATCCATTCGTTTCTGACCCATCTTACTAATCTGGCTGTCATGGTTGTGTTTAGCACATCTTATCACAACCAATAACTGCGGCGATTAGATGTATATGAAGTTTGATCTGGCACCGTATGCTTGTTTTACACCTTATTTAAGGTTGTGCGAACAGATTTTTTGCGTAGCACAACCGGACTCATTCATTCTTGCTGTGCTCTTAAACAGTGGTTTTGTTCTCAACTTCTTGCATAAATTGCGACTAAGTGATGATGATTAAGTGCAACAAGATGATAGGGTTATCCTTGACTATTATTAACTCTCTGATGATCACCTTCCTTCTGTATATTGCCAAGGGAGTTGATGATAACGTTGGTCCGTGTTTCTGAGTGGCTATACGTCACACAACATGAGGACCTGATTTATTCTTTCTGATCCCTGCTGAAGCAAGACAGATGATAATATTTGATTCTTAGGTCTGTATATTTTTGCTTTTTCTGACATGAGCTCTTGCGAGAAGAGGACCTCGGTCTTAACCGCCTTGGAAGTGATGCGAAGTGACATTTTTTAATCTGATTTTTCATAACTTCCTGGTGCACTTTAGCTAGCTTTTCTGTCGACTTCACGGGCTTTGCACAATCAGATCTGAGTCAGCAAGCTATCCCCTGGTTTTTAGCTTTGAAATTCTTTTTTCTAGTCCTCTGAATATCATTATGAGTTATTGATTTTAGCATGATTTTTTCAGGTCTGAGTCAATCTATATTATTTGTTTTGTCTCATGTAAAATGTGCCCTAGCAGTGTTTTCGTTTTTCTGAAGTCAATAGCTCCTTTGTCAAGATTTCTGCCTTTTGGTTCTGTTTGACAATTACAGAATATGACTTCTCGCATCAAACTAGTCAGTGAGTGCCTGGGAAACCTCAAACCTCCTTCCAAGTTTCCCTTCAATCATCCTAAGTTGTTCAATGGATGTCTGACTTTTGAAAAGCAATGCCTTTGAAAACCTTCAACTAAAAACTGTTACATTTAAAAATCCTACAGCTATCAAAGATTGCCATATTGTGGCGATTATAATTTTCAAAGATCATTAGCATCCAACTATTTTTCTTGGGCATCAACCTAACTCGTTTCAACAATTATTTTCATGGTTCAATGAGTGTCTTATAAGGTTAGAAATTAGCCTCGTATCAATAGGTTAAAAAATGTAACTCATATTACAAATCATGCAAAAGCTTGAGCACCTACAAGGTAGAACTTTTCCATTTCAAAATTTTAGGTGGTTTCTTGAAGTATTATAATGATTTACATGCGTACTTTATATTCAAAAGCCCACATTTTAGAATCATACATATATTTTACTAAACATTGAATTTCCTACAAAATCAAAATTTTATCATTTTTTAAGAAGTCTACATCTCACATTCTATCTTTGAAATCGATTTTTGAGAAAATTTGTCAGTTCCATTCTTAGCTATGCTGATTTAATTGAGCATTGAAATTAATCGAGTCATACATCTAGCTACAAATAATCAATATAAGGGACAAGCATTAGAGATTGACACTAACTTGCAAAACAAAAGTTTCCTAGGGCCTATATTTATATATGGCTTATTTGTACTATTTTATGTCTAAAGTCTAAACATCATATAAAATTTTTTAAGATTATTAATCTCTAGAGTTTTGGTGACTAGGCAAATTCTTTCAGCCTACTTGCTTACTTATTTTTTCTCGTTGTTGCCACTTGCTCCCTTCATGATTTCCTTTCCAAAATCTTTCGCCGCTTTTTTTGGGTAGGGAAGCGACCTCTTCTTTCTTGGTCGGTTTGTATTGTCCCTATGATGGATGGCAGTCTGGGTATTCCGGACCCTGCCCTCAAAAATCTCTCTTTGGTGCTTCAGCGCTCTCATCTCTCTTGCATTCTACTTAGTGTTGGCACGTGATCTTGCTCTCTTTTATTGCCTCCTTGGTTGCAGTTCCTCCTTTGCTCCAACCTCCGCTTGTCCTGGCCAAGCTCCTTTCTTTTGGCTGTCCCTTTCGTTTCAAAAGCCCTTTCATCCTCAAGAACCTTGCTCGGTTGTTTTCTCACTTTCGCTCCCTTTTCTCTTGGGCCGATGCCTCTTTTCTTTTGCCTGATGAGCCTATTTGGACCTCCTCGCTCTTGCCCTCGAACGCTTACTCCCTTTTCTCCTCCCACCCTCGCCTCTGCCCGTCTCTGGCCTCCAAGGGCCTCATTATTGTCGAACATATTGTTCAAATCCTTCTTTGCCAGCTAATGCCTTCTGTCGTTCTTTCTTCAAGTGAGCATTCTCTCCTCTTTCTAGCTTCCTCAGTTGCAATCCCTTCGCATGTTTCCCCTCTTCCATCTGTGGACCTTGAAGGCCAGGAGCCTCCCTTAGATCATTCTCTTCTTAGTTCTGATTCCTTGCAGTGTTGGGATAAACCCTCTTTTTTTTTTGATTTTTTTAACTCCCTCTATCCTACCAATGGTTTAGTCTAAAATGGCTTTGGAAATATCATAACTTGTAATGCATGTGAAAATAAACAAGCGTTTAAGCGCACACATGTATTGCTTTACCCTTAAGACACGATTAGTATTTAAAATGTATAAAACAGAGTGATAGTTGGCGGGCTCTTGGAAAGCATGGATATGCTCAAGGGTTACGAGAACGGTGCATTATCTTCGTTTCACACGAAAGGTTCAGGTATCGGTTTGGCATGGATTTTCTCCACACGTGCTGGATGCAGCTTAGAGAGAGATTATGGTGATTGTGTACTTGATCCATGATGGATCCATTGTGAACATCAGCAGGTACTGGATCCACTACTGGTTCTTTTTGCTTCTGTGCTCTGGTGACCACCATCAAGGGTGCACTTGGTTTAATCTGAGCTACTGGTCTTTGCTTGATTGTTATCAAATTTACAGGAGCTGTAGCTGGTGGTGGCTTCGGTCTTGCTGGACAGTCTTTATATCAAGGGTGCACTTGGTTTATTTTGAGCTACTGGTCTTTGCTTGATTGTTATTAAATTTACAGGAGCTGTAGTTGGTGGTGGCTTCGGTCTTGCTGGACAGTCTTTATAGCAATGCCCATAACCACAGTCACGACATAATGGTACAAATTTCCCTTTATTTGGATGCAATAGTGGTGGATGTCGTAGTAGTCTACCCTGTTGTATAAGGCAACATACTGATATTTGGCTCCTCATCTGAATCTTCATCCTCCTCCCGAATTGCATCGTCCATAGCATTTTGCAAGAGTGCATACTCATTATGGCGTTTCAACTCACGTCTGATCCGTTTAGGTAGACCTGACAAAAACCACATAATCATGGCATTTTCGTTAATCAGCTGAGGTTTGCATTCAGATCTAAGACGTTTCATCCGTTCAATGTAATCTCGAACCATTTCTCGCTTTTCCATCTTAATTTTACTTAAAAGTAGAAAAGGGTCTTCCATAAACTTTCGCGGTTTGAACCGTGTGATAAGGGCTCGCTTAACAACCTCCCAATTTGTACGCTCAGTTTTGTCTTGATTATAGTACCAATCTTGTGTTGCGCCTGTTAAGGCCATAGGAAACAACTTAAGTTTATCTTGAGGATAAATCTCACCATAGACTTCACAGGATTCAGCATAGATCTGAAGAAATCTAACTGGATCTGTTAATCCATTATATTTGGGTAGATCCAAACGGGGTGCTCTTCTAACAATAATTGGATTGACTTCCTGTGGAGCACCTCCAGGAGCAACTCCAGGGGCAGCCATCTTCACAAATTTAGATTCTAGATTTTTTAATTACAACTATCTCAGATCAGATATACTATTCCATTTTTCAAAAATTTGATTCTATATCATGAAAAAGTTTTCGAGATTCGATCAATTGATACTTCTCAAAAAATGATAAATCTCTCAGAATCCAATTCAAAATATATCAGATTTGATCCAAATTTTGACAGAGACTTAATCTGGAAAATCAGAAACTTAAAATAGGTCTGGCGAAGGTTCACTAGGCGAAGATTGGCTCGGCGAAGGTTCAATAGTGCTATTTTAGGCAAAAAAAACTCTCTGAACATTTTTTTTTTGATGATTTATTGGGAAATAACCTTCGTCGACCTCTCAGGTGAAAGATCTGACACAAATACAACTATGGAAAAACGGGCGAAGGTTTTTGACACAAGAAAATACAGTTTTTGATGGTTGGCGAGGGTAAAATTCAAGATTTTCTATGATCTGATCAAGAAGAATCTTCGCCGAACTCAAAAATAGTATTTTACTATAAATCGAATGTTCTGGAAACTCGGCGAAGGTTTTGGTGAAGGATCAAGAGTAATACTGGTATTTTTGCAAAAAAGTGACTTTTTTGGCAAAAATATGACAATATGACAACTGATCCTCTGAAACCCTTTCTATTTTTGGTATTATTCTTTGCCGACCTGGCATTAGATAGATCTGAATCACACATGTGCACAATGAATCGGGCGAAGGTTCTTTTTTTGTATTTTTAGGGTTTTGATGATTTTTTGGTGTTTTTTGGCAATTTTTTTTTATGTTTTTGAAAATCTGATGGGAATCTTCGCCCTTCAAACTGAAGGTTCTATGATCAAAACCAAAATTGTCTGCAACTCGGCGAAGGTTTCTTGAAAGAGGGTAAAAAGTTCTAAGCTTTGATGACGCTTTTTGCCTCTTTTTGACCAAATCTGACAGATTTGACCGATTTTTGTCATTTTCTCTAATATCTCAGATCCAAATGGATCTTAAAATTGGTGATCTGAATAGCTTTTTCTGTTTTAACAATCAGATTAGATTTCAAACAAGCAAATCCACTCAAATCTAACAATCATGCTGCAAACTGAAAAATTGGCGTAGCTCCCCGGCAACGGCACCAAAATTGTAGTGGGTTTCTTTCCTTGCCTAACCTGAATCCAAGATCTAATCAATCTAGCATCATAGAGATGGAGTTAGTTGTCACGCTAGGTTCGTTCCCATGAGAGCGATAGTTTAGTTCATATTTCAGCATGAATGGAAGATCTAAATCTAACTCTACATCCATTAACCCTACTTATTAACACTAAGATACATTAACACTACGATCCACAACAAAGATAGCTTACTCTTTCTATCTCTCTCTTTCTCTCTCATAAAAAGTATAATAACACTCAATCCCAATAACATTCAAATCCAATAATTAGCAAAATCCAAAGAAAGCATGAGAGATGGAGAAGGGAAGAAGAAGAGCAAGGACATTCATCAATCCATTTCTGAAGAGAACCAATCTGCTTTATTGAAATGAGGATATGAACATGAGGAGCAACTCGAGTTGGTCCCTTCTTATAGTAGAGAGGAGGATCCTGGCCTCTGAATCCTATTGGTCCAGTCTTGCCTCTCTTTTTATTCAAATTTAAAAAAGTGTGAGAACCATCAAAATTGGAGGAAAACCCAACTTTATTCACTAACTTGACATTTAGGCCCTGCCACATTAAAAGTCCTGCAAGAAGGCCTAAAGTTCTTTTATTGACTTTTAACTAATCAATCAAATAACTATGTGATCGTCGGGTTGGACTTACACACGCAGGGTGCCAAATCCCTCTCACTTATTAACTAGGGTTAGGCTTGTCTTGGGATCCGCAAACCCTCCAACATTGATTTTAGACCTGGTTTCATTGGTGTAATCAGATTATATCTGACTAACATGTTGTAGATGTACCTTTGTTGTGTAATGTAGACTAACTTTTGTTTTTCAGTCTCTGTGGATTTGTATACCAAAGTAGAAATGAGCTTCGCCCAGATCGGTCATGTCGAATTCGAAAGATAGCATTGTCTTGGCCTCTTTTATCAGATCGGTACTGTTGATGAAAAACAATGTATCATCCACGTATAAAGTGATAATGATAAAAGATTGCTGCACTGCTTTGAAGTAAACATTTGAATCTAAAGAGCTAGGTGTGTAGCCGTGATCAATAAGGAAAGTATTGATCCTTTGAAACCATGTTCGAGCAGATTGCTTCAAGCCATAAAGTGCCTTATGGAGTTTACACACATGATTGTGTTTACCCTCGATAATATAACCTTCGGGTTGCACCATGTAAATGTCTTCTTCGATAACTCCATTGAGATAGTCGTGCCTTTCTCCTGTTGATGCTTCCATCTACATTATACTTGACTTCGAAAATCCATTTGCAATCAACTACGTTTCTACTAGAAAGTAATTCGACAATTGTCCATGTCTGGTTCTTGATAAGAGAGGAATACTCTTTATCCATAGCTTCTTTCCAGATATTTGAATCAGGCTGACTGAGTGCCTCTTGAACAGACGTCGGTTCCTGAACAAGGTAGGCTACAGACTCGTCAGTATATCGGTTAGGTAGTTTGTTTGTTCTTGAAGATCTTCTGGGTAATAGAGGAAGTTGATCATTTTCATCATACTGTAGTTGCTGAACTGCAACATCATCATCTTTTGATTCGTCGTTGATTTGTTGTTCATCAAAAGTAGAAGAGCTTGGACCTTCGATGAGAATAGTCGACTGAGGAACTGAAAAGTTCAATATGTCAGGAGAATTGCATCAATCGGAAGGTGGAGCTACTTCTTGTATTTTCTCAGTTTTTGTGAATTTCTCCTTGCATGTTACTTCCAGGTGGTGGAATTGATCTCCAAGTAGGTGGCTTCTCTGAATTTGGTGTACTTTTAGCCTAAAGATCATAATTATGGATTTCTTCCATAGATTTTGATGAAAATCAAAGGATTTTTTATGGTTTAGTGAATTTTTCACCTAGAATTGAAGTTTTTTGCTTGGAATTGATCATAGGTACTGATGTAGTACGTTTTCCAGATTATTCAAAATAATCACTTAGAGAATTCCTCTATTTCAAACTGGATAGTTCTACCTTTGCACACATACTGGATTTTTATTCAATAATCTATGCAACTGGTTGATTCCTCGAAAGTCTTATTCCTATCTTTTCTTCTTCCTCTTTTAAAAAGAAATTTCTGAATTTCGATTAAAAAATACTCATGAGACAACATATAAGATATCAAAGATTCGAAAAAAATTAGTAATGAGTATCCACAATACTATTACAAACTGGAATTTTTCCTTAGAAGTATAGAATATCTTATCCCGAATGATATAAATATTACCTCTCAATGATCAACTATCAATAGAGACTAACATTAGAGTTCAAGAAACCTAAATTTCGAGCCATATTAAAAAAATTTATACGGAAGTACAGTTTCATATAACTATAACAGTCCTTCAGAACAGAGTTCTACACTGGAAGGAATTATATGAATCTCAATCCAATTGTCATGTATTTAAGAAATTTCTAAAGAGTAGAGGTCTAATATAAAAGAGAAATAGTTTTAAGGGCTTCCATATTTTATAATTAATGAGATACCATTTAGGGATCGATCTATATCTCATAATTCTCAAAATACCATAAACAAAAACCAATGGACTCTGTTAGTATTACCATTACAGCAGTCACTAACCATCAGTCTACAGATCATTCTACCCAAGAAATCTCCTTTAGAATCACTGATGTGCCATACCACCAGTTTTTCCTCCAAGAATCCTCTACATCCAGATCTGTTTTGCCCAAAAAGTCAAAAAGACTATTTGGCTATCCTATACCCAGATATAGCAAAATCACAACCAATTCCAAGAGATACTTCTAACCATTGCAATCCCTCATGCCCCTTAAGCGATACTCAAAGAATACCACTCTGCATTGTACCCTGACATGGACGAGACGAGATGTATCGTTCAAGTACAGCTGAAATGTTGCGAGTGTGTTCTCCAATCCAAAAGGAACATGGATCTCAACAAAGCCGAATATTATATTGTCCTAGATATCCAATATCTATTTCAGAATCGGTAAAAAGAACTTAATTCTTTTACATGTTAGAATTCCTCTTGGTTGTTACAATCATTATAAAAAAATACTTTATAATAGGAAAGGATATGAATTACTAGATTCCTGTATAGAACACCTTCCAGTTGCTTTACTTTGCAAGATCCAAATCTAATTGCAAAACAACGATGGTTCCATAAATGGATTACTAATCTAGCCACACTTTTCTCTTAGAATCATCGAATTCTCGAAATCCTGATTCACACTGGGGAAAATGAATCCAAATTTTTAGAGGCAGTCTTCTTAAATATTCTCAATTAATTCTCACTTGCGATTAGTTATACTTCAGGAATTGAATGTAAATAAAATAAGTGGATCACTAAGACCACCAATCATCTACATCTCAGACTTCCACCCTTTTGCCCCTTCCAAAAATGGTCCAAGTTAAAAAAAAATCCCAAATTTGTACTAGGAAAAAGTTCAATTTGGTATCAGTAACTTTAACACTAATCATCCTGACAGTTTTACATTATTCTTCGTCCTTATTGATCCCTAAAACAAGAAATGCTCCTTAATTGACATATTCACAAAATCTTCAACTAAAAGTGAAGGTTACATTGATCTTAAAGAACTAACTAATTCCAACACATTAAAATCATTCACTATATAAGTCATTTTTGTTTAATCAATAACCAATGAATTTGAACAAATCAAAAACGTCCCTGGTTTCTTCAAATTTTACGTAAATTGGGATTTTCAAATTCCATTCAATATGGACCTAAACTATGAAAATTGATCAAACATCGACTTGACAGTTTCACAATTACCATCACATATTGGAAGGATTCTGAAACATCCAGCATGCATCTGACATGACATGCAGTGATTTCAATAAAAAAAAATCAATTTTTACATAAATTGCCAAGAGACTAGGAAATTAGCACTGGGATTTTTGAAATTCATTCGAAATGGACCAACTATGAAAATCAATTAGGAAGATCGATCTATCAAATTCACAAGCACTGTCACATATCGAAATCGTTTCGAAACATTCTGCATGCAACAAACTTGACATGCACTGAATTTTTCGAAAAACAAAAAAGTTCCCATAATTAGCCTAGCCACTAGGAAATCTGCTTTTTGATTTAGAATTGTCAAAAATAGCTTCATGCAAGAATTCATCTGATCAATCTACTGATTACACATGCAACATGCTCCAAGCATGCAGACAGGTCTATTCATACAGTTGTATCAACAGAGAATCACTACACTGAGTTACAAGCATGCATGCAAAAATTTTGCAAATTTGAAATCTTATGATTCGTCAATTATAATTTATCAAATTTCTTTTTAAAATGGGGAGAAGAAAAGATAGGAATAAGACTTTCAAGGAATCAACCATTTGCATAGATTTTTGAATAAAATTCCAATATGTGTGCAAAGGTAGAACTATCTAGTTTGAAATAGAGGAACTCTCTAAGTGATTATTTTTAATAATCTGGAACTAGAGGAGTTTTGGGGATATTGAGCTGTGAGATATTCATGAATATGGAAATCAGTGGTAAAGATTAAATTAAGGTTCACTGATTGTTACCAACTATCATTTTGTTATGGATTGGATCAGTGGAAGAAAGCTTTAATCTTAACTCTATGTCCAAAGATGTTTGTATAAGTTAGCCTAATCTTGGTTTGTACCCTAAGATCTGATGTAGGCTGATTGATTGAGGGAATTTTGTTAATAAGAGTTAGATGGTTGGAAAACTTCTGATGTGGAGTTATTCACTTCAAAGATTTCCTAGATTATATGTTATTTACTCATGAGAAATAGAGTTCTTTTGTAGCTGAGTTGCAAGATTCTCAGAGAGTTATGTGAGTAGCATATGCAGATTATGGATATTCCCAGTTTATAGCCTATGTTTATGTATAGGAACATACATCTTAATCTTGTGGATCTACTCTGTGTTTCCTATGTACTGAGTTTATATCGTATACTTAAACTAGTCAGTGTGCATAGACATATAAAACAAGTAATGTGAGGAACAATTACTTGCAGGTTAATGTCTCTTTCTGTGGAAAGTATAATTTATTAACTTATTTATGGTTTAGAAGAAGATCTAAATGTGGTGTTATACATGTATAATTGAGATCTGCACCTAGACATTTAAGATTTCCGAATCATTTACAATTGACTTGAGTAATTGGATTACTCTTGATTAGAAGTTAATTGGATAAATAAGCAGTGTGAAGAGATTTCACCGGGAACTGTTTATTTTGATCTATATTTCTTATAAGACACATGATTGTGAGTCATCTAGATTCATCTATGAGAATTGTGTGCATAGAATATAGAGGATTCTTGATATAGAATATTTCTTGAAGGAGAAATATCCTATATTATTGACTATATCCCAATGAGCTCATATTGGATGACAGAGTCTAACTAATGTCAAGGATAACCGTTGAACAGAACTTTGTAATCTCTAGATGTGGTTCTAGGTGATTGTATAAAGTTTATATTGTTAAAGACAAATGTTATAATGGTCTTTAATTACTAGGTTGATTGTAGAATTTGGAACTCATAATCTGGTTAAGAATCTGGTTGAAAAATATTCTTGAAATCCAGTAATTTTCCTTGTAAAAAAGATTTTAGAATGTTCTTTATATCTCCTAAGTGGTATGTTGTGCATATACTCCAGTATCTCTCAATGATCAAGTATGGTTTTGAAATCTGATAAATTATGATTGACAAATCATAAGATTCTAAATGTTTATGATTGACGGATCATAAATTGATACTTAAAGGTCATTAGATGATTATATGAAAATATGATGATTCTTAAGATAGTGAGCAATTCTTGATCAATTGGTTGAGTCAAAAATTTAGATATGTTATTTGAACTTTAAATTTGTGTTCAAACTTGAGATTGTTAGGATCTCATAGGCATTTCCATTAAGTATTTGTTTACTTATGAGGAATTTGCTTACCTTTACAGATTGTAGTCAAGGAATGCTTGTGTACTGTTTTTCAGCCTAAAATCTCCGGTTAATTAGGAGCAGTTAAGTCTATCAAGATTGAATGGTTGCTATTCTCTAGCATGTGATGCTAGGGATAGAGCACTTAACTCAAGAGAGTATCTAGGGTACTCAGGACTGAGTTAAAGTCATTTTTACCTTGATGAATCTCCTAAGAGATTTTGGTGGGATGTGTTTTGTACCTTAGTTTCTGAAAAAATTCTAAGTGTATTTGTACCAAAAAGCGTTTATGACAGGTCTACAAGTAATTGTGGATAGTCTTGGACTATAATTGTTTTGAATCTTTAATATTTGAATATTGATCTCTAATGTAAGGTGAGAACTCACCTAGTGATTCATGTAAATTGAGGTTACATGAAGGTGATGTTATTAGATTGGAGAGAATCAAACCCAATAGGGAAATTTATCTTTTAGTGTACTTTTAAAGATCAATATAGTATTTCAGTGTAGAGATAGATAATTTGAGAATTATTCTATCTCTAAGTACTTATTTGATATTGAAGTCAGACTAAAAATTGATTTTCGGGGTAAAAGTGAAAGTTAAATGATTGATTTGTTAGCTTTTAAACTTAATCTTCAGGTTTGGTCGACTGCTATCCAGTGTATCATGTAAATCTACTTTATATGATGATGACAGTTAGTTGTATTGAATATTTTACCCATTTGAAGGATTTATCGCTCAATGTACCTTTGAACCCTGAACGAGTACTCAGGATCAAAGATAAACAATTGAGAAATCGTTCTATCTCTGTGTGCTTGCTTAGATTGGTTGGTCAAATTGAGGATAATGATTCATAGGATTTGTGCTTCATAAGGTATACAGTAGTCCTTCTTGAATAGTCATCGATAAATATAATAAAGAATTTTGCACCAAGTAATGATGGTGTCTCCATCGGGCCACATATATCAGTATGCACAACATCTAGCAAATCTTTAGACATGTTTTTTATTCGAATTAAATGGCCTTCTTGTCTGCTTTCCCATGATACATCTTTGACAGGCAGGAGGGTTAACAATTTGATGGTCTAGATCAAGATCCTAAGAATGGTTGTAGATATGATCAAATGACATATGATTAAGGTGGCCAAGTATATAATGTTAAATCAATTCTTAATAATCAGGTGCAGAACTGCTTAATGAACGTACAGTCATAGAATAACAATGAGAAAGTCTATAGAGATAACCTTGCCTCTTTCCGAGTGCAAGGACTCTTTTACTTTCTAGTTAATTAAGTAGATTCAAACTTATACTCTCAAGTACTGATCATTGAACTGCAATCATCAACAAAGAAAGTGAAGTAAGAATAAAGTCTACACCTTTAGCAGTTAGTGATCAATCTCGATGTATTCGATTCCTTCTGGTTTGATTCTTTTCTCAAATAGAAGTGAGAATTCATCCAACAACAATCAAGCGTCTGAAGCTCTGCATTTTTGCGCCTCACAGACCAAAGCACTGCTTCACGCTGATGCACTCTATTTTTTATTAATCAAAGAGTGCAATATTTTCCACACACAATTGTTGTTCATTTGTGCATTATTATAGACTGTATTACGTCTTGATTCTTGCTGTTACGTTGACACACTTTTGATCCACAATTGTCCCCATTGTAAGTTTTCGCTGCTAGTATATGGATCCAGATTTTGATTATGGACCTCTATCTTTGAAACGGATTGCTCGATTCCCATCGAGATACTATGTTCTACCCTTGTGTCAGAACTCATTTCTTCTATACCACCGATTTCCAACATGGTATCAGAGCTTGTGGTTCAGTAATCTACATTTCTATGCAGGTCGCCAGTCTTGTTTCTATCAAGACATCACTTTGAAAGTGTACAGCTAGCAGTTTTTCGATATCATTGTCTCTACCAACGATCTCGCTTTCTTCACCAGAATGGATCCATCTTCTAGTTCATCTCTGATTGACAAACTCGATGGAGAGAATCACCATCTCTGGAAGTTCAAGATGAAAGTCGTACTACTTGCCAAAGAACTGTGGGACATCGTTGATGGCACAAAGGTCAAGCCTGAGGTCAATGCAAACAACATCACCAAATGGAGACAAAGAGATGGCAAGGCATTTGCCTTGATTACTCTAAACATTAAAGACTCTCAAATCAGTCATATTCAAATTGCTCAGACCGCAAAGGATGCTTGGGACATCCTAGCAATCCTCTATGATATCAGAGATGTTATATCCAAGTTACATTTGAGGAAGAAATTCTTTACACTAAGAATGTCTAATGCAGACAATACTTCGAGCCATCTCAATACTTTCAAAAATCTCATGGTGCAGATGACTGCAATCGGCTCAGTCATTGAAGATTTCGATGCAGTAATGACTTTACTATCAAGTCTACCTGAAGCTTTTGAAACCTGGGTCACGGCTATCTTGACCCAACGACATCTCACTCTATCAAGGGTCATCTCGATGCTACTTCAAGAGGAGATCAGACGAAATGGATCCTCCTCCAGCTCAAGATCGGATCCTCAAGACCTATTCTCGAAGAAAAATCAGAAGTTTAGATCCAAGAGATCTACAAGGTCAGACTATTCTAACAAGAAGAGTAGCATGCATATTAAAGACTACAAAACATTGAAATACAACAATGAAAAAAAGAAGCAGTTCCAACAACAACAAGCAAATGCTGCAACTACTAGTCACTCGACCCAGCCACAAGAGAAAAATGAAGCAACCTTCATGATCAAAGTTGGAGAGCTACAGGATATCGATTTCTGGTATCTGGACTCAAGAGCAACACAACACATGACTCACCACTATGGTTAGTTCCAAGACTACAAGTCATACACCCATTGTAGAGTTGTACAATTAGGAGACAACTCATCTCATACTATCGAGGGCGAAGGAACTGTCAGGATCGAATTTCAGAAAGGTGATGTAAAATTTCTGCCCAATATTCTTCACATTCCAATCTTACTAAAAATCTACTTTCAATAAGCAAAATCACTGATTCTGGACAAATCTAAGCTTTCGAAATGAGATATGGCTATCTTTACAAGCTAAGCCATTGTTACTCCAACCTCTTCATACTTCAACTTTTGAATCGATTGATATGCTATGGCATTTCAGACTAGGCCATTTAAACTTCAAAATAATTCAACAAATGTCAAATCTGAATTTAGTGCAAGATCTACCATCTATTAGCAAATTGACTTATCTTTGTGAAAGCTATATTATCAGCAAATATGCTAGAAGTCCATTCATCTTTGACTCAGTCTATTCATCTAAAAGTTAAAAAGATCTTGTACATAGTGACATTTGTGGCCCTATGCAGACTGTTTCCACAAGAGGAGCCATTTATTTTCTAACCTTTACTGATGTCTCAAAGAACTGTTACCTACTTTCTAAAAAGCAAATTTGAAGCATTCGAATTCTTCAAACAGTTCAAGGCATCTGCTGAAACTGAGACATAGAGAAAAATCAAGGCTCTGCCCATTGATGGAAGGTGAGAATTTATCTCCAACGAATTCAAGGAGTTCTGCAAGGCAAATGGAATACACCAACAATTTACAATTAGCTATTCACCTCAGTCCAATGGTATAACTGCAAAGAAAAATCAGACACTGATAAAAAGTGCCAAGAGCCATCATGATGGCCCAAGCCTCTCTTCCAAAGAAATTCAGGGAAGAAGCTATCACGACTGTTGCCTATCTACAAAATCAATCCATTACAAAAGCTCAAAACACCTTATGAGGTATGGACAAGATTAAAACCCTCACTCAAGCACATTCGAGTTTTTGCCAGCTCCAGAATCGAACATCAAAAAATCGATACAAACTCAGACAGTGAATCAAATCCTCAACGAGTCGAATTGTATCAAAGGATTGAAATTCAACCCAGAAGATTGAATCGATCCAGATAGCCTTCATCCCGATTTATGGATGATCCAGCCTGTTATTTTGTGCAAGAACCGTGCACTGTATCAGAGGCAATGTCAACTCGAGATGCTAATCAATGGAATGTCGCGATGGATACTGAGAGCATCCAAGGCGATGTGGGTAGAGTTTTAGGTCCCATCTATGATATGCACATGACATATAGTTGGATATATCTCTCTAATTGAGAATCAGACATGGATTGTAATAGAGCTGCCACAGGATCGAGACCCGATTCCATGCAAATGGATATTCAAAGCGAAGTATGATGTTGAAGGAAAACTAAATCGATACAAGGCTAGACTGGTCGCCCAAGGTTTTTCATAGATTCCAGATCTAGATTAATCAAAGACTTTGAGCCATGTTGTTAAACATACTTCAATTCGATTATAACTCTCCTATGCAGCTACAGCCGATCTCGAAGTCCACCAAATGGACATCCAAACAAAATTTTTGAATGGGACTATCGAAGAGGAGATCTACATGTCGCAACCAGAAAATAAGAGCTCAAGGGTATGTTAGATTTAATGCTCAGTCTTAAAACCATTCAAATAATGAGCATCCTGAAAAAAATGTCGGAGTTCAACTACGTTTTGTCGGACCTTCGCATGTCAAGCCATGTTAGTTTACCACTCGGGGAACTACTGCGGATTGCACCACAAGCGAAAAGCCTTCTAGCTGAATGGGCCAAAGCATATGAGGAGCCAGAAGCGCCTGAGCCCATATATTGTGCGGGCTATGATGAAACAAATAACGTCCTCCACATTGGAGCATGATGGAAAAGTGAGGAACACAACATCACTTTACCAATCAAACACAAGAGATACGAAGACGAGGCGGTAGTGGTAGATGGAGGATCGGGTGTCAATCTGATCTCCACTACTTTATATGAAAAATGGGGTTTACAAGGATTGAAGCCAGCAAGATTCGCCATCAAGCTAGCAGATCAATCTTGTGTGAAACCAAAAGGTGTAGTTGCAAAGTGTGAGCCTTTCAGTGTGTGGTTCCTCGGGCTCCACCATGTGAAAAGGTGGTTAATGTTGGTACAACCTATCATTCTGATCAGTGCGCAGTGGTGAGCCCGCTTGCGGTTCCCGTTCGACGCCGACTGGAGTTTCTGTGGGATGGTCTCTTTCTTGCTCTTTTTCCTCCGCTTGTGCTTTCTGTACCCAGTGTCTTATTTTCTGGTACTGTCTTCTCTCTTTCCTCACATTTGGATATGGCGCTGAAGTTGAGGGTTCGTCGTCAGTGACCGATGGTGGTGGTGAGGGAGCCACTTCCTTCATCTTCTGTGCTCGTGTAACAGCTAACATAGGAGCGTGGAATTGTCGACCTTCCGATGGCATCCCCCTTGGAACTGCTGGTTGCTGTATGGTAATGAGGTTAAGAGGTGCACTGGTTCAGGTTTAAATGGACAATTGTAACAGTGTCTATAACCGCATTCTTGGCAGGAGGTTGTATATTGTCCCTTTTAGGGACATTCTGCTATTCTGTTGTCATTTGCTCCAGCAGCAATTCTGAGAATAGAGCAGATGCGTTTGATGATGATGATGCAATCGAGGGAGTAGGAGTGTGGGTGGAAGGATCTTCGTCGTCAGATCCCTCATCCTCTTCCCTGATGGCATCTTCCATAGCTTCTTGCAGAGTAGCGTACTGCTCCCGTCGTTTCAGTTCTCTTCTGATGCTTCGTGGTGATCCAGCTAGGAACCACATGATCACCACATGATCGGGAGTCAGGGTTGCACTGCACTCGGATCGTAGATGTTTGACCCGTTCAATATAGTCCCGAACCCTTTCTTGTTTTCTCATCTTGACCTTGCTCAACAAGAGAAACGGGTCTTCCAGGAACCTTCTTGGTTTAAAGCGCGTAATGAGAGCCGCTTTAACCGTTTCCCAGGTGGATTTCTCTTCCTCTGACAGGTTGAAAAATCAATCCTGAGCCACTGCTAGTAAGGACATAGGGAATAGCATCAACTTTTCTGCAAGTGTCCGTTCGCCGTAGATTTCACAAGCTTGCTCGTAGACCTGGAGGAATCGGATGGGATCTGATGATCCTTCGTATTTTGGTATTTCCATCCGTGGTGCTCTCCGGACTGCTTGCAAGGGAGCGACAGGTATGGGTTGGCCCATTGGATCCATTGGTGCTGGTTTCGGTTCTGCCTCTTGTTGCACAGCTGCTAATCTAGGAAGGTGTAGTGTCTGATTTGCTATCCTTCGTGCTATTGATCGTCCCGATCTCAGATTCATCCGATGGTGGGTTCCAAAGTGATTGGATCTTGCTTATACAGTAGGATGCAGTCTGGATCTTCAAAGATCTGATCGATCTGATCGGCCGGAAGTGAATTTTAGGCCTTTTACGGTGGTTTTTCCTTGATAACTTTTTACTCCTTGCACTGATTGACTTGATATTTTGACACTAGCTGGATCTGATGCAGATCTTTCCAATGATCCAGTCTGTGAGGGTTGGCTGTGCGAGGGTTTTTTAGCTGTTTTTGCAGGTAAAAAACTTGATATCTTTCAGATATCTGGGAAGTAACTCTTGCAAGGTTCATAGTAGCTAGATCTGGGTCAGATCTCACTATAGAATTCTCTGCGAGAGTTAACTCTCACAAGAAGTGAAAATTTCACTGTCTGCGAGGGTTCAAAACCACGTTTTTGGCTTTACCAGATCTTCACACTAACTCTCGCAAGCTTCATCACTGATGTAAATTGCCATTCTGAATCGATTGAGAGGGTCTGCGAGAGTTCTTACTGGAAGGATTTGCTGGATCTTCACTTTTTAGTGATTTTTTAACACTTAAATCCAATTTTCAGGTCACTGGAATCATACTAACTCTTGCAAGCTCTTATGTGTCCTGGTCTCATTGAGATGGAACTTCAGAATCCTCTGCGAGAGTTCTTGACCACTGGAACTAAAAATTTTGCTGTCTACGAGGGTTCACTGATACTTTCCCATCTTTTTTGCACTGGGAACTCTCGCACAAGCACCTAGATATCAAACTAACTCTCACAAGCTTCTCTATGTCCTGGTCTCACTGAGATGGAACTTTAGAGGGCTTTGCGAGAGTTCTTATGAAGGTTTGATTTTCTTTGGATTTTTTCAAGAGTTATTTGAATTTTTTATGATTTTTCTCTGATTTTTACAATCTGCTTGGAACTAACTCTTGCAGGCTTCTATGCAGGTCTGGGACAGTACCCTGGAGTTGTTGCCAGTCATGCAAGGGTTAATTCTCACTGCTTCTGGAGATATAAAAATCTGATGAGATTTTAAGCTCTTTTTCCCTCCAAAATACAGATTGGTGTGTTTTTTTGGATTTTTTGGCTGGTTGGTTTGGGTTTCAAGCCCTTAGAGGCTGTTCAGGGCCTCCCCTACCCTCTCACACCTCCTCCGCTAGTTGTGAACAGTCCAAACACAAAAAAGATATAGAAAAATAACTCTAAACTCCCAAAAATCTACCTAAACTACTCTAAAAAACAAGAAAATAGCTAAAATGCAACTAAACTAGTTAGTGGAAACCTATCCCAGGCAACGACGCCACTGTAGGGTCGAAGATCTGTAAAGAGCTTGACCGTTAGAAAAAAAAAGCAATGGCTGAATTTGTAAAGATAGTCGCTTATTCTTCCAAAAGCTAGAATCAACTGATATGCTTTGGCTTTTTTAGATTAGACCATCTTAACTTCAATAATATTCAACAGATGTCGACTCAGGATCTAGTACAAGATCTGCCTTCTGTCAGCAAACCAACTTTTCCATGTGAAAGCTGTATTATCAGCAAGCATGCTAGTAGTCTGTTCATTTCCGATTTAGTTCATACTTCTAGTTATCTCACTAACATGTTGGAAAAATATGGAATGACCAACTGCAAGTCAAGTTTATTTCCACTCAACCCCGATTTGAAACTTTTGAAGGAACAATGTCCTCAAACTGAGGAAGAAAAGGAGGACATGAGACAATATCCATTTCATTCCATTATCGACTCACTAATGTATGCAATGCTCTGCATTCGACCCAATCTTGCATACTCAATCAGCTCACTTAGCCAGTTCCTATCGAAATCAGGGCCAATCCATTGGAAAGCACTCATGAAGGTCATGAAATATGTACAAGCAACAAAACATCTGTGCATCTGTTACGGAGGCTGCAATGGACACCGACTTTAATTCTTTGATCAAGAATCAAACATGGACTGTAACTGAGCTACCAAAGGATCAAAATCCGATTTCATGCAAATGGATATTCAAAGCGAAGTATGATGCTGAAGGAAGATTAAATCGATACAAGGCCACCAAAGGCTTCTCCTAGATTCCAGATCTGGGATTTCCTCCAAAAAAGATAGTATATGCACTTCTTTCGATCCATCTTATCACTTGCAAAGTTTGAATCTGAGTAGCCAATAATGGACAAATCTTCACTCTTGTAAAGTAAACCATAATCATGTGATGAAGATATATACCTTAGCACCCTCCTGGCCATCTTCCAATGGTGGATCTTTGGAAATGACTAATGCAATATTGTGAAAGGGTGAAAGAAAGGCAAAATGGCAACTTGAAGGGGAGAGGTTGGCCTCAACTCCATAAAATGAGGTGGACATGTTGTCATTGTCTATCGTATTCTCTTGTGTTGAGTTTCATTCCTAATCGTGAACTTGTTCTCAAGCTGATTTTGGTCCCTCAATGATAATCTCTCTTGTCATGCTCTTATGAGAAACTGGTGTGATGAATCTTGCTTCCGAATGATCTCAAAAAGTTGTGGGAAATCTCTCTCTATGTTCTAAAAAATGTGCTCAAGAATGTGATGTAGCTTCTGTTGTCAGAAGGATGCTAAGGTTGCCTTATTTTCTAGGGTGTCAGAAAAAATCTTTGAAGAGCTTGCTCCTTGTCTATGCTTTGGTTTGGTAATGATAATTTTTTTACCCTCTTCTTTGGATTCAGACATGATGCATTCATATAAACCTGTCATTTTGTTGTGTGAGTTGATATTGGAGTTCCTTTTGTCCTCAAAAGAGGCCGAGTTTGATGACAAGATGAATTTCTCCTACGAACTACTCCTACTTTGTTATTTTGATTCAATAATAGCGCACTTCTCAATCATTACCCTTTGAGTCATAGGTGCTGCTTTGTTCTTACTAAACTACCTTTTCTAGATCACCTATTCTTGAGTATTGCCAGCTCTTTTTGGGAGGATGGGTGAGCATGATGGTAGAAATCCTATGTATAAACATGAACCTGGGATTTTCTCTGCTCTCATAGGGAGATTTGTCATCAATGGTGCACATTTCGATAATACTGGGTGTAAGGAGATGGACTGGTAATAGGTTGAGAGAGGACATTACTCATAACTGATTGTTGTTTGTGATGTTTCTTACAATAATAATATCCTTGCTTTTCGTAAAAATGATGGGAAAACCCATGATCATACAAGAAGATTAAAGTATTTAAAATAATATTGTAGAACGACAAAAATGAATTAAGCTACCCAATAGCTAAGTAAAACTTAAAATAGTAAGCTAATTACTCAAAACCAACTGCTTGATGTAAATCACTAACTAAAATAGATTCAATAATAGGTAATGTAGGAAGCTTCGAAGCAGTCGCTCCTGCAAACTGAGCCCGTCGAAGAATTGAAAGCATCTATGAATGTTGTAATGCAATAGAAATACGCTGACGGTAGAAAGAAACAATGATGGATGGTAAGGTAATGCTTTGTCCTTGGCGTTTCACCATAAGCTCCATGAGCTGCGTGAGATGCAGCGAGCCCTTGCGTGGTGGAATAACGACAAAGGAGGTCCTGACGAGAGGGATCAAGAACCAATGGGAACACCCAATGCCTTAATCCCAGACTAAGTAATGAAACCTTAGCAGGCCCCACAACATGAGTATCATCCGCAATAGAGGCATGAGAAAAAAGCTGAAGCTGTAGCATGCAATGCGTGATAATGTGCCAAAGCAAAGAGAGGACCACCTAAGGGATCCCCCTGTCGAGTTCCTTCAGCAGAAGAAATGACGGTAACATCACCAGTACGAGAAGCACGACTAAAGTATAAAGGAGAACTTTTAGAATAGAAGCTTCGCACAAAAGGAATGAGCATGGCAAGTGTATCCTGAGCACCACGAAGTTCTTGAAATATAGTTGCCCGAGAAACTGACTTGAAAGCATTAGAATGGAGCCGGTCCATTAACCAACAAGGTGTTGGTCAAGGTTTGCCACTTCAAGGATCCACTGTTGGTTCTCAGAGTCGGCTTGCCATGGAATCCTCCACCCACACCTCCCTATACCGCTCACCATATCTTTCCTCCGAACAACCATCATTCATCATTTCTTTCCTCTTCCCATTTAACCGCTTCCACCTCCAACACCACTGCTACTAATCCTTCATTCAAACCCAATAACAGTTTTTTAAAACAATTCAATTCATCAACAGTTGCATATAACCTCATCACTAACCCACCACCCATCACTCGTCAACTAACTTCACCTCCTTCACCACTTGACTTTGATTTTCCAGATCAAACACTAACACCTGAGAAACCTGTGCAACCTTCGAGAGGGATTTCTTCACCCCTTTCAAGGAGTAAGAGTGACACCTTCGCTAGACCGAGGTCTGAGGGTTCGAACCTAACCCTTGAGCAAGCAGTAAGAGTGTTTGATACAAAGAGTGCTATGGCACTTAATGACTATTTGGCAAGACCTCCAAGGAAGCTGTCCGAGAAATCCAAAGAGACGATCCGGAGACAGTTTGTGACGATCGAAAAGAGTCCAAGGATTTTCAGAGGACATATAAGAAAGGAGATCGGGGGGGCTTAAAGAAAGTGATTGTTGAGGATTACCCCCAAACTCAGCAACCTAGTAAATGCTTTGGGGGGGCTTAAAGAAAGTGACTGCTAAGAATTACCCCAAACTCAACAGCCTAGTAAATGCTTTGCGACCACTCTTGCAGAATTGTGATGTTGAACAATGATGAACAACTCCAAGAGTATCTAAGGGACCAAGCTGGAAGAGGGTGGATCCCTATTATGTGCCGATCCGAAGAAGAGACCCTTGGGAAAGAAAGAAGCCAACAGAGAGGCAAGTCGACTGGCCAATAACTCCTAGAATTGGACCCAATACATCATTTGATGAGTATCGCGCAGCGCTATTGAAGTTTGGACATACCTATAAGGGTAGTATGGAACTCAAAAGCCTATAGAATGGAGTTAACTAGCTCACTACTATAACAGAATACATCCTCCATGAGTTTTGGAGAGCATACGTATGTACTGAAATGATGTTGCACTTTTAATTGAAATTATTTCATCCTACATTCTCTTCTATGTTTTCCATTCATGCTCTTGTTTGAGTACATTGGTATGAATGTGTTGTTGGTATGATTATGAGAATCTTTTCCTTGGTTAGCCTGAGAGTTGACAACTGAAGGGATGGTTTTGTATTGGAAGACCTCACCAGTACAAAGTTGTGAGGTGTATGCCTTGAAAGTGAGTGGTAGATAATGTTTCAGTCACAGTTTGCTATTGCATCAAGAAGGGTTCTGGAGTGTACCCACCTTTCTGCTGGCCCGCCTTGAAACCATAAGCTCTACATTCCATCTTTGAGGCAAACATCGGAACCAAGATGCTAGTTATTGGGAAATTTAATTATCATGGACAGAACTTGGAGAAATGACGCACGAGTGATCGTAAGAATATGTGAATAGAAAAAGTTGAGAAGTGATCTTGCTATAAGTAGTGGCCCATCCAATACTCATAGCTTATTGGCACCGACGCGATGACTCCCGACACATTTTGTTGATCTCCACGTGTCCCGGGGCCCTTACATCCACCCTTTTTTTTTATTGGTTGTCCGGATGCCACGTGTCCAGGCAACCAAACTTTATCCCATAAGCATTTTTATGGGATTTTTTAGAGGGAATATATATGTAAACTCTCTCATTGTCTCTCATGTGTGTTTGTGCGCGCGGCTGGGCGTGATGCTGCTCGGCGCCACCTGCTCCCTGTCCGGCGCCGCCCACGCTTCCCGGTGCCACCTATGCCCCGCCCGGGCTGCCCGGCGCCACCTGCGGTTGCCCATGCTACCCGGTGCCACCTGCGCCCCGCCCGAGCTGCCCGCCACCACCTGCGGCCGCCCGCGCCACTGCCCACGTTGCCCGGCGCCACCTGTGGGTGCCCTATGCCACTGTCGGGGTGCCTGGGACCACGGCCTGGCGCCACTTGCAAAAGCCCGGCACATCCCAGTTTTTGATGGGCACCGCGCGTGGGGGCCAAACCGCTTCCAGCGGCCCGAGGCAACCAGAAATTTGTGTATAGTAAATAAGGAGATCCTTGGATTACGTAGGTGTATTAGTTAATAAAATAATTTATAAATGTAAATATGTAGTATTCTGCCGGCAAACAATACAAGATGCAGGATATGCAAGACAAAAAATTTCAAAAACTGATAACTTGAAAAAAAAATGCTACGTGTCACAGTGAGGCATCCGTCGAAGCAGTCCCCACTGAGTGCGCTCCTGAAGCAGTACTAAAGTACCCGTTTTGTCTCAACTACGATTATGTGTTGTTTCGTGTATAATTGCAGAAGGAAATTGACATTTCGTAGGTATGTGAAATGATCGAATAATGATACGTTTATACTTCAAGAGTAGCTAAGGACTAAAATACTCATTCGTCTAGACATTCACAATGCTTGATTTTTTTTCAACACATGCTTAGTAGAAACGGGAAAGGTGATAGATGAGATATCCAAAGGTCAGATTTCTGAATAGAAGACAGGATTAAAAAGGAAAAGGAATAGTACTGCACCTCATAGCGATTCCAACAGAAGCATGACACATCAACCAAAGGGTACCTAGGCTGTAGTACATGGGTGAAATATAACTTGTGCTTCAGCAAAGTGCAGCTCGTCTTTGAAGGGCATGGATAGGACCATCATTCTAAGAGTCAAACCTCTTGATAGTTGAGAGAGTGCACATTGGAGAGAGTGCAATGTTCTAAAAGTTAAAGATCATTGTTGACGCGTTAAAACATAGAGTTAGAGAGTGGAATAAAAATCTAAAAATCACTCTAACTGTGTCATGTTCTTAATCACTTCCTAGTGACGCCACCTAGGCATCTCATCTAACACGGAGAGTGGTTAGCTGGCATAAAAGCATGCATCCTCTAAAGGTAGGGATCGAGGAGTCCCATGCCCAATGACAACAACAATTAAAGGTGAGAGTTGGGTGGATTATGTGGATGTTGTTTGGGGGAAAAAATGATCCATCGAGTATCTTTCTAGACGGAGAAGTCACACACCTTCTAGGACTATTGACAACAAGAAGGTAACCACCATATATAAAAACTGGTGAATCATAGGAGTAGATCCTGCCATGACTATCAAAGGCGCAAGTCATTGGCACTCGGAGAATTGGTCCACATGGTATGGTGATAACTTCAAACTTGAAACCTTCAGTAGAGCACCCGCCGCTCCCCGACCACCCTTATGAGGACATAAGCGGTAGGTCCCAAAATTTTAACTCTATAAGAAATGGTCCAGCGCTTATAGTGAAAATGGTATGTAGATGTACTCTCCCAACCTACTATTTGAGGACCTTATTAACACTCATTAGTGTCGTAGGACATACGAGGAGAATACTTATACGATAGAACTCATGAAGAGATAAATATGGCCGACATGTTCCACACGCGACGATATTGTCCCGTCATACGAATCAACGTCCTTTACGTGACTATTGTAGGACTTGACACTACAATATGTGGGCTCCGCACCGGGGGATTTAGTTATAGAAGTCGATAATGAAGGATTCCAAGTAACTGTCAACTTGAAGTTCATTAAGATTACCACACATTTCAACTCGTTCTTCCTAAGAAGATTTTCAAACATATCATCTTTCTTCAATCTATAAAAGAGAATTATTTGTAGCACACTTTACATTATTTGTAAATTATCATATTGCTCTATTGTTTAAATTTTTAATTATAGTTTTCAAATTTATATTTTAATATTTATTGTAAATTTTTAAATTCTTAATCTTTTGTTTTAAATATATTTTTCTAAAATTTTATATTCAATTTTTTGAATTTTATTATTTTTTTGGATGTTTTTTTAAATGATATTTAAATTTTCTGAATTTTTTGATTTTTTTAATATATAAAACTTTTGTGGTTTCTATAATTTTTTTTATTTTTTTAACTTTTAAATTTTAGCTTTTAAAATTTGATTTTTTTAATTTATAGTTTCTAATTTTTTTAATTTTTTAATTTTGTTTTAATATTTAAGTTTTTAAACCTTCCACATGCGCTCTTTTACTATGTTGAGCATAGCAAAGAGCGGACATGGAAGTTTTTTTGCTATGCTCAGCATAGAAATGAAAAATGCGACAACGGCCCATGCTCATTCCTATGCTGAGCATAGCAAAAAAAACAAAAGGAACTTCCATATCCGCTCTTTTGCTATGCTCAATGTAGTAAAAAAGCGCATGCGGAAGGTTTAAAAACTTACATATTAAACCACCTATCTACTAGGATGTTCCAGAGTTGGGTCACTACAGAGTTAAAGCCATTGAAATTTGGAGTCAGCTAGTAGGACAATGCCCTTAGAAACTTCTAGTATGTGTTTTGTAAAGTTTGTAAAAGAAATTTGTCCTGATCTACTATGTAATTGCATTTTTGGGTATATTTCTTGGAAGATGTGGAGGAGACCTAATGAAGATGTGGGAGAGGAGACCTAATGAAGAGAAAAAACCTCTATAATATTGAACCTAAAAGAAAGAAACTTTAATATCTAAGAGGGAATCCCATGTGTGAGCATAAACACGTTCGAAAACCTTGGTTGGATGAAAGGATAAGCACGTGAAGGGCTTTTATGGGCTAAACACACTTGAACTTCAATAAAAAAAAGTTCAAACAGAAAAATTGAAAAGCATTGACTGGTGACGAGCGTTGGAAGGCAAAAAATTTCAAACTGAAGAAATCGTTCAAAAGTTTTCTTTGCTATGCTGAAGTTTTATTTGCTATGCTCAACATAGTCCCACGCATAGTCCCACGCATAGTCCCACTGCAGCACTACCCTCCTCGGTGGCAGAGGTCCTGTCATACCTGACCTCAGCGGACAAGATGTGTTAAATAGCTCATTTCAATTTCTTGTTCTAAAATTTTCAGAAATTTATTAAGTTGCAAGATAGTGTGCTGAATGGAAAGTGGACAATCGTGTCCCATTCATGAAAGTACCATCTTGTAGGTGGATTTGGATGTAGGTAGCTAGCTCAAGAATATGTCACCCAACAATGATGCTTCAACAACAATTTCTTTTTTCTATCTCTGTGACCCAGCAATAACAATAACATTGTTTTGCTGTGCTATGATTTAGCCTATGGCTGGTCCTGGAACCCTCGTGTGATTTCTTATGAGCTAAAGGCTTATCCTCCTATGGGCGGTTGTGGATTTCTAGGAGAAGAAAGATCTTCGAAAATCTGTGATTTCTTATGAGCTAAAGGCTTATCCTCCTGTGGGCGGTTATGGACTTCTAGGAGAAGAAAGCTCTTCGAAAATAGACGACGTCGCCTGCCCTGCTTTCATTTTATTTTGCTAATCGTTTCTTTCATTTTTGTAAGGAGCATACTTGTTATTTTAATGATATAAAGATGGGGCCCTTGTTTGAAAAACTTGGAAAAATGAAGCATCAGTTCGGTGATTGAAAATACTGGTTCTTGTACTAGTTTGTGTGGACCGACATCTCGTTTGTTTGTGGTTACAAAGTGCAGTATGAATACGTATACCTTTTCAAGCAGTTTGCTCATTAGGTTGACCAACTTATTGTCCCTGTGCAGCTCCTTGTACATAAATTGTGAAATAGTATAGATTGTGAATAGTGAGATCAACTGAAGCTGGTTCTAGAAACAATTGGGCCATGTTCTTCTTGCTATTACAAATAACATAGCTTGAGATGAAATATAGAAAACCCAGCATCAAGAATCAAATATCCCACAGCACACCAAGTGTATTATGCAACCGTATCTCGCTAGTTGTGACAAACAAATGAATAAAAAAACAGCATACGTTCGAAAAATCAACGTACTTTTTAGCCTCTCAAACTGAAAAACAAACAGCTCAAGTTGGCACGCATTTTCTAAAATCTTCTCAAGCAAGACATAACATGATCTTAATAAAATTTTCAAATAGTAATATTTCACACTTTTTTTAGTTGTCTTTGTAAACATTTTTCAAATACAATCGATTTCAAAATTCTAGTCATTAAAATTACTCTTAAACAAGTAAAATATGTGCAATTTCCAACAAAAAATAGAACCGGTTAAATTACTTAAAATCATAACTGTTTTTCTCAGATCCAAGTTCAAAGTTTGAAAAATTGACATTATTTTGATTTTTTTTAAATCAATTAAAATCATAACTGTTTTTCTCATATCCAAGTTCAAAGTTTGAAAAATTGACATTATTTTGATTTTTTTTTAATCAGTAAGCTGTTCACAGTTGAATTTGTTTAAAATCAAATCTGGAAATAAAAAAAGTTTAATAGCTTATGTTTTTTCATATTTATAAATTATAGCAAAATAGTAATTTTTTAATTTTTTTAAAAAAAAATTGAATTTAACGTTCGAAATATTGGCATTTTTTCAATAGAATTCCAACAAATTAAAAAAAATGGGTGTCTAGGTCATTTCTCCTTTTTGCTCACTGTGTTTTGCATATGCGAATAAAGCAAAATGTCAAAAATACAAGAGAACATAATTCACTCCTCACATGCACTATAGCTAACACAGACTCAGATTATAATACCTTATTATTTACAGTTGAGTGTCATGCAGAGGTTGGCAATGCCTGTAAAGCCAACCTACAATGTACACACACAGGGCAGTGATGGACAGAACAAGTTTTTTGGATGCTGGTTAGTCCATGTCACTATTTACAGTTTTTTCAAAAACTGTAAAAGTCCAGTGACTGGCGTATAGCAGTTAGGCCAATTATCGACTGAGAATTCACACCTGGGCTTTGCATTCGTCCATAGCAAATCATATAACGAACCCAACATCCTTACAATGGTGGCTGTCACATCAGCATCGAGGTAGTTAAAATTGTACAAGTGCTACAAAATGATATTCAAAGTTACGGTTTCTGAGCTGACAAAATGAACGGGCAAAATGAGAAAAAAACCTAAAGTGGGAGAAGTAGCAATGAAGCAGAGGGGGGAGAGAGAGAGAGAGAGAGAGAGAGAGAGAGAGAGAGAGAGAGAGAGAGAGAGAGATTTTACTTTGTGACTCATTCTAAGATTTGCCTCATGAGAATAGCTGAAGGAATTGAGATGCACAACTCCTTAACATTTTTGTCGTCCATTGACAGGGACTATCATCAAAAATGCATATATGACATGACACTGAATAAAAGTCAAAACAGACTGACTGTTGATGAGCTTATGCAACTTCATACAGCCCCACTACCAACTGTTGACGAGCTTGGCAACAAGCTAAAAAATCAGCAAAGCAACAAGGAGGTATCGAGCAATTCTATTGAAGCAGAAAAATAAGTGAGTACCTACCGACATCATGATCAACGGCGGACATTAACATTTGGTTTCCACCAATGACGTAAGCAACTCACATGAAGATAAAGTAAAGAATGTTCCTGTCATCCACTGTAAACCCAAGATGGATCTTCATTGATTCTACTAATAACAATGTCTTGTGAGCAAGCTGGATGCTTCTGCACATTGTCGATTATCAGCCCTTTCCTCTGAATGAAGGTTTTTTACCGGTACGATCGTTGTGCCTCGGTTTTTTCCCCATACGATCATTTTGTCTTGGTTTTTTACCCATACGATCATTGTGAACCTTTTTCCTTTTCTTGGCTCCCTCATTCCACTTTTCACGTGCTCGTTTGCTTTCCTCTTCAGCAGTGTAAACATTCACAGCCTGTTAAAAATAGACATTTGAATGAAAAATTAGGACAAAGGCCCCAATAAATGTGTGCAAATCAGTATTAAAGATCCAGTCTTCATCATTCATCAAAAAGATGAGGCCAAGGACCAAAATGAGCTTGCCTTGTTTACATCAAGAATGTCATGATTATGCCGAGCTAACACTTTATTGAGAACCCTGTTGGACTGATTTTTCTCCTCATTTCCCTGTCCCTTGCCTTCAGCAACTGGAAGAAACTGCATTCAGTGCAATCAACAAGTCTGTTAGTGCCAAAAAAGGTAACCCATTTTCAACTAGCTAAGTCAAAACCAATACTTCAAAAAAGCATAATTCTTCCATACATTAAAAATCACAATGCACAAAAAACCGTCCTGTAACCATAGTCCGAACTTGGTCGACTTGGCCGACTTTGTTCGAATTGGTCGAACTGGGCCAACTCGATTTGGCCAAATTTGGCCAAGTCGATTTGGCCAAATTGGTCGAATTGGTCGAGAATTGGTCGACATGGTCGATTTGGGCTAAATTGCTTTGGTCGAATTTGGTTGACTTAGGCCGAATTTGGTCGAATTGGTCGACTTGGGCAACTTGGTCAAATTGGTCAAATTGGGCCAAGTCGATTTGGCCGAATTTGAAAGAAAATGAAGTTATGGATGAAAGAAAGCTTGCAACTGTAGAATTGTCAGTCCAAGCTTGAATCTTATAAACAACATACAATTATTTTCATCTATTAAAAAACTTAACAGTTCTTTTCAAGGGAGAATATCAAGATATGGATGAGCAAAAGTTTGCAGAAGTTATGGATCAGTGTAGTGAGTTTGGAAATCAGAAATAGAAAATGCTAGTTGCAGAACTGGCCTGTTCTGGGTTGTGATCGTGTATTTGAGCAAGGGAATTGATTTGTGAATCAACAATGATGCATGTGAGCTCTTACCATATCAAATGGATTACTTTTAGACTCGAAATTATTTGAATCTGACCCCCAACATCATGAGAAAACAGATTTGGCTCTGAAATTCACCTTAGAATGTGCCTTGCAATCTGTTCAAGAGCCATTTATAATGCCATGCCTTGTCAGATTTCCACGGCCTTTCAGTCAGCATAAAGCGGTTATCAGATGATCTCTCTGCGGAACAGAACTACTAATTGCAAATTTGCAATACCTTGTGCGATAACTTTTAGCCTGCACAGAATGCAAAGCTCTTCGAAAGACGCTTGGATGGTGCTGCTTCTTTTTGCTTAGCGGCGTCCTCGATGTAAGATCATGTTGGGTCGATTCCAAGTTCTTCTGTGTCCGTACCCAAATGGTCCCTCCAGAAACGCTTTTCTTCTACTTTTGCAAATCGATTTGCAGAGTTAGGAGGCGGCATAGACAGCTCTTACGATTTGTCCTGCTCCTTTCGTTGCTGCTCTTCGGTTTTCTTCTTCTCCTTGTCTCTTTTGCTAAGCATGGCTAATATTCCCTGGAAGCTCTTGTTAGGGCACAGAAGAATGGTTTCCCTATCCCGTATAGCCCTTCTCTCTCTCTGATCAAATCAATAAGTATTGAGCTATCCAAATACTTGTTGCCCAAATCCGCTTCCCAATCATCAACCGTGCTCCACAATCGCTTCGCTGCAGCTTAAACCACATCGTTGAGACCAACCCACCTGCTGCTAAGCCTAGCTAGGTTCAGCAGACAACCTCACAGGAACGTACCCCTGGGAGATCAAAAGTGGAAGATGAAGAATGATTGAGAGTGCATAAGCAGAGAAAATGAAGAATGCATAGTGATTAATTTTTAAACTGACTGCTACATCGAGCGTCCACCACAAGAATGCATCATAAACAATGGAGAATGGAGCTCCTAGAAACTCCTCCGAGCCTACATCTGCTGCAGCTACAGCTCTTAATCTATGCAACAGCTGCACAAAGTCGTTTTTCATCGGAGTTGCCACTTCCCTCAACCAAGGCTCGGTACCAGTGCCCTGATCGACGTCCAGCTCCCCAACCGGTACCCTTTCTGGCGAGCCCACAAGACGAATGAGAGGATTAATCAGATCTGCAGCAAATCTTTCAGACCAAGATCGTGATCAGATCAGAAGCAGGCAGGGATTTACGTGGCTTTCAATTACTAAAACTCAGCTATTCTAACTTTGATAAATTAATCAGATGAGGGAGCAGATGAGGGAGGCGCGCCCGTGGAGAAGAGATGAGTGTGAGAAGGAGCGAGCCAGCAAGGAGAAAGGAGCAGGGCCAGGCAGCAGGCAAAGAGCAAAGGTAGGAGGAGGGGAGCGGCCGTGAGCAGGTCAGAGAGAGAGAGAGAGAGAGAGAGAGAGAGAGAGAGAGAGAGAGATGGATCTTGGAGAGACATGGAGGGGGATCGTGAGAGAGGGAGAGGGACGTGGGGAGTAATGTGTATGCATCGGGCAGGATGCATACATCCTCCTCCCCATGCATGCATATGAAAATTTTAGTTAGTTATTTTGAAAAAGTACATGGGGTAGGAGGATGCACCCATGCAACCATGGGTGCATCCTCCTACCCCTTACATATGCACACCACATGCACACAAATAGTTTCATATATATAGATATATTATATAAAAAAATATTCTGATAGGTTCCAGAATTGGCATGCAGCAGAACACATTCCGCTGCACGTATGGTACAATATATGTTTCATCACGGCACTTCAAAAATATTTGAACTGGGAGAGGGTGAAAGAATAACATACTTCCATATGAACTGGTGGGAATCATGGGTCCACTTAAAAACCATTGTAGATATTCTGAACTGCATGGATGGAGGCATAGAAACGAAATTCGAATAACAAACTTGGACAATTGTGAATAGGGGTCTCACTTAGAAAAACAACGATACCAAAAGCTTTTCTAAAGCCAGTAACCTAGACTAACTTTTCAACATGTGCCAGAGTCCAATTTGATCAAACTTTATCCCAATTCCTAGTTATTCATCTTCCTGCTCAGGTAAAAAACAACTTCAGGTTTTGATAAGCAATTTGTGTCCAGACTGTCTTTAACTGCCTGCGATTTGTTCCAGTTTATGGAAACACACTTGCTAGAACTAGCACTTCTGTTTGAGCGAACCAACAAAGGAGTCTTACACAACAAAAATGTTTTCAGCAAAAGAAACTATGAGCTTAAATTTCCATTGCTTGTCACTAGAACTATTCTTAGCCACACATAGCTTTCAACGTAAGAATGACAACCTTACGATGCTTTCCTGGGTGATTCAATGTTTTCTCTCCTGGAACTTTTCGATCAAATTTCCCTCCACTAGCAGTTGCAGTGCTTGCAAGTCCCGCAGCCTGGCTAATATCGTCTTTTCTCAATTTCTTGTAAGTATCTTTTGCTCCCATTATGGGTAATGAAGTTGCTGCTAGCTGCAAAGTACTGAGACAGCACCAGTTCATTAAGTAGAGGAGAAACTTAAAGTTCTGCCAAGAAGCCACAGTTTTTTGTTTTTACTGGAAAGCCAAAAAAATGTTGATCTACCTTTTAGAGTTGTAGTGTGAAGCAGAATAACAAAATATACAATATGCTTAAAAAAAGTTCAGAATAACAAGTTTCAAAAAATGCAATTTGTCTATGCTAGTAACCTGTTCAGAAAGAACAGAAGGGACTAAAAGAAGGCCTTCAAATGTCTTTGCAATGCTCTATCTGAAAGGTCACAATGGAAGCCCAATATAAGGCGTTGTGTAGCACAACGTAGTAGGCGGTATGGTTACAACAAATCATGAGAGAGATTGGCATACCTCAAGAAAGAGAGAGATCATCTATAGTGAAAACCAAAGTGGCATTTAGATGCAATGAGATCTTGTATATCATGCTCATACAAAGCACATTGAAATAAAGTACTATTTTACTCGAGAACAATTTTTGAAGGAGAAACTGGATGTGATCCATTGCAGGACAGAGATCAACTTGCCGACATCCTCACAAAATCTCTTAGCAAAGAGAAGTTTGAAGCTTTTGGAGCTAGATATGAGTTATTAAAATTCTGTGAACTTTATGCTAAAGTGTTAGCTTGTAAGTTTTCAAATGTTATGAGAAACTCAACTTTCAAGAAAAGACTCAAAATTAAAGTTTGGCTTTGTTACCATTTTGTAACTCTAGGTGTTAAATGCCTGTGACAAGCCCAACGTAATGAACACCTGTTTATATTATCGTTTGACATATGTCAGGGACATGCAATGAGTTCACCACTATGTAATCAGCCTTACTCTTTGTTATAAGGGCATTCTCTTGTTTTGAGCTTTTGGTGTTCTGAGCCTTTGGTGTTTTGAGGTGCTTCCAATGTTAAATATTGATGAATGCTAGATGATTCATTTAATCCTAGATATTTCACAATTTCATCCTCAATGGCACTACAACCGATTGGCTTCTTCTTGTTTGGTTTGAGAGACAATCTTGACTTTCTCCACTTTTAGTCGAACTTTCAATTTGAATAGATCTTTGGCTTCCTCTGAAGTCCTTGAAATTTATATGGTTTTCTAATCAGATTGGGTTTCAAAGAGTTGCATTCAAACGCGTTTGAATCATTTGGTCCTAGATATTTCACAATTTGATCCTCAATGGCACTACAACCGATTGGCTTCTTCTTGTTTGGTTTGAGAGACAATCTTGACTTTCTCCACTTTTAGTCGAACTTTCAATTTGAAGATCTTTGGCTTCCTCTGAAGTCCTTGAAATTTATATGGTTTTCTGATCAGATTGGGTTTCAAAGAGTTGCATTCAAACGCGTTTGAATCTTGATTCAAACGCGATTCAAACCACACGTTTGAAACGTGGGCATTTCCAACCTTGTTTTTATTGAGGCCCTAAGGCCCCAAAAGGTGTGCGTTCGATATCAAAAAAAATTTAGGGCCTGTGGACCTAAATAATGACCTACCTCAGCTTGCGCCACCCTCTAGAGTCTAACTAACTAGTAGACTATCGTGGAATAAAATGCACCCTCCTCTCTTTCACGTGCTTGATCGAAGCTCTTTCTCCTCTCCATCTTTTGCCAAGATTTCTTGCAGGTGAGGGTTTTTGACTATGTTGGACTGATTGAAAGCATCAAATCACAGTTTCGAAGATCAGTTTATCTGCTACAAGCAGTGTGTGCAAAAAAACAGGTTTTGAGGCACTTCAAAGCAAAGATGCAGGCCACGATCCGGAACGCGATCCGGGATTTCCCATTAGGGTTTCCCGGAACGCAAATTTTTTTTCTTCAAACCTGCCAATATGGGTATCATGTGAAAGGATTTCAAAAGAGCAGTTCTATTGCTTGATTTCAGATAGTTAATCCCCAATATCTGCTAGTCACTTCAATCAGATACTAAAGCAAATTGTTGCAGCGGATCGCGATCTGCTGGAAAAACGATCCGGATCGTGCGATCCGGGACCAGAAACTGTGTCCCGAATCGCAAAAACATTTTCAATTTTATTTTTCGTTGTGGAGGGATCCCCACAGCTAGTTGCAATAAATGACCAATGAATAGCAGCAGAAATACTGAAGCAGATACAAATGACATGATTAGCCAATGTTATATCTGCAAATCCGTATCTGCAAAAACAATTTGCTTCAGTATCTAATTGAAGTGACTAACAGATATTGGGGATTAACTATCTGAAATCAAGCAATAGAACTGCTCTTTTGAAATCCTTTCACATGATACCCATATTGGCAGGTTTGAAAAAAAAAAAATTGCGTTCCGGGAAACCCTAATGGGAAATCCCGGATCACGTTCCGGAACGCGATCTGGAAGGCATTCCGGCTCGCATTCCGGATCGTGGCTTGCATCTTTGTTTTGCAGATACGGATTTGCAGATATAACATTGGCTAATCATTTCATTTGTATCTGCTTCAGTATTTCTGCTGCTATTCATTGGTCATTTATTGCAACTAGCTGTGGGGATCCCTCCACAATAAAAAAAAAAAATTGCAAATTTTTTTGCGATCCGGGACAGAGTTTCTGGTCCCAAATCGCTGCCGATCCGGATCGTTTTTCCAGCGGATCGCGATCCGCTGCAACTCAGCTTCAAAGAATCAATTGGTTCTATTTGGCCACTAATCAGATTTCAGCAAGATTTCGTGAGAGTCTTCTACCCTCTAGGGCGCCATCCTAGCTATTGACATACCCATTTGCTTGGCCAAATTTCTTGTGAAGAATAGTTGCAGGTTATCAACGGTTGATCAATTCGTAAGTATGCATTCCAAATATATGTCTGGAAGGTTTTTAACAAAAGATATAATGACCTTTACTAATCATTCTACATTGAATGTTTTTATTCACCGAATCGCGATTCGCTGGGTCCACAATTTGCGAATCACGATTTTGAACCCAAAATCGCAAAAAAAAAAAAAAACATTTGGAAAAATAGCTTATGGCTGAAATTTTTTAGGGGATCAATGGTCAAACCAGTGTTTTGCCTCTCATAAGTGCAGTAGATGAGGCACAAACAGATCTTATTTCAGTAGCTATCTGGTTGTCATTTGCTCTGGTTTTCAGTAAATGTTAATCCTACGGTTTGGGCTATCAACTGTATGGATGATGATCACTTTTGCAATCGCTTCACTGGAGATGTGAGTGCAATGTGCATACAGTTGGGGGCATAAATATTGGGCCCTTCTCGGCGCGCATTTGGACGGTAGCATTTTTATCTACAGTATCTATATAGCAGGAAGCTCTAGGAGGTTCAGGGGGCGGTAGTCCCCCGGGAAACATGGGGTTCGGGGGGCGGTAGCCCCCCGAGAAACAGGGGGTCCGGTAGCCCCCCGGTGGGGGGTTTGGGGGGCAACTCCCTGAGTGAAAACACAATTTTTGGTGTTTCGAACCTGAAACAGTCGGCAAACTACACAGTCATAATGCTCTCAATCAGAGCTTTCATCTGATACCCATATTGCCTAAGAAAATTTCAAAAATAAAAAAGCGATTCTACGCGATTCTGGGAAAATTCCGAAACGCGTTTCTGAATCGCGATTCAAAATCGCGATGCATCTATGCTATGGACCGTACAGCAAAGCCATTTCCACTATTTACAATTTTCTAACACTTTGTACTACATACTAACATATACTTTTTCATGTACATTTTACGCCACTCTTAACCGATTTGTAATCTACAATAGGTAGCTTCTAGCACACTTTACTTGGATCATTAGAAATTGAGTTACCGAGTTTTTCATTTTAAACTTCCACTTTCATGTACTTCCTTGCCCACAATTACGATGATGCTTACATCATTGTTCCTACAATACAACGTTGCTAAATCTACTTTACGGTTTCTTCATTCGATTTACAAAGGCCTAATTAAACACTTGATCCGAATTTTAGGGCATGTCCAACAAATCATCAATGAAATACATGTCAAGTATGTGGTAACAATGGGAGCATATAAAACGTCTTCGAAGCTGTAATAAAGAAACATCTAGTACAAACTAAGGTACATGCGGAAATGAAAGAGTATGTGCATAATATAATAAATGCGTCTATGTCATGATGTAAAAAGTCTGTGCTGATGCTGTAGAAAGTTGTAATGTCAGTTGCAGGCGTTGGAGCCCTCTGACGTCGTCTATGTGCAGTGTGTCTTTGCATGAGAGAGAGAGAGAGAGAGAGAGAGAGTAACACATTTCACATAGTCCCCCTTTACAAAGCAAGACCAATTTGAACCCTTTGTTTTATAGCATAACAGGTTATAAAAAAACTGAATGAAATCTTACAGTACAAAGTATAGTAAAATAAGGCAAGTTTCAAGATGCTCAGCTGTTACCTACCACCATCCCACAACACAAAACTGCACTAGTTAGTATAGTGGGGAAGACAAGTGTCGTACCTGAGAATCAATTGTTATTCATAGACTCACTACATGACAGCTTGGATAGCATAATACATAATTTAGTCCAATCTTTCCTACCAACAATATCGATATAGCAATACATATGGCCCTAATGCAAACATATTAGGGCATACGCCATACTGATCAGTATGAGGGCAAGAAATCGTATTATACATGTCAATATATAATAGAGTACAAGAAAAAACCGTAATCATTTAATAATCTCTTCATAGTCACCGAGTATAAGGGCAGATCCGTGCCATGCTGACCTCATGTGTACTCATGAGCGTCTATGGACTATGGTAAGTAGTTAGGGGAAATCAAATCCATACCATACCAATTACCCGAAATTATCCTTGGAATTGTGAAAAAAAGCTCTTTTGAAGCTACTTTCTTGTATATAAGATTTATACCTAGTATCGTTCCTAAAAAGTATGTTTGAATCTGAAACCGTATGTAATAGAGTGTACCTCGTCATAAGAAGAATGTGCTTAGTATTATACCTGAATCCGTGGTGAAGCCATATCCTGAGTATTAGCCATCCCTCACTTAGTAGTATTTCTCGTCTATCAACATTAATTCATTCCGAAAAAACCATCATTGTTCATTTTCATGACATGGAAAGGAATACTACCAAGTAACCAACAATAAACCAATCGTTGGAATACAGTAACAGTTCGCATCTCTTATTGGAAGTGCGCTCTATTATGCACGAATTTACATAAAATTTTTGCAAAGTAAATAAATACCTCTGATCAAGTGCGATTGAGGTCTGCGGTACAACGCACTACTACTGGCTGTAATTCGCACCCAAACACCAGTATCTATGTTGTCTAAGTGATCCACTAACAAAAGTTTGTCTATCATTGCTATATATCAGCATATTGATCATCAAAAAACATTGAACTGCATTGTTACAATCGCCCACAGCCAGTAGGCTGATCGCGGCCCTAAAGGATAAACTTTTACCTAAAAAGTGTAAGCAATTTGCTTCCAAAAGTTAAGAAATATGTTGGTAGCCAAGCGCTGAGCTATGGGAAAAGCCACAATATGTATTTGCTTCTCCGGTAGGGCGCTATGTAGTAGAATCAAACGCTAATGAGAGTGAGAGAGAAGAAGAGGACAAGAGAGAAAAAAAAAGAGAGCAAAAGTGGTGTGAAGAAGTTCGATTCACCACCACTCAATTTTTAGCTTTCTATGGTGAGAAATAAGGTTTGCCTTCCATCGTTGGATTGTGCTGCTGGGTGTCGTGATCCTATTGTTCTATGGATAGCTTGTAGAACAAGCCTTCACAAAAATCAAGAGGGCCCTTCATCAAAAAATTTTACTAAGTTTGAAAAGGTTGTATTGACGTGGCTTATGTGTTTATTGTCACCGAAGCAGTCTCAAGTAATGATGTGCAAGAACATAACGAAGAGATTGTAAAGTAGCATATGCATTGAACAAAATCCATGAGAGAGAGAGAGAGAGATTTGCATTGGGTGGTGTGTTTGGGCTTCTTGTGTGTGTGTGTGTGTGTGTGTGTGTGTGTGTGTGTGTGTGTGTGTGTGTAGCTTGTAGGATCATGAATATCGAATCTTGATTAGATCGTTTATGATATGAATCATTAATGATTTCAATTTGCAATAGAATCTTATAGTTCTGGCCTAAGTTGCATCCCATTCCGAAACACTGCGTTCTAGGAGCATTCTGGAACTCTCCGGGAGATCGTTTCGTAACGGTTCCAAAATTCAGCAGCATTCCGAATCGGAACGCTGCAAAAAAAAAATATTTGTTTTTCTAAAAGACAAATTGGAACCGTGTGTTGGGAGTGGGAAAAAAACATGTAGTGTGTAAAAAAACTCTCAAACACATTGCAAAACATAAAAACTACTAAATTATAAGTACTTACTACTAGTCTATAGACTACTACTAACTGAACAAAGCATTTAGGCTTCAACATGCTGCATACCAAAAGTTAAAACTGATACTTGAAAGCAATCACATAGTGCACACTACAGTGCTAAGCATATATGATACAAAAACATGGCGACTAATCCAAATTCCACACATGCCTCATGATGTCTAATGTGATAAACGATAAAGCTCTAATATATACAATGAGTGGGCCAATGGCCAAGTACATGAATATGATAGATGGACAATGGACAATAGACTCATAGATTGATGAATCTCTATGACTCGGAGGCATCATGACCACATGGGGAATCCTCCTCAACACTATCGCTGGTAGACGAGTAGGAAGATAAGGAATCCTCCTCAAGGTAGGTGTGGCTGTCCCCCTGAACCTCTACCTCTACCCCCGCCTCTGCCTTTGCCTCTGCTTCTAGGTCTACTATGGCCGCTGCTGCCTCTTGCTCAACATGTAAATCCATCAGGCGTGCCCTACGCCTACACCCCCTCCCTCTGCATACAGGTGATACAGGCTCAGCCTGTGTCTCGACATCAAAATCCACCCACCCCACATAATCTCACCCTCCTCTCCTACATCCTTTGCATCGGCCCTAGCCATGGATCTCGTGGTCCTGTGTTGCCTCCTATCATGAGCCAGCTCGCGATGATACTCTGAAAAGATCTCATCATCAGCCGCAGCCTCTATGTGTGCATGGCCTGCTACAGTATCCATGGATCTAAGGCACTCCTCAGGATTCACCTGCCTAGGTGTACCATCTCTCTGCATGTGCCTGACTAGCCTCAAGTTGGTGGTGCAATAAACCAACATGTTCAGCTGGGGAACGTTGAGCCTGTTGCGTCTCTATATGCATAAGAGACCGAGTGCTCCAATTCCGCTCACAAGCCGAAGCGGAACAATCTTGAGCAAGGATGCGAGTGGCAAGAGCAATAATATCAAGGGCGGATTTGCCCACCACACCCCACCATGTGAGCGGCTCCAACAAAAACTCGTCATACTCACCCTGAGATCCAGTGAAACATCCCTATCTACGCTCACAATCTAGCATCTATCTCTCGATCCTGCACAACAAGGGGCCATGACCTACAATAAGATGAACGAGTCGCCAAAAAGCAAAAACAAACTGTTGAGAATTAAATGAGTGCTTGGACTTGGATACACATTTTGTGTGTATGTCCTCCAGCCGTCCACAAGCTCGACGTCTGTGCATATGGCCCCAATACCCCCAGGGTGAAGCAAATGAGCAACTACGTGTATGGGCTTGTGGAAGAAATTCCACCTGTCAAGCCACTTCTCTCGGATACTTGACATCCTACAGAAACCAAAAAAGTGAGCACTGCATTGTAGGAAAAAACAATTCAACAATGCTAAAAGCTTTTACAAAACAAACGCACCATATACGCACCACTCAGAAAACGGTCGCTGAAGGGTCTTGTCCATAAACTCGTAAATGAGGGCGAGTTAAAAGCCATCTCGATCCACCAACCTTAGCACATGCTACATTGGTTGTAGGACCTCAACGAGCTGCTCAACCTGTCGCCAAAAATCATCTCCAAAAACAATCCTCTAAAACCTAAGACTAGTCGGCTCGCAACTACAATGCCACTGTGTGAATCAGGGCTGGCTACCATCTAGCGCAATGCAAGTCGAACTCTAACCAACCGCTCCAGCACGACGAAGTGTAGGCAAATCGTTTGGGTGTTGGCTTCTTCAGATCCAGCGGGCTATTGTCCTAAACATGGCAAAGGCACTCTTCTTCCTGGTTACAAATGTGACCTTGGCACTAGATGTGATGGTAGAAACCTAGGGGAGGCCTCCTATGTCATGCACCAAAAGATCGATGCAGTGTGCTGCATACGAGGTCCATACAATAGCAGGTAGTCCCTCTAAAAAAGCTCACCCATAGCCACACAGTTGTTGGCATTGTCGGTGTCTGCACCACATGTTGTGCCCCCACCTCAATGACTGTTGCATGTATATGCTCATAGATAAACTCTCCCGACTCGATAGCGCCGTCTCGAGAGGCATCCACACCCTTGAGAAATATTGTGGCCAACGGACATGAAACCAAGATGGCATGTGCATAATATCAGTCCACCCATCTGATAGAATAGAGCAACCATATGTGGCCCAGGCATGTCGTATGGGGCTGAGCTCTCTCGTGATGCCATGCTCCTCTCTCAAATGGCGAGTACGAAAAGCCTTGCATGTGGGGAATTTCCAAGTGGCATCACAGGCTGCAATCTCCCTCATCATGTCATGGAAGATAGTGGTGTCGGCCAAGGAAAATGCAAGGTAGCCACTATAAAAAAGCTCGCATGTGAGTCTAGTGGCTGCCTCATGATGTGTCCGCTACCACCCTGCAGACATTGTGGTCTCTCGATATTTGCCCGCCCTGTCCTATGTAGCTGCATGTGATCATGGCCTAACTCTAGGGCGTGCGTGTGCTCCACCCTGTGCTCTCTCCCCAACACCTCCCATAGCTACCATAGGAACTGCCCCCTCTACTGAACCAGAGCCACTACCCTCAGTAGGTCCTCCCCCAACTGACTCCCCTAATGCAAAAGCCTCTCCTGTAGATGATGAACCTGGTGGCCTTGTTAGTAGTTACGTTTTAGTCAATCTATATATAGCTTCACGTACTATTTGGGGAGTAAAAGGAAGAATCTAAGATTTGGGTTTGAAGGTAATAAGGATGGAGTGTTGTATAAAAAGTGGATGGAAAAGAAACTCATGCCATGCTCCCTCTCGCAACAAATCAAGCGTGGACCTAATCCATAGTCCCTCATCCATAGAATGCCTCAAATGAGGAAGCGAACAAGAGGTCAATGAGACTTTTCTTTTGAGCTTCTATGTAAGGGATTTCTTATGTCGGAGTAAGGAGCAATTTTTAGTAAACATATATCGATTAAATGTCACAATAGGATAGTACCCAAATATAAAACCACCACATCTTAGACCGCCAACTCCCTCATGCATAACAAGGGCTATATGCTATGGTATCCTTGCTCATGTCTTTGAAAACCAAGAGGTAGTTGCAAGTCAAATGTGCAGAGATGATTCCAGTTTGCTAATGACAAATATATATCGATATTATGTCTAGGATAATACCAGAGATAACAAAGGACATTGTCAATCTTCAACCGTATGGAGTCCAACCATAAAGTCTTGAACATCAACTTAAAGCTCTCTTATAATCATAATACTCAAGAACAAACTATTATTGAGAAACTAAACATATAGTTTCGCTTAATCACGATTCGATGCTAATCGAATAACGATTTTGATTCAAACCTCCGAATCGGATTTCCCTGGAAAAAGAAATTCCTCATAGAACCCGATTACAGAGAGGTCATGTTTCTCTCTCTTTTTGTTGTTCTTTGTTGTAAGAGTGCAATGGAATGTGAGTGTATGTGAGAGAGAGCGAGAAAAAGAGAGTAAAATTACAAGTTATTACTTTTTGGAATTATGTATAAAATGTACAAAAAAAAATTGAGTTATCAAACCCTAAAACCAATTCGCCGATTCGAAAACCCTAGGACCAATTTGAAAGGTCGAATAGGTTGATTCGGCTAATTCCGATTCGACCGATTCCGAATAGGAAGGAAACTCTAACTAAACATATTATTGAGCATCCAAGCATAAAAAAACTCGAGAATTGCTTGACAATAAATCCTTGAGAAAACAATATATACTATAAACACAAAATCCAAGTTTAAGAGCCTAGAAAAGATGCATATTGACTAAGATATTCCATGAAATTGATGTACTAAAAACTCATACAAAAAGTTCAATTCAAACACTAACATCACGCTTCATGAACACTTTAGTTCATTTGAAAGCCAACAACCCCTTGGTGACACATTGTAAGTCACTTATCCTTGCTAGTTTCAAAAAAATAACTTATAGCAATACCTTGGAAGAGCACCCTTGCCACCAACTTTGATAGCATGCTTCAAGTTTTGCAGCTGATTTTTCTCTTGCTTTGCAACACGCTCTTTCTTGCCCTTGTTCATCTTAGAAAACGGATCCTCTCCCAGCCCTAAAAAAAAGGAACAAAAGTTTCATTCTCATAAACCCATTCCTCCATTCCCCAAATAAAAACTTCCATAATTAAGCTACAAATATTACGCATACTTCCATAATTAAGCTACAAATATTACGCATGGAGATAGGATTTGCAAAATCATGCCTTTGAGAATTGACAAATTGATATTAAAGACTAGTGATGAACAAGAAATTTCTAATGGTACCAAAATACAAGCTCTAATATAATAATCACGTCATGATTAAAATAGAGTATTTCAACTATGCTCTCTCTCTCTCTCTCTCTCTCTCTCTCTCTCTCTCTCTCTCTCTCTCTCTCTCTCTCTCTCTCAAGTTCTTACCATCAGAATCCTTTGCCTCAATGACAGGGATATCATTATCATCTGCAACACGCTTGTAGCCATGTCGCCTTCTCCATTCACCAGACATCTCATCAAAATCGAGCTTGCTTCTCTTTCGCTTTGTAATCCCTACAATATCCAAATTGCAAACATCTCAAAGTTTGCAACAACAGCCGAAAACATGTATTGCAATGGCATAAATGGTAGATTGCAACTAGTAGGAATGTACTGAAAGTGAAATTGAGAAACATAGCATATCTTGTCATCCCAAAATACCTGCATGCAATGATCCAAAGCATAACGTTCTAAATAAAAAATGTCTTGAATCAACCAAAATGAGAGGAAATGTATGTGAACCTTTTTCTCGTGCAAAAATTTCCCATTTAGTTGGTGGCCTTGGTTTTGGAAGCTGGAACATCAACATCAAGCGCTTCAATAGAAATAATAAGTTATGAAGATGTAAATCAAACAAGATACCTGCAATTAGGATCCCCAACCAGAGGGCCACATAAATTTGTTGCATTATGTGCACGTGAATTTGGACCCAGCATTAGATATGGAATGAGTGTACAGCCATCAGAAGACAGATTTTACAGTGAACATGTTCAAATAAATCTTTCTATGCATGCAAATGTTCAAATCAATCTCTTTTGAATCTTGATATTTAGTATAGTTGAAAAGTACAGATGGACACTTGGGTCTTACAAGTGATTTGTATGACAAACGCAAAACTCATGTTGGTAATCTTTTTGAAGAATAAAGCCTCAAGCCGATATAAAGGAAGCATGGTGTATGAATGAACCTTACTGGCTTTTCTCGGGGAAGGGGAGTCAATGTTGCAGGCAGATTTACAAGCCTTCCGACCCTGTCAAGAGTAGACGGAAGATTGAATAGTTTCTCAACTAAAGCTTGCATAAGTGTCCTTCCTGCCTCCAAACATTCCTTGTCTCTATCTTCCCTGCAATTCCATAAAAACCTGAGTTGGCACACTTTCCATTTTGATCCGATGTATCAAAGACCCATGACGCATCCACATGACTTCAGTTGCTTTGAAGTTCAACGATATATATGAAACCTATGTAGATAGTGTCTATTTATCAAGTAATCAGATTGCAACGTAAGTCTCAGGAAACTCATAAAAAACAGCAGAAATTCCAAAGCCCTAAACCTGGATGATGAAGGCGAGATGCCAGGATGTGTGGGGTCATATACGAGCAGGTTTCCAAGGTCAATATAATAGGGCAGAGAAGGCTCTGACGGTGCAAGCTCTGCAGAGGGACCACCTTCATCGGCTCCCAGCAACATCCTTCCTCTTAACCCGACTTCTTTTTTAAGCCACCCTTTACTTTAAGTAAACAACCTACTTAACCTGCAAAAACAGCACCATCACTTTCACAAACTAAGAGACTTACAAAATAAATACTAGACTATATAAGTACTCTGCTCTAAACCCCCATATTTGTTATAGTCGTATGCATTACAAAGCTTCTACATCTTGCTAACCGATAATAGGCATGAATCAAAAGGCTTACTATGTTAGGAATCATCAATCCTATTCCCAGATGAAAATAACGAAAGCCTAAGCAATAAGAGGACGTGCCATTTAAAGATAAAATCGGATCGAGAACCAAAAGAGCTTTTGACGCAGGAGAAAAACTCCTGATCGTGCATACACAATATCAGTCGCTAGAAACATGACCAAACCAACCTTCTTCACGTCCCGCCAGTCCGTAGTAACGATTTCTTGCCAATTCCAGCTCTTTCTATTTCCAATATCCTCGCTATCAGTCGAGGGCTGCAAATCTTCTCTTGGGACGGCGATGTTGAACCCTAAACCCTAAAAGCTCTAAAGAGAAGATAATATAACGATCAATCAATATTGCAGGAGACTGGAGGCTGGGCCCTCCTATATATACACCCAGCACGCACCTGTATGGGCTTGGCGGTGCTACCCATTGGTGTGCTCCGGAGCATGCGCTGGTGCTCATGAAAAAATAGCTCGGTCACGTATTTGCACGGGCAGGGCCGGGTAGCGGCACCATTCCATTGCCTTGGGCTCAAAGGCACGCACGCACATTACACATAAGTCCGCGCCGTGAGACTCGGGCACATACTTAAAAGGGTGTTGGGGACTGAAGTGGCCAAGTTGACCTACATCATGACTGACTTCCAATCATAGTATAAGGCACATGAGGTGGCGAGGACCCCTTGCCACGCAACAGCAAGTGAAAGTGATTTTTTGGACAGTGGGACCTTGCACAGAATGTTGAGTTGTCAGGTGTGAGAGAAGAATTATGGTCCATTGCACATCATCTCACTTGTCAAGCTATAAATAGATGGCAAGAGGAAGGGCTAAGCAAAAGGAACTGTTATTGGATTTTAATCTCTTTCCATGTACTGATCTAACCAAAATTTACAATCTATAATATTATTCCATTTTTTGTAGCAATCTACAAACATGTAGGATTACTCACATTTTGTGATATTTTATAGATGTATATGCACAGTTTGCAGATTTACTTCTTTGCACAATCTATAGAAATACACCGCATTTGGTTGCAGTATCGCATATATCATAGACCTCCTAAATCAACTACCGCACGTCTCACAAATAGCAAAAAAGCCAAATGCCTCATGTATCGCATTTTTGCCAAAAGAGCAATGACAATGAAGGACTGCAACTTATGTGACTACCTTAATACCGCACTATATCACTTTTTCTTAATTCAAAAAAGGATGACTATTGCACCTCAACGAAGGGCTACGGCTACCCTTGATATTGCATTGTCCTAAAATGCAACTGCCTCAAGGCTCGTATATTTCTCTCACAAATTCATTATCATGCTAATGATAATATTAGACGATCAATCTAGCTTGCTATTCAGAACTATTTGAGGCGTCGTAGACAGCCATGGTAGTTCTGATAGATAGTTGGTTAGTTCGATTAGTCATATAGCAATGTGGAATAAGAAATATACATAACAATACAGAACAAACAAAGGTTGAGCCATATCAGAAATAATGCGGAAATAAGAAAGCTTAATAAATGATGTTCATGCATTAGAATGTTTTTGGAGTGATCCTTGAAAGGTATTTCATTCAGTAGCGCAATTGGAGTATAGAATGATTGAAAGCATTCAAGTGTTGCACAGACTTTTCAGATCAGTTCAAGGATTAATTATATAATACTGAGATGACCAAATCTATTGTGGGGACACTCTTCGCTTCTTTGTTATGTCTCTACTTGTTTGACGGATCTGATTGCTTGGATCTTTATTCTCATGCTCAAATTATCATGCATCATTCCATACATTATCGTGTTGCAATCATTCCGATCATTAGCTCTTGCTCGAATTCCATACATGTACAACATTAGTAGATTTTTGACATAGTTTTTGAGGATCGTACATGAGTTTCGCCGTCAGTACATCGCTTTTCCAATTTCACGATTATTTCGAAAGTTTATATAGGATTCGGCATAATCCTAGACTTGGATATCTGGTACTCCTCAGTCACCATGGCTCGAGGGTGAAGCGGTTAAGTATTTGACTATCTGTTTCATGTTGGTTGGGTGGTTTGGCTCCACATGTGATCAGAAGGTGGAGTTGCTTTTTGTTTTTTCTTAGCTTTTTGGTATTTCCTCTTTGCTTTTTACTTCCTGGTGGTGGAATTGACCTCCAAGTAAGTGGCTTCTCTCATTTTGGTTTTCTTTCAGCTTAATGCTCATTATTATGGAAATTTTCCATAAAAAATGATGGAAATTTATGGATTTTTGGCGGTTTTTGAGCTAGTATTCCATGTTTTGGCTTGAAATTTGTCAAAGTTATTGTTTATGATTTGTACTTGTTGTTTTCCAGTCATTATAATTGATTCTAATGATGGCATGCTAGTGGAAAAGCCAAAAGTGGGTCTAGATAGTGATTTTTAGCCAAAAATTGGAGGTTTTGGGCTAGAAATGGACTGTATGAACCATGATTGAATAAAATCAGAACTTTCAGTGCCTGAATGTAATTGAATTATAGTAGATATGGCCTGATTTCACTTGCATGTGGGTTTGATCCACAAGAAATTGCAAAAAAGATTGAAAAATGGTCAAAAAACATGGTTTTTTGGTGGCTAATATTTTGCATGCACGTTTTCAGAGGTGTAATAATGTTGTACTAAGGCTTTCATGAAGTTTTGTTAGGATTGGACACCATTAAGGGTCTCAAAAAGTCAAAAAAATAGGTGGTCTGGATCCATTGGATATTTTTACAAGCTAAAAGATATGATGGATTCCTCTAATTTGAGCCATCATGCACCCAATTTGGAGTTGGGTGGCTTAGACACCAATATCTTGTTGAAGGACTCCATAAATGCAATTTTTGCATGATCTAAGCTTATGATTGCTTTTTGGACCTAATGGAAACCTCTATGCCTCTCTAATGGACCTCAAAAGAGTGCTTGTAACCTCTTATTGGATGCTTATTGGGCTGGAGTTGGATTTTTGACAATACCACCTAGAAAAAGTGCGCCCTCCTACTGCAATTTTAGTCTGTTACAGCTCGCACATGTGAAGCCTACGTGGTAGTCTGTTACAGCTCGCACATGTGAAGCCTACATGGTAGGGTGACATGGCAACTGCCTTTCTAACCTCCTCTCCCTCTATACTATGTTTTACAGCGACCTAATCGGAGTCCTATAGCAAAAGTTTTGGCCGTCGGAAGTTTGGCAATTTTTGAGTAAAATTTAAAAAATTTCCAAATTGTTCTAATTGCATGCATGTCTGTGAAGCAGGAGAGTACTTTTCCAGTGTTGAAAATGTTTGGATGCATGATACAAGGAGGTACAGTAGGTCGATCGGTGGAATTTCATGCTTGAATACGGTTTTATAAGAAGCTAGTCGAAAAGCAAATTTCCCAGTTACTAGTATTTTACGTAGAAAATTTTGATTTTTTAGAAATGTCTACATGTCATGTTTGATGCATGTCGGATGTTCTGAAATCCTTTCAAAATGGGATGACAATTGTAAAACTGCCAAGTTGATGTGATAAATTGATTTTCACAGTTTTGGTCCATATTGAACGGAACTTGAAAATCCCAGTTACATAAATTTTCAAAGAACCATGGATATATCTTGATTTTGCTCAAATTCATTGGTTTTTTATCAAACAACAATTGCTTAAAAAGTGAATAATCTTACTGAGATAAAATCAATCAGTTTTATAAGGTCATAGAATCTTTCACTTTCGGTTGAAGACTTTGTAATTTGTCAACTAAAGAAAACATTTCTTGTTTTCTGTGATCAATAAAGACCAAGAATAATGCAAGTCTTGTTGGAACAGTTTCTATGCCGATCAACATGTAGATTTGCTAGTAGTTGAGTGCACCAGATAACTAGCGAACAATCAAAACTGTCTGGATGACCAGTAGATAAAAGTTGTATTGATTCAGGGTCCTTTCTATAAGGGAAGCTCCCTAAGATCCTGCTTACAAGATAACACACAATGGAAAACACACTATGGAGCAACCACCCAACCAAGTAGAAGCAACCAATCAACTCTAGAAGCTTCATCCCCAAGCCAAGGAATAAGAAGCATGAATGTAAAGTGAAATCCTGGCAATAAATCAATGATCATAATGAGGACTAGAGCAAGTTTAGCCTCAATATATAGAGCCAAAAGCAACCTGGGCACATAGCCATGCATAGCCCTAAGTTCCCTATACATAGATTCACCTAGAATAGAGTCTTGAGCATGGACCACCTATTCATAGAATTGCTATTGATAAATCTACACATGCATACACTATCTCATACCTTGTCTAAACTCCATTTAGTGTGTTCTGGGCCTCACAAGGATATTAGTTACTTTTGGATCACATCCAGTATGACGTGGCATAACTAACAGCTAGATTTACTAGAGTACCGTGTATCCAAGACTAGGAGTATACTGAATCCTACTTACTGGCCATGGACATAGCATTCTTCCCTCCTTAAACTACTTCTAGCCTTAGAACATAAAAAAATAACAGGAACAATTCTTTTAACTTTAAATATTAACCTAGAAAATCATTATCCTTAGTCAAACTTTCACATCAAACAAGTACTAAGAGATAATATTATTTCAAATCGTCTCCTACGATAACTGGAGATCCAATTCAAATGAAGAACTGTACTCAAGCATCTGCATACCATAAATTGTAGTAGAATAACATCCACTAGATACACTAAATTCTCCACAAATAAAATACTTATCTTGTGAGAATATCTGTGAGATCCATAGGTTTTTAAATAAAATACAAGAGTAGAGAGATTCAAAACACTGATCCAAATCATACTTAATCATTTACAGGATACTGGAGTATATGTCTAACATAACTCAGGAAAAGTAAGAGTCATTCCAAAAGTCTTTCCATTAAGAAAATACTGGATTTAGGAATATTTCCAAAACATGATTCTTGAAGTGCAAGATTCAAGTTCTATAAACAACTGGTAATTAAAGACTGGACGCATACCAAAACGACAATCATCTTTAACTACAAATAGGTTTAGATTACAATCCATAATCACATCTAGATACCCAAAGTCCTGTTGAACATCAATTCAGTTGTTATTCTTGGATTCATTATGATTCGTTATCCATTTGAGCTCTCTGGGATACAATCACTAATGAGCTAAGTCTATTCTTAACTAAGGAATACTCTATCCTAAGAATATTGTATATCCAATGCACATAATTTCAACTGATGAACCCAAATGATTCACTAATCATGCGTCTACCCACATATGTTACTCACATATCTCACTAAGATTTTGTAACTCAGCTACAAAATATTTTCTATTTCTCATGAGTAAATAACATATCCGAAAAATCTCTGAGACAAATCAAATTCACTCTCAACAGTTTTCCAATCTCACTTACCTCTAATTACATAATTTCTCACACTGATTAACCCTTCTCTGATCCTAGTACTTAAACTAAGATTAGGTTGATCCAATATAAAACTCTCATACTTAAATTCTGATCAAATTTACTTTTATTCCAATCAAAATGGAATTAGTAACTTTCGACCTTTTACTGTACTACTTATAGATAATAATTCAAATTCCAAACTTGTTCCAGATTGTCCACACAATCCCTAGAGAATTCCTCATATTCAAAAATTTCCAATTATGCATCTTACTTTGAATCTATCCGAAATTACTTTCAGACCACATCTCATTTCTATACCACAGTTGGTTCTTTTTTTAAAAGTACGCAAACCATAGATTCCCATTTATTTGGATGACTGGCATGCCTATCAGATGGATACCCAAAATCCACATCTGATTATGTGACTTAGCTAGAAGAATTAACATGGTTCAATATTATATCCTGATCCTTTCTAGTTAATGATAAGCTTCAAACCCCTACTGAAGCATCAAATTCAGGGACAAGCTTCTGTCAACTAATAGATTCAATGTAATCCACGTATCAGATTCCACTTCTAACCTCACAATTGACATCCAAAATTGCAGATAACTCAATGGTTACGAATATATCAGTTACGAATTCATCTGAATGAATTCTAACCAAGAAATTAATAACCAATATTAAGCAATTATTTACAAGGTTTATCAAAATCCTAGTTGCGAAATACATTTTCCGATCACACTTACTACCTCTGATGTCCACTCTTCTTCCCTCCTTAGAATTTTTAGTTCCCTGAAAATCTATTTCAGCTAAGGTACCCAGAAGACGTAATGACATTTAAAAATGTTTTGAAAACTAATTACTATAGGAAAAATTTCAAAACAATTTCATGTCTGTCCTATATCTGGACTGAATATCTGATATATCAAAAATCATTTACTAGTATATGAAACAATACTAGTCTGATCTTTTGAATATAATTCACCATAGGATTCTACTGGATATGTAATTTCTATTATTACAAATCTTCCAATAAAATTGGACTGTTTTTTCTTTTTATTGACTGGTTTGGCATTACTTCGTTAATATTGACAAAACCTATCCAAACGTAGAATATGAAATTACATGAATGGAAATTCCACCAATAGGATTTCAGTAATTTTTGAACCGTATCTTGTCAGATTTACTGATTAGATAAAGAATACTATTGCCACTCATCCAATCTGGTTATTTCATATTGTTTGACGATTTTAATTCAAATTTAACGAGTATCTTCCACAAACGTTCACTTAATTCTCACGAAAATACTGTTAGTACAAAAGGCAATCGAAGTCGAAAAAATCGAAACATTGTCTGATTCCTAATATTACTAACCAAATGTCAAACTGGCATGCAAAGCACACTACATCAGTCATAAACGTCATTACGGAATTTTTTACGTAAACTTCAGTTTTACGGAATTTGTCAGCCATTAACACTGATTTGTGACCCAACTGTCAGAGCACATGCATATGACCACTCAAATCGATTGTAAATCCCTTATGCATGACAGAATCAGTCTGAGAATCAGCATGCAACTAATCCATGCAAACACAGTACTACAAATTAGGGAAATGACTGGCATGCAATCAGAACAATTCCAAATTTTGTTAATTTTACTCACAAAACTGCAAAACTTCAGATGATCATAACTTTGGCTATAGGACACCAAATTGGGTGCTGTAAAGCTCAGTACAGAGGGAGACAAGTGAACAAGATGCTTGCCATATCAGCCTACCACCTAGTCTTCACACGTGCGAGATCAGAGCTGCCAAAAATCTATAGTAGGGCGCACTTCCACAAGAGGGAATCATGCAAAAACATGCAAACACCCATCCTAGCCCAAAATTGATGCTACCAACAGTCTCAAACAATCAACTAGACTTTCATGAAGCATTCATACTGATCCTAAGATGCAATATAGACTGAGAACGAAGATTTCTTGATTTGTAGAAGTCAAAATAGCTTCAAACTTGATGGAGATGGTGCATAAGCCACCGGCCATCAATTCACAGGTATGATAGCTTGTTGGGAAGGTAAAAAAGAATGCTAATCATGTTGTAATTAGTTCCAAAATGATCTCCTTATGGATCTGGAGAGATCCATCCTCCAGAAATCACCAAATATGGTCATTTTTTGAACTTTTTTTACTTCCTACAAGTCCAATTGCTGGAATTCTTGGTTCTAACTTCACGGAAAGCTTCAAAAGACTTTGGTCCACCAATTTACAACCTCTACATGGTGTTTTACAGCCACCTACTATCCAACTTTATGAAAAAACAATAAAAAATGATGATTTTTGGCTATTTTCCGGTTTTTTCATCACCATAAAGTGAAAATTCATGACATACAACTCTTTCTCTAACACATGCAAACCAATTTATAGAATTACAACCATCTAATTGATCTGATCTTGTTAGATTTGGTTCTTACTATCTATTTTGTGCCATGAAAAACCAAGCAATTTTGAGCAAAACATAGCCTAGAATCATAAATCATTGGAGAAAACCGGCATGCATCATTAATTTTCCCTAAAACAAAAGTACACTTGTTGAAAAATTCAGATATACCAAAGATTTGATCTACACAAGAAAAAACTCCAAAAAAACATCACAAATTGGCCTTCAAGGACAATTCTCCATAGAACCACAAAGTATGGATCTTAGCAACATGAAAATTGAAACTGGGATAGTACACCCACTTGCACACTTGCTATCCACCTTGGAAGAGAATTCCCATGGATCTAATCCAAAATTTCGACAAAAGGTAGCCCTTCTCCATGTTCTCCAATCTTCGTAAGCCTTGCTCTGATACCACTATAAGGGAAGCTCCCTAAGATCTTGCTTACAAGATAACACACAATGGAAAACACACTATGGAGCAACCACCCAACCAAGTAGAAGCAACCAATCAACTCTAGAAGCTTCATCCCCAAGCCAAGGAATAAGAAACATGAATGTAGAGTGAAATCCTGGCAATGTATCAATGATCACAATGAGGAGTAGGGCGAGTTTGGCCTCAATATATAGAGCCAAAAGCAACCTGGGCACATAGCCATGCATAGTTCTAAGTTCCCTATACATAAATTCACCTAGAATAGAGTCCTAAGCATGGACCACCTATTCATAGAATTGCTATTGATAACTCTACACATGCATACACTGTCTCATACCTTGTCTAAACTCCATTTAGTGTGTTCTGGGCCTCACAAGGATATTAGTTACTTTCGGGTCACATCCAGTATGATGTGGCATAACTAACAGCTTGATTTACTAGAGTACCGTGTATCCAAGACTAGGAGTATACTGAATCCTACTTACTGGCTATGGACATAACACTTTCCCGAGCCAAATATGGGGAGCTTGAACCACATTTGGGAAGGGAGGAAGGAGATGAAACCTGAGGTGTAGAGGATTGGTTGACCAGTTATGTTAATCTACTTTGAATTCCGAAAGTGTAAGTGGTTGTGAGAGTGAGTGCAATTGGAAATTAGGCTTAGGAATTATATTTTCAAACTGTCTCTGGAAATTTGGGTTTCTTTCCCTAGTGTTCATCTAGAATTTCAAGGAATCGAAGATTGTAAGAGAAGAGATAGTAATCCATTTGTGGAACCATCTTTGTGTTGCAATTGGATTTGAATTAAAAAGAAATTTGCAAACGAAAAGACAAAATGGAATGTATTCCATACAAGAATATACTAATTTGGATTCTTTTCTATTATAGAGTATTTCTTTATAATAACTGAGACAACCAAGAGTACTTCTAGCTCATAAAAGAATGAAATTCTTTTTATTGATTTCGAAATGGATATTGGATATCTATTACACTATCGTTTTCTGTTATATTGAGATTTTTAATGTTCCTTTTCGTTCAATGAATACGCTTGTCACATTTCAACAGTCTTTGAACGATATATTTCATCCATACCCGGGTCAATGCGGAGTGGTATTGTTAGATGACGTGTTACAGTGAAACGATTAAGGAGCATGAGAGAATTCAATAGCTAGAAGTATCTCTTCGATTGGTTGTGAATCTAATCCTATATTTGGGTGTAGGATAGCCAGTTAATCTTTTTGACTTTCTGGTAAGAAGATCTAGAAGCAAAGGATTTCTTGGAGAGAAAACTGGTGGTATGGGACATCATTGATTCCAAAGAGAATTTTTTGTGCGAGAGTGATATGTAGACTGATGGTTAGTGATTATTGTGATGGTAACACTAACGAAGGAACCCATTGGTTATTTGCTTAGGGTATTTCGGGAAATTATGAGATATCGGTTTGGATCCCAAATGATATCTCATTATTTACAAAATCTAGAGACCCTTGAATCTATTTCTTTTTTATTTGAACCCATTCTTTTTAGAAATTTCTTAAATATGAGACAATTGGATTAAGATTCATATAACTTTTTCCAGTATGGAACTATGTTCTGAACGTCTGATTATTGTTATATGAAATTATACTTCCATATGGTTGTCAATATGGCTCATAATCTATTGATAGTTTCAATTGATTCCGATTCAATGAAGGAATGACTGAATTCGTGGAATTTAGACTTCCTAGACCCAAATGATTATTCTATTTGATAGTTGATTATTGAGATGTAATATTTCTATCACTCGGGATAAAATATATTCTAATTTTGAAAAAACCTGTTTTGTTTTAGTATTGGATACTCATTATTGACTTTTTCTGATCATTGATATCTTATACATTGTCTCATGAGGTCCTTTTTTAGGAACAATTGGGAATTTCTTTTAAAAGGGGGAGATGAAGAGATAGGAATAAGACTTTCAATGGATCAACCGGTTGCATAGATTTTTTAGAGAGAAATCCAGTATTTGTGCAAAGGTTGAACTATCCTAGTGAAACAGAGGAACTCTCTAGGGCTTGTCGCGAATAATCTAGAACTAGAGGAGCTTTGGAGGTATTGAGCTGTGAGTTATTCATAATTATGGATAGTAGTGGTAAAGATTAAATTTAGGTTCCAATAATTGGCTTACCAAGTACCATTTTGTTATGGATTGGATCCGGTGGGAATAAAACTTTAATTTTAAACTTATGTCCAAAGATGTCTGCATAGGTCAACCTAATCTTGGAATACTAAGATTTGATGTAGGTTGAATGAAGAAATTTTGTTAGTAAAAGTTTGATGGTTGGAAAACTTGTGGATGTGGAATTATTCACTTCAAAGATTTTTTCAGGTATGTTATTTACTCATGAGAAATATGTTGGAGAAAGAGGGTGTGTCGTGCGTGAGAAACGATAATAGCTCGAAAAGAAGACGAACACAAAAAAGAAGTGAACTCGACACTCGAACAAGAAACGAACTCGAATAGAAAGTGTTCGTGCGCAGCGAAATGAGCTACATTACTCTTTCCCTAAGCATGACTACGCCTATCAGAAACAAATAGAACGTTAGTGATAGAAATCATGGTCGTTCTGATTACATGGCCAAACATTAACAAAACATCAGAAGAATAATTTGTCACAAACAGCTAGACAAATTATTTGTCGTGAATGATTCGCGAAGAGCTCGACTCATAATCAGTCACGAATGATTCACGAAAGACAAGACTAAATATTAGCTATCAACAACTAGACTAATAATAACTCGCTAAGAGCAAATTACCAGATTGAGCAACAAGAAAGTCAGACAGAATGAAGAAAAGCATAGTGATAGTGACAGAAATCTGAACGCAGAACAAAAGAACTGTTATCAAATTAAGTATAGCAACATATACATGTCAATAATGCGGAAGAGCACAAGACAATAGCGGACAAAACTTCATGCTCTACAAAGCTAATTCAGTCTGTAAAAGGAATGAACCTATTACTGACAATAAAGAATCAATGCACAAGGCATCTACTTCGTCTATCTCTGATAAGCTTTTGATGCTATTATTTTACACACACACTTGTTCTTGATCTCTTGTTTTTGAATACACAAATGGTATTCAATATATACACAATTTACAGGTGTGCAAATGAAGAAAGTACAAAGTGGATGTGTTGTCTGTAGGAGATCGTGAGTGGCTGCTGTCGTTGTCAAATCTATTAGCATAGTTGCATGGGATGAGCGTGAAAAGGACGCGATGTCAGCCTTTGTTGAAATGAACGTTGGTGAAGATGTGAAAAATGCGTCACTCTAACGAAATGTCTTAGGATTTGATTTACAAGGTGCCTTCGTTTTTCCTAGGGCACCTTTGGCATTTTGTAAGACAGTGTCATCTTTTTTGCCTATCACAAAACACGTGTAAAAAGAAAATGTCGCGTTTTTTGCCTTTCTTTCACCTATGAGAATTTACTTTTATTTATGTAGACAGTTGCGTTTTATTCATCTGTCTTATTTTACATGTAAATATGCAGACTGTGCGACAACATGAGTAAAAATGCAGCATTAAAGCAATTGAGTTGAGTAGTTGGATTACTCCTGGTTAAAAATTGATTGGTTAAATAAGCAGCGTGAAGAGAATTCACCAGAAAGTATTTGTTTTAATCTATATTGCTTTTAAGACACATGATTTGTGAGTCATCAAGATTCATCTAAAAAGTTATGTGCATAGAATATAGGAAATTCTTGGTATAGAATATTTCTCAAATGGAAAATCGACTTTAAGTTATTGACTGTATTCCAATGAGCTCATATTGGATGACAGAGTTTAACAAATATCAAAGATAACTACTGAATTTAGTTGGAATCCAGTAGAACTTCGTAATCTCTAGAAGTTGTTCTAGGTGATCGTATGAAGTTTATGTAGTTGAAGACAAATGTTAAAATGGTTTTGGTATGCCTTCTGTCTTAGTTACCTGATTGATCGCAGATTTTGGATAGCTCTTAATCTTGTTAAGGATCAGGGTGGAAGAATATTTTTAAAATCCAGTAATTTTCCTTGTGGGAAAAGATTTTAGAATAATTCTTATATCCTGAGTGGTATGTTGTACATATACTCCAGTATCTTACAATTATTAAGTATGGTTTTGGAATCTTGTAAAGTATGATTGACAAATCATAAGATTCTAAATAGTTATGATTGACGGATCATAAATTGATACTTGATTGTTCTCAATCAATGTGACTTTTAACCATCCCCTCATAAATCTACACCACTTTTAACTGGTCGTCAAAAGCAATTGTTTGCTAGACTTGAGATTCATAAGGTACGGAAAATGATTTTTTGTTGATCCTCTTGCTTGCAGAAATTGGATTTTAAAGAAATTGAAGAATTGAGATCAATTTTTTTTCTATAGACCAAAGATGGTTGAGAATTGTGTGGCCCTGGTGGTGCTGGTAATGTCATTCTCTATTGCTAAGGGGATGGTCCAAGCCTTGGTGCTCTTTGCTGGTAAGCATAAGAGGCCTAAATTGAGCTATCTTCTGTTGTATGATTCTTGAATTGTAGGAGTAATAAGCGGTGTCGTGCAAGGACACATTGCACGATGACAATATATGTGCGTCATTACCAGACACTCATTTGAAGTGTGGTTCTGGGTGTATATGAGACACCAAACATTGTTCTGTCGAGGATACTGCTACTGATACGGCTCCGCTTGTGGTGCCGTAATATTCTAATAGCCTTCAATTTTTGGTCAAATTGTGTTGCGAGTTGTTCCATTTACTGCTTACGAAGTTTCGTGATATGTTCCATCAACGATTCATTGGATAAACTCGATGAAGCCGAGGTTGATGCAATAGAAGGAGTTGAGACGTGAATAGATGTAGTTTCCGGTGTGAAATCATCATCTGATCCCTCATCCTCTTTTCTCATGGCACTTCTATAGCTTCGTGCAATGTTGTGTACTGCTCCCATCTTTTCAACTCATGTCGGATGCTTCTAGGTAGTCCCACTATGAATCACATTATGACAGCATGATTGGGAGCCAGCTCTGCATTACACTCGGATCTTAGGTATTTAATCCTTTCAATATAGTCTTTGATCCTTTTTGTTTTTTCAATTTTGATTTTGTTGAGCAGGAGAAACGGGTCTTTCAAGAACTTTTGTAGCTTAAATCTCGTGATCATAGCCATTTTTACCACCTCCCAATCCATTTGTTATTGTGTTGTCTGATTGAAAAACTAGTCTAGATCTACTCTTGTCATAGACATTGGAAACAACTTCAGCTTCTCTATATAGGAAGAAGAAAAGAAGATATGGTAGCAATGAAATCGAAGTATACCAACAAACTATCGGACTCTATGGAATAATGCATCCTCTAATGTACGACTACGCCTATAAAAATTTGAGTAACTAATAACTCTGTCTGATATACTTCTACTAATAAGCGGTAAGCGTTGCTTAGCAATATTCAAAGTAGAAACTCTGTCACTTTTGTATTCTTTGTATATCCATACGTTATAATGATCAACTATTTATATACTAATGAGGAGTGTCGGCTAGGCTTATCCAATTTGGACAACTAATTAGATCGTAGGTCGCAATTGGAGCTTAACCACAATGTGTTGTCATCCATCCAATGAGGACTTCTTGGAAATTCACTTGATAATCAAATTGGATAAGTCATTATATTCATAACGGATGGAATTGGCCTTCGACAATTCATCTTTGTCGAAGCCACTTGTTAAGCGATTCCTGTGTATTTCTGCAAACTGTGTAGAAACGCGAATAAAAATTGCAAAACTAGATAAATGAATGGATGTAGATTAACTATATGATTATGAGAGAATAATCCAACACTCCTCCTTAATCTGAATCCATGAATGCCTTGACCTTCAAACTTAGTTTTGCACAAAATTTCTTATATACATCCAAGCTTAGTGCCTTAGTAAAAATATCAATTGTCATGTCTTGTGTTCGGCAGTACTGCAAGTTTAACTCCATGTCGAAAACTTTGCTTCTGACATAGTGATACTTGATTTCAATGTGCTTACTTCTGGAATGAAACTTAGGGTTAGCCGACAAAGCAATAGCACTTTGATTATCACAAAATAAAATTGTCAGAGCATATTGTTTCAAACCAACGTTTGAAAGTAAATTTCTCAACCACACTGCTTCCTTCGTAGCTTCAAAGGCTACGATATACTCCGATTCGGTAGATGATAGAGCTATCAAAGTTTGCTTGCAACTGTTCCATGAAATAGGACCATTTTTTAGGAAGAATGTGAATCCATATGTGGATTTACGAGTGTCTGCATCTCCTGTCCAACTTGCATCCACTGAGAATATTGAGTTTGTCGTTGTCGACTGCTCCATAACAAATGCATAGGTCCATAGTAGCTCAAATATATCTCATGACTCTGATGAGAGCTTTCCAATGTATAATACCAAGATTAGCCATAAATTGACTTAAGGAACTCACAGCTGTGAAGAATAGGCAAAATCTAGCTTGAGTATTTTGCAATTTCATGTAGATATGTAAATCTCACATGTGTGGAGGCATAATAATTTTAGTTCATTTATGTTGAGTTTGAAAAGCCAATATGCCTTAAACTTGAGACACATGTTAGTAGGTACTAGGCCAAAAGTAGCTTTGATTAGCTCAAGGTGGTGTAGGCCTTTGACATTTGGCATGATGATAGAGGGCTATTGACATTTCTTTTGATGTTGTTATATTGTCATGTGACCAATCAAAAGAGAGAGATGCACAAAAATGGTTCAATCATATGTAAGGAGTGAGAATCCAATGGACCAATCAAATTTAGAGGTGCTATGTAAGAGATCCAATCATATTACATGATGACGACATCTCTTCTTGGAACTAGAGCTACTATTAGAGAGTGAAAGAGAGCTCATTTGCACTTAGCTTTTTGAAGAGATTGAGAGCTTATACACCTAGATTTGTCTCCATTTTCTCTCTCTAATTGAGTGCCTCATGTACATTTTTTCTCTACTCGAGAGCAAGCTACTTCCATACTTAGTTTTTTTTTTTCAAAAGTGGTCTGTCATAGTGAATGATACATGTTGAACGATTGATGCATGTTTTGTGTGCTCTTGCCTTAGAATTGTCAATCTAGATTGTGTAAATCAATCTTGTAGATCTTATGTGCAATCACACCCACCTCAGAAGATCAACCACATTGCTTTGAGAGTCCTCACACATGTAAAAAAGTACACAGCAACAAAAGCTATGTCTAGTCTAGTACAGATCATTGCATACATAAGAGAACCTGTCATTGAGTGATAAGGGTACTCATGCATCTGCTCCTTTTCTTTTATCGTATGACAACACCGGTCCTTCGACAACTTGAGTCCTGGCTCCATTGGTGAGTGAGCTAACTTGAAATTCATCATATTATATCCGATTAACATATTTTAAATGTATCTCTATTGAGTAATATAAATCAACTTATGCTTCTTCTCTCTTTGGATCTGAATACCTAGACAGTATTGAGCTTCGCCAGATACAAGCCCTGATACCATGGAGGAAGAAGAAAGCCATTGACTTTGCCAAGTGAAGTTAGTAAGAAACTGTCACGTCTTAATGAGAGTGGTATAGTTGATAGTACATTGTTTCGTCGACTCATTGGTAGTCTCTTATATAACACCACTACTAGACCAGACATCAGCTATGTTGTGAGTCAGTTTATGGCAACACCTTATACCTTGGAACATTGGAAAGCAGCTAAATGCATCCTAAGTTACATGAAAGGCACACTTGATCTTCGTCTAGTCTATTCAAGACAATTTGATTTGCCAATGTTAAAAGGATGTGTGGATGCTGAGTAGGGTGATAGTGTAGACGATAGAAGATCCACCACTGGTTATGCTTTTGATGTTGGAAATGGTTGTTTTTCCTGGTCAAGCAAAACGCAGGACATTGTATCACTTTCCACCACTAAAGCTGAATATAAAGCCTTATGCTCAACAACACAAGAAGTGGCTTGGCTACGAGAGCTATTTAAAGATATTGGAATAAAGCAAGCCAAAGTTCCAATAATCTCTTGTGACAGTCAGAGTGGAATTCAATTGGCTAAAAATTCGGTGTTTCATGCTATAACAAAGCACATAGAAGTAAAGTATCACTTTATACGTGAAAAGCTTTGTTCAAAGGATATAGATGTAATTCATTGTAGTATTGCTACAAAAGTAGCTGATATATTCACAAAGTCATCCAAGAAGCAACTTCAACAGATTTCAACCACTTTGAAATCCAAGAAGGAAAAAAAGTGAGGTCATACCTAACTACTAAATAATTTGACGAATTGGATCAAATGGCGTCGGAACCCCGGCAACCAAAGAAGAAAAAGTTGAAGAAATCTATGTTACGGATGAAGGCTAAATAATTCATGAAGAAACATAAATTTATTTCTATTCAAATGTCAACTGCTAATATCGAAGACAATTCTGTCTCAATTCCTTCCATGCACTTTGTCATCACTCTTCTGGGATCATAATGAACAACCCGAAGATTTGCTCGTATGGTGCATCCACCAAAGAGGTATATACCTCAAGCTTTCAAGGCAACAATTGAGGAGCCACTCACTATTCATGATGCATTATTGAATGCAGACTTTGATAAGTGAAAAATAGCAATGGATAGTGAATATGATTCATTACTCAAGAATTAGACCTGAACTCTTGTCGAACCACCAGTCAAAAGAAAGATTATCGATTGTAAATGGATCTTTGAAAGTCGAATCTTTCAAAGTGATTCGACATGACAGATCTAGGACTAGTTTACACTCTACTTGGTATTCAGATCTTTTGTGATCGAACCAAGAAGACATTCTTTCTAAGCCAACAGAGGTGCTTACAAAACATTTTTAAGAAATTCAAATGCTTGAATCAAAACCAATCGATTCGCCAATGGAACCATGACTCAAACTCAGCAAAGATATGTGTCCTTTGACACTTGCTGATATCTTTGACATGAAAAGTTATCCATACCAATCTTCAATTGACTCATTAATGCATATAATGGTGTGCACCAAACCTGATCTGGCATATACAAAAAGCACACTTTCACAATTCATGTCAAATCCAAGAATCCAATATTGGAAAGCACTCAAAAGAGTGATGAAATACATTCAAGTGACAAACAACCAAGTTCTTTGTTATTATGATAGATCTGCTACAACGTTATGTTGGATTATTCGACTATCGAGTGATTCATCCGAATAATCGATCTTTAACCTACATCCATTCATCTATCCAATTCAGCAGTTTTATTCGTGTTTCTATCTGCAGAAATACTCAAGAATCGCTCAACAGGTTGCTTTGACATATCAAAGCATCCAACACATCAACAATGTCGATGAAAGTCGAAGGAGTCAGATTTGTCAAAGAACGACAATTACTATTTCGCCTGATATGAAGCTAAAGACTTGCCCTAACTGCTTTGCAAGAAAATTTCCAGAAAGTTCTACAGCACATTGCGGCTAACTACCAATTGCGATCTACGATCTGATTAGCTGTCATACTAGATACCCATTACTTTAGTATAAATAGCTGATCATCAAAGACTTCTACAACTCTCTAGCTTAGTTCTTTTCAGAGTTCTATTAGAGTATTGTTATTCACGCTTACTACTAATTAACGGAAGTGCATCAGACAGAGTTTTTAGTTACTCAGAGATAGCTTAGAGTACGCGGTTTCATCCGTTACTGTTTCGTGCTCTTATCATCTGATTCGTACATGATACTTACTGAATCAATTTATCTTCTTATTGCCTTCGGTATCATGTCAGAATGTAGCTTCTCTGTAGTTATTTTTAACTAATAAATCTCTTATTGTTTCATCTGATTTGTTGAATACATCAATGCTACAATATCATATACATCACTTCGCACTCTGAAACCATTTGGCTATGAAATTACTTTAGTGCTAATGATTTCAAAATTAGTTGCTAAAAGATTGAACGTGACTTCTGTCATTATAGCTTTGTTCAATTATTGATAGGCGTAGTCATGCATTATTAGGAAAGAAGGCTCGTCCCGCTGCGCTCGGTAGTTCGTTTACAGACTTCAACTTATCGAATCGACTTTTCATTCCCTCTTGCCAATATGGCATCCGAGATCTACTACTATTAGATACCTTACATGGTATCAGAGTGATATCATTAGATACTTTTCATAGTATCATATCAGAGCATACTTGCTCTTAATTCTTCAATTTGTATTATTAAATTTCAGTATCAGATAATTGTTTTTCAATTGTACGTCACACGACATCATTCTTAAAGTAATCGATTTATCGACAGACTAAAGTTCCAGATGGATTATCAAAGTAAAGCCAGTCTCATTGTAGACAAGCTGAATGAATCCAATTACTATTTGTGAAAATTTAAGATGAAGACCTTGCTAATTGCCAACGAGTTGTGGAATGTTGTCACAGGTATCGAAGTAAAGCTTGAAGACGACACAATCGACTCAAAGTGGAAATTGAAGGGGGGGGGGGGGGGGGTATGGTAAAGCTTTCACACTTATTATTCTCAATATATCAGACACTCAGATTGGCCACATATAAGCTCAAACTTCAAAAGAAGCATGAGACATCATGAGCTCATTATATGATATGAGAGACGTGACTTCCAAGTTACATCTCAGGAGAAAATTCTTCACACTCAAGACGATCAAGACGCAATCATGTCATTGCTTTCAAGCCTGCCTTTTACATATGAAAATTGGGTGATGATCATATCGACACACTAGAGTTATAACTATGTTGCTACAATAATCGAAAAAGTCAAGACACCTCTTCGACTTCATCATCTCATGCTCTATATGTCAACAAAGGCTCAAAACGACGGAAGAAGAAAAGCTCTAAGCAGTCCGCATCAAATCAAAAGCCGACACAAAGTCAAGAGGAATTATCGAATCCACAGTCGAAGAAGGAGATGTTCTGTAAGTATTGCAAACGCACTAATCATGAGATCCAAGATTGCAGGGTATTAAAAGCAAAGAATGTCAGCAAACAACCAAAACAACAGGCGAATGTAGTCACAACATTATCTCTCGAACTTCATATGGACGAAGGATCGTTTATGGTCAGAGACCAAAAGGTGTGACTCGATAATTCTTGGTTTTTGGATTCTTGAGCTACTCAACATATGACCAGTCATCGGGAGCATTTTCACTCCTATACGTCTTACAGTACAAAGAAATTCGTTCATCTTGGCGATGATAGCACACACACAATCAAAGGTGAAGGCACTGTAAGATTGATATTCCAGCATGATCAATTCAAACTACTATCAAAAGTTTTGTATGTACCTAAATTCTCTACGAATCTATTATTAATAAGTAGAATTACTGATTTAGGTCATAGGGTAGAGTTTGAGTCTGATTGATGCCGAATTATCGATAGGACAAATAAGATCCTTGCACTCGGCAAGAGGCATGGATACTTACATAGACTTGCGCATTGTTATTTTTTCACTAGTCAAGCCTTGAGGGTTTTGACATTCTACGAGTAACTTATTCACGAGTTGTGCGAGTTTTTTTGTGCAAACATTCCACAAAATCATAGCACATGGCATGCCATCAAATTGGCATGTCATCTACATAAACTGCATTGACCAAATTCATGACACATAGTATTGCTTTTTGCAAAGTCATGTCAGAATTGCATGCTTCGAAACAATGTGCAAACAAATTTCTGTGTGAAAACTTAGGTGCTTCAAAATTGTTGTTTTATGCAACAAGTAACATCCTTATTTGTTTTCCCAACATGACAAAAAATTGCATGATACAAGTATCAATGACCATCGTGTTTTTATATGACATCAAGCAAACATTAACATCCTTAATTCCACACACATGAAAAACTTGCTCTTGAACCACTCTCTCGTCAAATAGAGACAATGAAATACTACTTCCCCTTTTATCTACCTGAAATATAATTTAAAGATACAACTTTCCATTTCATTAGGTTGGTATGCAATGAAACGAAATGTGTAATGCCCGACTATAGTCTACGTAGCCTACATTCCCGACAATGAAATTTTGTAGAGATTCCTTGTTGGTAGGACATAGTCGGAATTGTTAATAGAACAAGACAACAACTTGATTTATGCATTTTTTGAATTGCTTTGTCTAGATTATATCCATACCCCAAACTTGGGAGACCAGCCACTAGTTGCAACACAATGGATGTGCATAAAAAAATAACACTTGAAAAAGTGGCACATACCCACAATTAAGCAAATTAAAACATTGTCTTTTATGATTAACAAAGTAGCCAAAAACGTCATTCATGTCAGTTAATATTACTAAGAATATACTACTCTTCCAAGTCCACAATGGCCTCGTCATCAACAAAATGCATTTCTTTCGCCTTTGCTCACGTACCATCACACTATCATAGGGATGCATGTCCCCAGCCATCACATTGGCCATACCTGTAATGCAACAAGGCAAATCACTGTGACATCCACAAATTAACTTCAACAGACAAAAATCTAGTTATAAAGATGACATGACACCAATTTACTCACTATCTTTCTGGGGATGAGATCTCCACTATAGCCGAGCCCATCTCTGGCAATAAAAGACTATATGTACTAACTCCAATATCAAGCATACTGACCTCACTGTCCACCAGCCCTGCAAAAAAAATTGTATTATATACACAAGAACACAAACATGATGCTTTAGACTCAAAAGAATAAAAAACAAGTCACAACATTGTAAGATTATCTCGATTTTTCGTAACCCAGTCTATACATTTCTCATCCGAATCCAATCCAAACAAGTGCACTCCACACTTTCGTGCACCCAAAATAGACGTTCCCGTCCCCAATAGCAGATCAACCACAACTCCTTCCAGACAAAAAGCGGAGTGCAAGAAAAACATCAAATACTCACTCTTTTCACTACTACCTCGCACTGGGTCATTTGTGCCACTATCTTTGGACCACTCATAACTAGGTAGGTAATGGGTCCATAAGTCGCTCTCAATACTCAAAAGAGTATCATCAACAATAGCTGCACGCTCTCGATGAAGTGGAGGGTTACAATCTCTCCGTGCCATAATGTACACATCCAATACATGCATCTGAATTACAAAGTCTTCTCTCCTCCTTTTCAAAACTGGTAGTTGTTGCAATGTAGGGTTGAGCTCACATTTTTCCTTCCTTTTTTGTCCACAATTTGAATATACTTTTCTGGGCCTAGTTCAGCCATGAATTTTGCAACCATTGCTTGAGCTACTGTATCATCTGCATCATCAACAACAAGTCTACCTTTTTGATGAAGCTCATATTGAGTAGTTTTTGTGACACGACATGCGCCATCTCTGAAGTCAATCCACCAAGGACAGTACTTGGTCTCCCACTCACCCATGCCTCCACTTCTTCCAACATTTACCTTAGCAGAGTACATACTCATCTCTCGCTCAATTGAGACTTGATTCCACATGTAAACATCAGATGACATCTCCACTATAATTTTTTGCGAATGCAATTGAAACAAGAACTTAAAAATCAAAAGTTTAAATAATAATCATTCAAAAATTGCATGCTTCCTTATTGATGAAACACAAAGGTTACAACAAAAGATGACTACCTCCACACAATACGTTTTGCAACCAATTTGACTCCAATCTTTGCATCCATCGTGAGTACAGGCTCCATAAAATGATAAATCAAAGAAAAGATCATCTCTATATCTCTATTTGATTGGCATGAAATAGTTTGTCAAGTTGGGAGAGGTAGGCAAATCCAAATCTACAACCACCAAAAAATAGAAATTGTTATACTATGCAAGGGCCAACTATTGTACATAGTTGAGCATGAAAATATTCGACTTACTGTTGCACACAAGCTCACAAGCACTAAGTAAATACACAGAATTACCCAGCGAATCCGTCACTTTATTAATCCCAAGCAAATGTACATAGATCAACAAGCAAACATGAGAGCTTTGCTGCAAGTCTCCTCCCAACCATAGCTGCATAGGAATACCATAATCATAATAAGGAATGTCTGACAAGGCTCACCCTATATCCCCTCAAACACCCCTAAACCCTGACACATCCTAACGTCGACACATGGCAAACTCCATGCGCAACCGACACTTGCCACTTGGCAGTACCTTGACACATAGGCAAGCTAGTAGGTGGACAATCTGACACGTGTCACTCATTCATTGGACCAAGTGTCCCAATGAGCATATGACACATGTCCTGTTGACCCGTCCATTGACCGTCTGACAAGTGTCACTCATGCACTGGACCAAGTGTCCCAGTGAGCATGTGACACATGTCACGTTGACCAGTCAACCCTTCCTACTTTTTAGGAGGTCAGTCCAGCAGACTCTCATGAGACCCGGTACCCCCTTGGCCATCTCGTATTTAGTCACTATAACAAATATTTACATTGCAATTTACAATTGTCTCCACAGGCCGGTGACTTAGACATTTACAATTTAATATTTACAATTTACCATACATTGAGCAAAGGGATTCAAAATACATGTGACATCCCTTCCCTCCTCAGATGACATCGTCCTCGATGGCAAAGTCTGGATACTGTGCATGCAACCCATGCGCGGTCTCCCAGGTAGCATCATTAAGAGGTCGTCCATGCCATGCAACCAAGTACTCACGAAGCAAATGATTCCGCAACCGTCTATGCCTCCGGTCCAATACTCTCGCTGGTCCATGCATCACCTCCCCATGCTCCTGAAACAATACAAGGCCATCAGCCAACAAGTTATCACCATCATGTAAAACCTTCTTTAAGCGTGAAACATGAAAAACAGGATGAACCTTACAACCAACAGGCAAATCCAATTCACAAGCAACGCTATTAATCTTTTTAACAATTTTCCAAGGTCCACAGTATCTAGGTGACAACTTATAACACTTCCCTGTCTTTAGGGTTTTCGAGTCATTTGGAATCCTGAGAAATACCATATCTCCTTCCTCGAACTCTCTTGGCGTACGATCCAGATCAGCATATGTCTTTGCCCGATCCATCGCCGCTTTTACATGTTCCTTAGCTAACTCCAACATTTGTTGCATGTGAGTTAGAAATTCCATAGCACTAGGTGTCTTATGAGGCATACCTATAGTAACTGGACTGGCTGGTCTAAAACCATAATTTAGCTCGAAAGGACTCATCTTCGTAGATGCATTCTTTTTATCATTATAGGCAAACTCCAACAATGGTAGGTAACGTTCCCATTGCGTTTGCTTTCACATACGCCCTATGCATGTCTTCCAAGGTTTGGTTAACTCTCTCAGTCTGCCCATCTGTTTCAGGATAATTAGAACTACTCATTCCCAACTGCACCTCTAACTTCTCAAATACTGCAATCCAAAAATTGCCAGTAAAACGAGAATCCTTGTCAGACACAATGGATCTAGGTAATCCATGAAGTCTGAATACATGTTGTATAAACAAATCAGTCGTACCAGGTGCATCAATCTTATTACTAGTTGGGATAAAATGAGCCATTTTCGTGAGTCTGTCAACCACAACCAGGATAACATTATGTTGTTGCTGCATATGCGGTAAACATGTATTAAAGTCCATGGAAATACTCTCCCATCTCCCTTCTGGTATAGGTAACGGGCGTAATAATCTAGGCACTTTAATCCTTTCAGCCTTATTAACTTGACACTTAAAACAATGTGTCACATAATGGTTTACTTCTTTCTTAAGTCTTAACCACCAAAAGTTATGCCGTATCAACTCATAGGTCCTATCCACACCAGGATGACCAGCACTAGGGCTATCGTGACAGAGATGCAAGATCCTCTTTCACAGCACCTCACAGTTTTGAATCTTTAATAGTAGGTAGCTTTCTCTTTCGAAATCCCAACTCAGCTTCATGGCTTGTTGACAATGTCCTTTCTACTTCCGTAGCTGTACCATTGACTCTCTCAGGAACGCTAACCCCTTTACCTTTGAGTTGCTCCAAAATCAGCTTAAGAATAGTTTCGATAGTATCCACCTTGGAACATACAACATCTAATCTCTGTGAATCTTGACTGGTGTTGCTTGCAGATGCCATAGCAGAAAAATAGGTAGCAGAAACAAAGCAAAACCAAGCTCTCAGCACCTCAAATCACTACGCAGATAAGTTGCCCTGAATTCCTAGAAGAACTGAATAGAATAGATCTCCTACAGCCAAGTTCCAACTACACATAGACTCTTCTCCTCCAAAAACCAGCAAACTAGGGTTTCAAACTGACAATTGGCAAAAAACTATGGATGATCACCGAATCAGAAGGCGAAAAGCCTTACCCTACCAACGACCTACCACAAGAAGCTCATTGCAACTGACAGATCTGAAAAATACTAAGTATTGAAGAAGTTACAAACAGATTTACAAATCCTATGTGGGCTGGGTTTTCACAAAAGCAAAGAGAATAATCAAGCCGCGTAGTAGAAAATGCTCAAAGGCTGCCAGAAGATCAGCAATCCACCATAGGGCTTCAATCTGCTATCTTATGGGCTCCAAACCTACCAACAGATCACCTACAGAAGGGCGCTGGCTCTCCAAGAATGCTCCAAACCCTAACTGAAGACGCCAAATCCCACACAAGTCTTGAAAGTAACTGCTCTGATACCAAATGTTGCACACAAGCTCACAAGCCCTAAGTAAATACACAGAGTTACCCAACAAATCCGTCACTTTATTGATCCCAAGCAAATGTACATAGATCAACAAGCAAACATGAGAGCTCTGCTGCAAGTCTCCTCCCAACCACAGCTGCATAGGAATACTATAATCATAATGCCTGACAAGGCTCACCCTATATCCCCTCAAGCACCCCTTAACCCTGACACATCCTAACGTCGACACATGGCAAACTCCATGCGCAACCGACACTTGCCACTTGGCAGTACCTTGACACATAGGCAAGCTAGTAGGTGGACAGTCTGACACGTGTCACTCATGCATTGGACCAAGTGTCCCAATGAGCATATGACACATGTCCTGTTGACCCGTCCATTGACCGTCTGACAAGTGTCACTCATGCACTGGACCAAGTGTCCCAGTGAGCATGTGACACGTGTCACGTTGACCAGTCAACCCTTCCTACTTTTTAGGAGGTCAGTCCAACAGACTCTCATGAGACCCAGTACCCCCTTGGCCATCTCGTATTTAGTCACTATAACAAATATTTGCATTGCAATTTACAATTGTCTCCACAGGCCGATGACTTAGCCATTTACAATTTAATAATTACAATTTACCATACATTGGGCAAAGGGATTCAAAGTACATGTGACACTTACCTCCTGAATCTTGGCATGCTTCCAAAATCTTATTTGCCTCCAGAAGTAGTGTGTAAGAAAAAACTTCCTTCCCAACCCACAACCTAAAGGGTTTATGGCCATCTGGGATAGCATGTTGGTCACGCATGATTGAACCACCCAAACACATACTCAACCATTTACACCTTATCTCGTTAGATACATCAACAACTCTCAAAGTATTGAGTTTCTCTAGTCCCATGGCAAACCCTTTTTCTTCCAATGTTTTTGTGGTCACATATTTAAACCATGTCTCTCCATGCTTAGGGTCAGCAATCCCTAGCAACTTTGACATTCGATTGCCCCATTTTTTTCTGATTCTTAGTTCTAGCTCTTTTTTTTGCTTCAAGTCACCATCTGATACTGCTTTATTCCGAATTAATTCCTCAAGCTCTCGTTGTATCTCATTCTTTGGTACATGATCACAACCAAAATCACAAATATATTTAGGAAACAACACAAGCTATGAGCTATAGCAGTGAACACATGTATACTTGTTAAACAAAACTCATAGATTGCTATACGTATATAAAATCAAATACATAGTAAGTTAGAGTACTCACATTATATACAACTCTTGCCAGCATATATCTCTCACCTTACGAACTTGTTCTAACTCAACTGTAGAAGATTACTTTCAAAATAAGATGCATCACTCTCCCCCAGCTTTCTAACTGAATAAAGAATATCTTTTAAATCAGTTTTGACTATCGCCTCCTCATTTAATCTGCACAAAAAAATTTACAAGAGAGATTACAACCATAGATCATCAACTTTTGTGTGCAACATAAAGACATAAATTTCCAAACGTTGTATAAATAAAAGTAAAGTAAAACCTGTTGATCCTATTGAGAGCTCCCAACAAAGGTAGTGAATCCGAAGGAGATATTGTTATGAAAGATGCCTTAACGGATATGTGTTGTTTTCTGTCAAAACGATAAATCTCTCGTACATCTTCAATCCAAGCTTGGGTTCTATGATTGCCATCCCAACATGAAAACATTTTTCCTGATAGTTCTCCCCAGTCTGAATTGCTTGCTAAATCAGTCTCAAATTGATCATTTATTATACGCCATATTGGATCCCAAGATTTTTTGATTTCATCATTGAGTTGTATTGGGACCCCACCAGTGCTATACAAAGATAATACAAATGCTGCCTTTTCCTCCAAGTAACCATCTTCATGAAAAGTGTGTTTAAGTTTTGCCTTTGTAGGTCCTACCTAGCGAACACACTCATGAATGAAAATTCTACACAGTGGGATGCGTGGTGGCTAAGTGGGCTTTACAATCCTCAATCGATTCATTGTCTCTGATAACATCTCAACCTGGAAAGTGACGGGAATTTGTGCTAGTTCATCATCATCTCTTTTTCCTCTTTCTTTGTAGTTTCGATAATCTCTTCTTCCTCATGGAGATCCTCATGTAGATCGTTTTCCAAGTTTTTACACTCAATCTCAGAAAGACTCTCATCTTGGACTACTACTTGTTCATCTTGGATAGGATGCACATACTCTTCCACCTGGGAGTTGTCAGTTTGGTTAGGCATCTCTGAAATAATTAACTTGGTCTCAATGGGATTAGACTGAATGGAAGCAACTGCTGTGTGAAGGTCCAATTTTCTTTGCATCGACCTAGTCAGAACCATTCGTGAACTGCAGAATGTAAATAGTGTCAGACAACAACAACAATCTTTATACTAGAAGCAAGCCATTGAAACCATACTTATGCAAAGTTCAAACTATTGTTGAGCCTCAGACTTCTCTGTCAGCCAATACCAAATCAAACAAAAAAGTGAATCTAGGTTATGTGACTCTTGTTGTAAGAAACATTCTGATTTTTGTTTCAAGATTGGGTGCAATAACTGAAAACATTGTTGTAAAAGGGAAATGTGGAAAGGATATGCAGAAAGAAGTCTCCAATGACTTTGCACATAGAAGTCTCCAGTATATGTGCTAAAGACGTGATCTAGTAATAGATGTTGTATCTGCTATTAAATATACAAAAAGATTCCTTATTGTGAAAAAGTTCAAATAGTACCTTCATACAAGTAATTGTAGCAAGTATACAGCTTTAATACATATCGTTACAACTAGCTACACGCTTGCCCACTGATCTGTCTGGAGAATAGACACTGAGCTAGTAATATTTTGGTCAATGTGCATAAAGTCGGCCCACTGATCTGTTTGGAGAATCGCAATAACACATTGGCCAAAGTTCATATATAAGAATCTATGAGAAAATTGTTGTTATCTGGGGCAATTAGCCTATAATCTGTTTCTATTTTATTTAATCGGATAATCCACTGTTAATCCGAAAGTGCTATTATAACTCAGAGATTTGGGAGATCTCATTGTTTCACAGGCTGCAAAATTTTTTTGCAGTGCTCCCTCTGTGCACGCCGGCGTGCACAGAGGGAGCGCTGAGTCATCATCCTTTCATCCAATACTAAATTCATTGGCAACACTTCTCTAGACCGCATACTCCGGGTGCTTGTGACAATGACAGATGCATTTTTTTTCCATGTATGGATTTAGTGCATGATTTGCTAGAAGGGTTACTGTGACTCCTGCAAGGATTATTGCCTAGTCACTCTGCACAATGTGATCTGTTATCATCTGCTGCAGTTGTAGTTCACTTTGATTCGGCACATTCTGCACGAAAGGAGGTTTCTGGAAACGTTTTGTCATGTGGGCAGTAATTTGTCTATTTGCTGCAGTTGTGCTTTACTTTGATTTGGCTTATCCTGCTTTAAAGCAGGTTTTTGGAAAGGTTTAATGATGTGGGTATTTGGTTTAAAACTCATAAATCCGAAAGACATGTATAAAGCTTTAGTTTTTTCACTACGTTACTGCGAAGTTGTTGCTACCAGAAGATTAGTAATCTAGTATACAGGAAGTAAACGGGAGAGAGCATTTTGTAGATCAAAGGGCAGCATGTGTGGCAGCCCGCTCTCTGATCAGCGGAGTGCAAATCACAAAAAGCAAAATGAAACCAAAACCTAAAACTTAAAAATGAAGCAAATCCATCCGAAAATATGCCATACCTGGAAAAGTTCTCAACATCATTTAGGATTGCAAGAAATGCCTTCTTTTGATTTCTTGTCCGTCACATAAAGTGCCGTTGGCTCCGAACCCTGATTTCATCCTTCGTTTGTTTGTTTGTTCTCTCTCTCTCTCTCTCTCTCTCTCTCTCAACTCACATTAAATATTGCTCTGTTTCCTCTCAAACCTAAAAATCCTAAAAATTCCTAAAAATTCCTAAAACAAAAAAACAGCGCCCCTCTCTCTCTCTCTCTCTCTCTCTCTCTCTCTCTCTACGATGATGCAAGCCTCTCTTTTTCTCTATTGCCCTTTTATACATTTATTTCTTTCTAAAATTTCTCTTTCTATGAATTTCTAAATGCATATGTCATTTTCAAGCATTTCAAATGCACTTCAAACAAATTTTAGGGCAAACGTGGACCAATGAGAATAGACAAAACCCTTTTTGTCTATCATTGCCCACATTCTCAGAGGGTTTACGCACTAGACAATACCCTACTCACAGGACAAAAACTTACTCAGTGGACAAGACCTTACTCATAGGACAAAAACTTACATAAATGGCCGTCAATATTCACGAGAGAGAGAGATAATCGTGCATCACATCCTCAATTAAATTAGATATCAATATTTTGTTAGGGCTCATGATTATCCTAATTAGTATTAATGGTTATTCTCCAGTATTTTGGCCATGATGTGCATGCATCACACATAGAGTGTTAAAAGTGAAAAAAAAACAAATTAACTCACTTGGGTTTTTCGCGGGGAGAGAGAGAGAGAGAGAGAGAGAGAGAGAGAGAGAGAGAGAGAGAGAGGAGAGCAAATACAAATGAAAATCCTATAGGTCTAAGCTCAAACTCCCAAAGATGAGAGAGAGTTGAAAATAGATTTTCGGAGCTATGGAGCATATGTTAAGATTTTTTGAGCTATGGAACGTACATTCATGAGCCCTGACACATGCATGACATGGAAAACTACTGGAGAGCAATAGACGTCAAAATTAATTAGTATCTAATTATTTGAGGAGGTGGCGCCACTGTCTACACGTGTGACAAGTAACATTTATTTTGGTCTTTATTTTAATAACCTATGATGAAAACTGTGGTCCAACTATTTTACCAATATATAAAAGTTTCAAAATTCAACAATAGCAAAATAGCAAAATATTAAAATATCTTTCAAACTTTTTTGCAGTTAATATTTGACATACCTTTTGGGTTGGATTGCAATCTACTCAAAAAATCATTTGGTGGCCTTCTAATAAGACAAGTGTCATTCAAGGAACCTCTTTTGTTAATCTTGTGCACAACACCATGAATCGTGCCTCTTTGTCATCCATTTCAAAAAATTTAGATGGAAATGAGCAAAGTATTCCACAAAAGGTCCAGTTTCACAATGGACAGTAGACAATGAAAATGTGTCTCACAGGCCAGATGTTGAATACGTGAATGCTCCTAGAGCCTCTTTGCCAATTAAAGATATCCCTCACAGACAACGGGAGGTGAGGCAACACATCCAACTGGTGAATGCAATTTTGGAAAGAGATATCCATAAAATAATGTGGGTTATCAGAAGGATACCATCGGGATCCAAAATTTTGTGCATGGGAATGGTGGATGGCCGAAAAAAGTGTGGAGCAATAATTGCAACTGGACATGCACAAGAGTCAATTGTTGCCCCTAGATTTTTTGGCATTCGACGACATAATAGAGAAGAGACATTGTAGTCCATGTGGTTCTGTAATAATGATATCACTCACACATGGCATCCCAACCGTAATATCGTCACACCACTAGCTAGGAAAGATGGAAATTGGTGTGTGGCAGTCAGGACCACTTTGGGCCAACATGAAGTGGATTATCTAAACAAGGGAGGGTATATGATGGAGTGCATTCCTATGCCTCTCCAAGTCTCTGGGATTTTGGAAGCTGGTGTACCTGCATTCACATCGACGGAGGAAGCTAGATCGTCTTCACATCGATCAAAGACAAGAAGAAGGAACTCAATATCTCAAGTTGCAAACGATCGAATCAAAAGGGCAGTCAGCAATCTAAAGGCCAACCTCGTGAAGGAACAAGTACACATTAGAGATAGAGATGTCAGTTTTCATGTCCAAAGTTTTGCATCCAATCCAAATGGCACCATTCACATAGTCAGTGACTCTCCGACATGTACATGTGAGGATTTCAAATCCATGCTGGCAAAAGGAAGTTCACTTCATGCAAACATATGTACTTTGTTTACGTAGTTGTGTTGGGATTGGACATTGACAACAATATGTGCATCCACCAACCACATCTTTCAGTCATAGAGCTCTTCTAGATTTTGAGTAGTAGTAGGAATATGCCTTGTATGCACTAAGTGTTGGTGTTAGGACCTTTTTTTTGTTAATGGTACAAACCATTGTGAAGACTTCGCAGCATAGGAGAATGCAATGCTCTTTCAAAGCGACTCACTTCACCTGCCTTTCTACATAGTTTTGCATGGAAAAACATGTTCGGATATTGAAACTGTTGTTCCCTAAATCATACATCAACTTTTTTGGTAAAAAATTGATGAGCCATGATTTGTTTCATTCTATGATTTGTTTCATTCTATGATTTATTATGAAACAACACATACATAGGTCATATTCAAGTTTTTTAATGTAAAATTGATATGTTTTTGACATAATTGGATTTAAAATTGATGGCACACCATGTGCAGTAATTTTTTTGGTGTTTTCTAAATCTGTAACACAAAGAGTGTTGCTTCTTCTAAACCCTAAACTCGCACAACTCGCAAAAAAATTACTCGCAAAATGCCAAGGCCCAAGCCTTGAAAACCTCTGTTCTTGTCAATAAATCATTACTGGACACTTGAATCATACATATGTGTCGAACATGTCTAAACAATCCTTGGTGCTTGATCTTGACTATCCAGCGGACAAAGTCGACCTCCTTGTCTGTCAAAGTTACATTCTTGGATTCCTTTTAGATCAAGTCATAGGCATGCAACAAAAAAACGTTTTGAACGTTGTTCATTCAGATTTATGTGGTCTAATGCAAACTCTGTCGTTTCTTGATGCAAAGTATTTCATTACTTTCATTGACAAATATTCCAAAAGAACAGCAATTTATTTTATTAAGCAGAAATCGGAGGCTTTCAAAATCTTTCGACAAATTAAGTAGCGTGCAAAAAATGAAACTGGTAAAAGAATTAAAGCACTGAGATCCGACAATGGGGGAGAGTATATCTCAACCAAATTCAAGGAGTATTGCCTTAACAATGACATTGAGCAACAATACATCACCTCACATTCGCCTCAGTCGAATGGACTTGCTGACAGAAAGAACAAAACCTTAGTCAAATCGGCCAAGTGTATATTTGCTCATGTGACACTGCTGAAATCCTTCTAGGCTGAAGTTGTTTCCACTGCACCTTATATTCAAAACAGATGTCCGACTAAAAGTCTCTTAGAGAAAACACCATATGAAGAAACAAAACTACACATTTTTGGATGTATTCCTTATGCGCAAATACCGCAAGATCTTAGGAAGAAGCTTGATTTTCAGAGTATCAAATCTATTTATATCAGCTACACTACTTCAGATAAAGCTTATAAGTTGTATGATCCCATTGAATCAAAGATATTCACTAGTCGGGATGTCATCTTTATCGAAGATTATTTTATCGACCTCAAAGACAAGGGCAAAGCTCATATAGCCGAACTATCGGACTCTCTCTCATTATCAAACTTTTCAGTTCCTAAGTCGACAAAACCTATTGAAGTTTCTCGTCTACTTTAGACGAACAACTTATCAACAACGAATCCGAAGAAGATGATGTTGTAGTCCAGCGACTACAACATGATGAAAATGATTAACTTCGCTCAATTCCTAGAAGATTGACAAGAGTCAGTAGACCACCTATAATGTATATCGACGAGTTTGCAACTTATTTTTTTCAAGAGCCGACTACTATCAAAGAGGCACTTAGTCAGCTCGATTCTGATCTTTGGAAAGAAGCTATGGATAGAGAGTATTCATCTCTCATCAAGAACTAGACTTGGACTATTGTCAAATTACCTACCAGCAGAAATGTAGTTGATTGCAAATGGATATTTAAAATCAAATACAAGGCAGATGGAAACATAGATTGAAGAAAAGCTCGACTTGTCGCGAGAGGATTTTCTAAGGTACACAATGTTGACTACACTGAGACTTTTAGTTTAGTAGTTAAACATTCTTCAATTAGACTTCTATTGTCATTTGCTAGTGCAGTAGATTTAGAAGTACATTTGGTCATGTATACCCATTTGCAACCAATGGGTTTCTTGCCAATTGGTGGTTCTACTAAGTCCCATGTGCTATGCTTAGCAATTGACTCCATCTCCTCTCCCATGGCCTTGATCCAAATGTCATCATTCTTCGCTTCACCATAAGTCGAAGATTCTTTGCTTTGAATAATGCTAGATAAGAGAGCATAATTTGCTTCATACCTTTCAGGTAGTATCTTCTCTCTTGTTGATCTTCATAGCTCTCCCTGGTTAGATGATCCTGGAAAGTCATCTATGTCGCGGCTCTCCATCAATCTCTCAAACCACTTAGGGAGCTTTCTGTCAGGTGATCGGCTTCCTGGTGAAAATGTATCCCACGGTACATCCTTCTCCTTGCGTTTGTCACCTGTAACTTCAATCCTTCTTGCACCAAAAGGTTTGTCCCTACCTCTCCAACCTGTTTCTTGAGGTTGAGTAGTAGCATCTTGAGGTGTATCCTTGTGTCCATCACTAAGAAAGTCAATAAATGGATCATCATCATGAGATAGCCTCACTATACCATCTTTCTCACTGGATGTGTCTGTCTTCTCAGCATCCTCATCTTCATACATCTTAGATTCATCAAAGATAACATCTTGGCTTATATGGATTTTGTTTTCGACTAGATCAAAACATCTATAGCCCTTTACACGATCATCATATCCTAGGAATATGCACTTGATAGCTTTTACATCAAGTTTACGTCTCTCTTCCTTAGGAATGTGTACAAAGGCCTTACATCCAAAGATTCGCAAGTGGTTCACCTTTGGCTTCTTCTTTGTGAATGCTTCCTCAGGTGTTATCTTTGGTATGGCAATGGTAGGACTTCTATTTTGAAGATAGACTGCCGTGCTACATGCTTTTGACCAAAAATCTTTTGGTAATTTCATCTCAGCTAGCATAGATCTGGCACTTTCCACAATCGTACAATTTTTGCGCTCAAATACACCATTGAGAGCAGGAGTATGAGCTTGCGTAAATTGTCTTTTAATCCCACATTGATCACAAAGATCATTGAAGTCATTAGACTTATACTCATCTCCACTATCTGATCTTAGGACTTTGATCTTCCTACCTGTTTGATTTTCGACCAAGTTTTTGAAGTTCTTGAAGTTATCAAATGCATCTAATTTCTTCTTCAAGAAGTAGATCCACGTCTTACGTGACATATCATCAATAAAGGTCGTGAAATAGAAGGCTTTTCCTAAGGACATGGTCCTCATAGGCCCGCATAAATTTGTGTGGATTAAATCCAGGATGTTCTTTGCTCTTGCAACACCCCCTTTATTGAACTTCTCTCGATGCTACTTCTCATATACACAAGATTCGCACATCGATTTCAAGTGATCTTCTATGGTAGACAGTCCTGTTACCATCTCCAATTTTCTCATCAAACTGAGGCTTCCCAAGTTCAAGTGACCAAGCCTCTTGTGCCACGACTCAGTTTGCAAAGGAACGGACGATACAAGTCCATGTTGCCCCTTGATTGTAGCATTCAACCTGTACAATTTTGTATTGGGCTCTCTTATTCCATTCGCAATAACTTTGAACTTTTGGTTCGCATCCTTCACAAAGCAACGATCATGGGTGAATTCTACTTTCAACTTTTGATCAGTAATGAATCCAACAAAAAGTAGATTTTTCTTCAAACCTGGTACGTAAAGTACCTCCCTGATCATCCTGCTTTTGCCATCAGGCAGTTGGATTGAAACTGTGCCTATCCCCTTGATCATGCACACCTCACCATTTGCTTGTGAAACAGATGTTCCATTATCCAACACCTTCAAACTACTGAACCAATTTTTGTTACCTGTCATGTGTCTTGTGGCTCCTGAGTCAATATACCATGCTTGATCATCTTGATTAGATGACGATGCAGATATGAAGATGCTAGAGTCTTCAATCTCACCCTCATCGACAAGGTTACCTGCTTGTTTTGGTTTTCCCTTGCCTTGTTCCGCCAGGAATTTGCGACATTCACTCTTCCAATGGCCCTTTTTACCACAATGGAAGCACTTGCCTTTCTTCTTAGTTTTGCTGGAAGATCCCTCATCCTCCTGAGACTTGGCAAATTGCTGCTTAGACTTCTTCTTGCCCTTGCCCTTGACTTGTTTTTGGCATGTCGCAAGTGCCTGATCGTCGATATTTTGACGTCTAGCTTTCACCATTTCTCGTCGTTGCTCTTCCTACATTAAGATTCTTGTGAGTTCGTCAAAGGTTGGCAATCTTTCTCTTGATGCTATTCCACTCACAAACATCTGATAGGGTTCTGCAATGCCGCATAATGCATTATGCACCAGTTCCACATCACGTATGTGCTCTCCAATAGAATGCAGTTCATCTCTCATTTTCTTGATTCTGGTCATGTACGTCTAAATGTGCTCTCCTTGCTCCATGCGGGCACCATTCAACCTTGACTTCAGAAACATGATTCTTGACAGATTTGACGTCTCGAACTGCTCCTTTAGCACATCCCATGCCTGTCTGGGTGTAATAGCATCACAAATGTGGGTAATGATGTGATCCTTCACTGACAAGTTAATGAAGGTCAAAGCTTTCCTCATCTTTTTGTCAAACACTTTGATGTCTGCTTCATTTGGTGGCCTTCTCTCATCACCTGTGACGACTTCCCACACATATTTTTCCATCAGTATGTTTTTCATTTTGAATTTCCACACTGCATAGTTGGAAATCCCGTCCAATTTGCTACTTTCACTCAAAATGGACTCTCCCATGTTTGCCATCGCAAAACTGCTTGAAACTTCTGACTTAGGCTAAGAATAGTATGTCGAGGCCAACAGTGATGTCAGAAGTTGAAAATAATGACCTGCATTTTTTTTCTTACCGGGCCACTCGCCGCTTTTCCACCAATTTGAAAGCCAAATTAGCGTCGCCTTCCGAAATGCACTCAGTCGTCAACTCCCAACAACGTGCCCAGTGGAATGGTGAAACCACTTCTGGCGTACTCCGAACACTTTCTCCGCTGCAACCACTCTGTTTTACTGTACCGTACTTGCAGGTACAGTCCAGGTGCCCTTCGTTTGGAGGTTATAGCCTTTCGTTTGGGTCAAAACGGGCAAAGGACCCAAAAATAGGGACTTTTCTAGCTTTTGAACTGTTTCTTCACTTTGAAGAAACTTCACTCTTCACTTGTGAAGGGACCCAACTCAACTTTCAGTATGAAAATTTTTAATGAAGTTGAAGGCCATAATGCACTTCAATTCTTCAGGTCCCTGTTCAGAGCTCATCCAATGGCTGAACCAAATCTTGTGGTTCAAATTTCTTTCCCATCACAGATTCTGGACCGTCGATTCATTTGACACCTCATCTAAAGGTCCAAAGTACATCTGGGCATCGAACCATACTCCTGAAGTCGCTATGGTCTTCGGTACACTAAGCTGTCAATTGCGTTGGGCGCGCGAACAGCCCGCGACCTCCCTGCCTGCGGCCGCGCCTCCCTTCTCTGAAAATTATCAGATTACACTCTCCTGTGGATCGTTTTGAGCATGATCTGAGGCCTAGAGCAAGGTTGCCCTACTGAATCCATGACTGTAGAGTGTTCAGTTGGGAAATTCCGTGGAGAAACGGTGATTTTAGCTCAACTTGACAAAGTGGCTTTTTTTCACCTTTTTACCGCAAATCTGCTAGGTTAACTATCTGGAGACAAATCTCTAGCATAAACCTCAGAATCTCTCCATGGCTGATTGACAGTGTGATTAGGTTCCTTCCTGTCCTTAAGGTATCCAAAATGGTGCACAAACAACGAAGAAATCACCAGTTACGTATAAAAACCGTAACCCCAAGCCCGGTTTCAATTTTCAGCTGGCTTCGAAATTGTCAATTTTTCACCAAATTTTTCCCTGTCTGATGCTATGCACAGGTTAATAATCCCTCTGTTGAGCTTAGCAAGCCTCTATAAATTAGAAACCATGCACCAGTGCTTTTCTTTCCGTCTTCAACCTGCCGTAAAACCCCGAACTCTCAGAAGACAGTTCTCCCGAAGCTCTCTTCAACGGCGACACTGTACTGTGTACACTCCCTGTACGGCTCTGATACCAACTTAGAATTTGCTTTGCACAGGAATATAGATCATGCTACATAGTAACACAGACAGAAAACACTCTCCTCAGCAAGCTCACATAGCAACTGTATTTCTCAAAATGAAATTACACTGTACATATAGTTGTTCACTCAGGCAACCCATGCATGACCCAGGTTGCCGTTGGCGGGACGTGTGTCCCGTCGACTTGCCTCGTGGCGAGGCCAACTGATCCTTATCCACTAATAGGACCCACAGTACAGTAACACAGTGATTAGCTTTAATTCTAACTGGAACAGGCTCCACACATGTCTTATGATGACATGTACTACTCATAATGGTATTCACAAGATATGATCAAGTTAGCTTTTGCCAATTTTAACACTCCTCCTCAAAACTAACTTGATAAAAACATGATGATATTGAGATTGACTCCATGGGCTGAATTGGTCTTCTAATATGGATCCTTGCTGGTTCAAAGGTGTGAAGATCAGCCAATGAGCTTTATGTCGATCCAAAATCACCATATCCATGATAGTGCCTCTTTGATGTTGACTTTTTTGATGAACTTGAGAGCTTTGCACCATCCTAGCACCTCTTTCATTGATCTGTTCCATCCTTGAAGCATATGGTTGATCCAAAAGCTCCTCCTCCTTGAAAATAGCTGCAACTCCATGATAAAATAAAGAGTCCTTCTTGACTCATGAGGATCACAAAGATCCAACATCATGTTACCAAGATCTCGAGGATTAGGCTCATCAACATTGGCAAGACTATGCATGCTATAATAACAAAGAGTTTGTATCATATCTTCATGCTTGGTTACCATGCTACTCTCAGATCTAATGAGGCTAGATACTTCATTATGGAGATAAGTTTCCTTAGAGGATGATTCACTTTCTCTCATAAAGAGTTTACAATGTGCCTCAATACATGAAAAAAGACAAATTTTCACACTATGAGTGGACAACTCACTCATGCTCTTGCAAGACTCAAGAGCATACATTTGATGAAATAACCATTTGCTTTCTAATTGATCTAAAATCAATTTCATATCATTAAGAACATCAACTATGTTCTCAAGAGAGACACCATACTCAACTAGTATTGCTTTACTCCAACTTTGAAATGCAAAAGTCTCACTAAAGCAAATTGATTCACCAAATGACATAAGAGAAGCAACCATGAGATGTATACTACTTGAAATGTGCTCCTCTTTCCCTTTTAATGTGAGCCATATGAGCTTAACCTTGTCTCTTGGTATTCTTCTTGGAATCATAACTTGAGAAGGACTCTCCTCCTCAATCCTTGGCACACTTGAACCTCGAGATGACTTCTCAAGATCAACTTCTTGGTGCTCCTCCTTGATGGAAATCCAAGACCTCCATGTCTCAAAATGATCACAACAAACATGATCATATAATGTGTACTTCATGTGATCATCAACATTACTTATGCTAGAAACATAAGTCCAAAAGTCACCACAACTTGGCATGATTTTTCTAATATTGAAATCAAGAAGTATTTCCATCTCAATAAGGCTAACTACTTGCTTATGGATATAAGTTGGACTCCACCAAGTACCAATGACTCTACCTCTTTAGAGTTGGAATGAAATTCAAATTTTCAGAAATGTAATACTTCTCTCTCACTAAGATATTTGCTTACAAAGAGCTAATGCTACTTAGCAAGATTTGATCACAATGAAGACGACAATTTTTCCACCAAAGTCAAGAATTGAGTTACTATTCTTGCCCTATACAAAGGAAGGATCTCTTGAAAATTTTGGATCAACCTCAACACATATGCCTCACTCACCTTTATGACTTTAATTCAAGCCAAAAAACACACTCACACACTTGAGTAGGGTGAACAATGTGACTTGGATCTCAAATTTTTCTCCTAGTACTTGCCAACAATTCTTATCACCTTGTATAGGTAGATTTTGCCTTTATGAGTGTTTGTGCTTTAGAAATTCACTAATATTTCACTTGGAGGACTGATCCAAGAGTGTCTTCTAGCATTTATATGCTTCTAGACTCAGCCCTTTCACTGTTGAACAAATCTAGAATGAAGGTATAATGGATTTCAATCTCCCCCCTTGCAAATCACTCCTTAATCTGTGGTTTATAGCACTCTTTCTCTCTCAACTTCAATGTACACTCAAAAAATCAGAGAATCAACTTCAATGTACTGTAAACAAGCTTTAATCCATCTATATGATTGATCTAAACCAAGAACAAATCAATGGATTAGAAACAATGCAAGTGAAAGCTTGAAAAATGCACTAAATTGACTCAAAATTGGGTGTATGAAGCTCAAAATGCACCAAACTGAATTTTACTGTCAAAAACAGGTCCTGTACGGCCCCACACGTGTGGAAAGTACACCTGCAGCCCACAGCAAGATTTGGTACAAATATGATGGTTTTAGCTATCCATTCAACCTCACTACCTCAATATTAGCTTGTTTCCAAAAACCTGCCAATTTGGGGATAGTTTAGATCAATGCCTTAAATGCACTTGTACTTGGCTCTGATACCATGTCAAAGTACAGCAAAATGGACCAAGAATAGATTTGAATCAGATCCACAAGTGTGATTGGATGTTAGATTAGATCAACCTATCAATCTACACAAGATTAGATAGCATTTAGATCGAATCTAGATGAATAAATCTAACAAGAACAATCATTATTGATAAAAACTTGTACTTGCTGGTTTCACACGTGTGAAAACCTGTCAGAGTACAGACAATAGGCTGAGAATAAAGTATACTAAGCTTAGAACCCAATCAATGCATAAAAACACAAGACAAATAGAGAGAAAACACTAGAATTGCTCCAAAACCAAGATTTAGCTTCCATATCAATTATATCCAAATGAGCCACCATATATACACAAGAGCTGATGCTTACTCAGCTGATTTGGCTCGTGTGAGAGTGCCTACTCATCAAAGGATCCACCAATAATCATCAATATGGCACATGGACCAAGTTTCCTAACTTATAGCCACCTCCCTTGATTTTAGGCAATTTTCCTAATTTATAGGGACTTGCACAAATATCTACTACAAGTTGGATCTCACCTACTATTGATGTTTTGACACATGTGAGCAATCCTTGGCACGTGTGAGATCACTCCTATCCATGTGAAATATCTTTTCCTACCAATAAAATGATGCCAAGTGGCATATAGCTAGAAAACTAGATTTTGGCCATTTTAGCCACTAGATCTCAAATGAAATGATATGTACAATCTATATGACTCATCTAAATGATAAATGCATTTATTTCACACGTGGGAACAGGCTCCACACATGTCTTATGATGATATGTACTACTCATAATGATATTCACAAGATATGATCAAGTTAGCTTTTGCCAATTTTAACAACTGATGGACCCATGACTCAAATTGTCGAAGGACCAATGTCCTCAGATAGACGAAGAGAAGGAGCAGATGCGTGAGTATCCTTATCATTTGATAATAGGATCTCTTATGTACACAATGATCTGTACCAAACCAGACATAGCTTTTGTAGTCAGTTCTTTAAGTCAGTTTATGACTAATCCTGGTATTACACATTGGAAAGCTCTTATTAGAGTTATGAGATATATTCAAGCTACTATGGACTTATGCATTTGTTATGGAACAGTTGACAAAGACAAACTCAATATTCTCAGTGGTTATTCAGATGCAAGTTGGGTAGGAGGTGTAGACACTTCTGGATTTACATTCTTCCTCAACAACGGTCCTATTTCATGGAACAGTCACAAGCAAACTTCGATTTCTATCTTCTACTGAATCAGAGTATATCGCAGCCTCTCAAGCTACAAAGGAAGCAATATGGTTGAGAAACTTACGTTTAGATGTTTGTCTGAAACAATATACTACTCCAACTTTATTTTGTGAAAATCAAACTGCCATTGCTTTATCAACCACTTCTAGATTTCATTCTAGGAGTAAGCACATTGAAATTAAGTATCAATATCAAAGTGATTCATCCGAATAATTGATTTTTAATCTACATCCATTCATTTATCCAGTTCTGCAGTTTTATTCGTGTTTCTACACAGTCTGCAGAAATAATAACTGGTTTATAATGTGTGAATGGTTATTGCTAATTCTATTTTTGTTTGTGAATCAAATGCTCATTAATCTCCTTATGTGTCAAATTCAATGAGTCGATAACAACAAAATCACTGCTATCCTCGACGCCTTCGAATTCTGTATTTATGGTTGTCTTGGGACACCTACCGACTCATCGATAAATCGACTGGATCTGTCGTCATAGATGATCTAACATGATGCTCCGTACTTATTAAGACTTCCGTAGTTCATATGATTTTGAATTTGTCAATGGTGTTTTCAAAGCTCAAATAATTTGCTATCAAAATAATAATAACACTTCTATACTCGTCAAAGCATTCAGAATCATGTAATGTTTTTGGTGTGCTTGAACCCATGAATAACTGTCAATTGTCAACAATAATGTTGTACATTGTCTTGGTGAATCACAAAGAGTAAAAGTCTAAATATATCTTCCGTATTGCTGGTAAATTAAATAAGCAATTGTGTTATGCTCTTAAAAATTTCAACTTTTTCATACATAGGACAATTTGAATGTGAATATGTTAGTTTAGTTGAGTACTTCACTAAATCACTTGAGCTAATATCATCAATATCAAATTTCATTGTCAAAAGCATCAAGCCAAGAAAGGGGCTGTTAGCAAAGGGGTGTCTTGTTTTTTACTAATAATCTCATTTCAGCTTTAGTGGTCACAAAATTTTAGAGTCAAAGTCTAAAGATATGCCAGACATATGATTACAAAAATTTAGACTCAATTGAGCAATAGAAATAAAACCAAAATGTCTATGTAAAAAGTGTGAGAAAGATGAACACACAAATCTATGACCTAAATGATTGTATTCAACGTAAACAATCTTGGTAATGCTGAACAAGATGGATATGAATCTAATAAACACAATGGATAAGAACTTCAAATGCTTGTATTAGGTCTTGGAGACCAAAAATCAACTCAATACATAAAGTGAAATAGCTCCAAGTAGCTAGCTATGACAGTATACAATGTGCCAATGTGTTCTAGGCTACACGAGCTTCAATAAGCTTCAATCTTCCTCAATAGAAAGTATGTACATATATTTTAATAAAATTTGACTTTCAAATGTTAACTAGTTTCAAAGGTCTAGCTTCTACCAACATTTCAAACCAATGAGAGACAAGATACATCAAATGCTTTGACTCCCTTTATGAGTGTAAATAAGGTGAGGAATTTAAAGGAGAGCAACTATAGCTGGGGCCTCGAGCATAGGCCTCAAATAGTAAAGTTGGCACTCACAACATTTTCATATAGTCTATATATACATATGAATAAAATTTAATATTCAAGTATCATATAGTTAGATAAACCATTCATGCAATGTTATAGCATAATTTACAAGACAAATGCAAAGTTATACTCATTTTTGCTTTTTTATGGAACCAAGTATGTGTTATGTTCTGAACTCATACCAGCATGTAGTGACATGAACATGAGTCTACACAGTAACCTGGGCCTTAGTTAGAAACAACATCTCAGAGATGAAAAATTCTATCCTACAAGGAGTCACAAACATGCAGAGAGAGAGAGGTCTCTATGCATCATTCTGTATCGAATAAAGGTTAAAACAGGCGGTACAGATACCTCTTGTGTTATCTGTGGACTTGAAAAAGAGCACCAACAAGGTTCTCATAGTCCTGAGACTACCACCATCTATCCTCAACACTCAAGAGCTCAAGGATAATCAATGAGCACATCACATCCAGTCTAGGTAGACAAAACTGATGCATTTTCCAAAAGGGTGAGTAATGACCTTAAGCTCCTTGAGACAAGGCTGACCGAGAACTTTTATTACCATAGGGAGTAAACCTTGGACGTTCTGTATCTTAAAAGGAAAAGAACCTGTAAGTCAATGCTCAAGTATACATAAAGCTGATAGAAGCAATGAAGCACATATCCATAGTCATATTGCTGCTATGAGCAAACAAAGAGCTAATTCAGAAACGGTTGCACGCACACCCATTTATATGCTTCAAGAACGGTTCCCAAGATTTTGAGATATACTTAGGCAAATCTGATCTTGCTCCAGAAACCAGCAGATTAGCGTCCTTCGAGGGAATTATCTAGGTAGTCCCTTTGCAAATTGGCAGAAACTTCCCATTCTAAAGAAATCGCTAACAGCTTGGAGAGGGTATAAGTGATGTCTCTCATGCTTGAACGAGCATGAGGATCATCATGCACACAGGACCTGGCGAGAATAGCCACTTGCAGAGCACAATCTTGAGGATAAGCATCTTGCAGCACTGGATCCATCCAATTTCTAAACTTCTCCATCTGTTGGTCAGAGTCTAGGATAGGTCCTATCATAGCAGACAGAAACCTCTCTGTTTCAGGTAATTGCCCGGCATCCATGCTTCTCATGATTGCCTCATGCCCAGATAGAAGCTCCAGTAAAATCACACCAAAGGCATATACATCAAGCTTTGGTGTAACTACTCCATGTGCTAAATACTCTGGAGCCATGTAGCCTTGAGTGCCTGAAATGTGCTTGGTCAGCATAGGTGCAGCTTCCATGTCAGCTGCTAGTTTTGCCATTCCAAAATTGGCTACTTTTGCTCTGAAATTCTCATCGAGCAAGATGTTGCTGCTCTTTAGATCCTTGTGCACAAAACTGGGCTTCGTATAATCGTGAATGTACTCCAGGGCAGTGGCCACATCCAGTGCAATCTGCAGCCTAGTGTTCCATCTCAAAAATGAGGAGCTTGATGAAGACTCGGTGGAGCTAGAAAATGGAGACCTGTGGAGGCAGGCACTGAGAGAACCATTTTCAGCAAGTTCATACACAAGAAATACATGCTCTTCCTCGTTCACAGATATGCCAAGAAGCTTGATAAGATTGCTATGATGAACCTTGCACAGGATCTTCAGCTCCTGAGACATACCCCCTTTCATCTTCTTGATCGCCACTGCTCTCTCCCTCACCACACCCCGATACACCGATCCTTGAATCCGATGAGCAGCACTGAAATTCTGAGTCGCTTGCTTGAGCTCTTCGAAGTTGTACCAAAGGGGTCTGTCAGTGTCAACCAGATCTGACATACCTGCCAGAAGATCCCCCTTAAGATGTTCGACTTTTTCAGGATTCTTTCCATCGTCTTCTGCACTTTTCGTCTGCGTCTGGTATGAAACGCCACCATAGAGTTCGGATTGGAAACCCTTACGCCGTTTTCTTCTGAACACATAACAGATCAGCAAGAGCAGAACGGTTATCAAAGCTGCTGCTCCACACGCAACCCCCACAATGAGCCCAGTGTTGGAGCTGCTTCCTGAGGGACCTGCAACAGCAACCGGGGATGGCGGTACTGGAGGTGAGGGAGCCAGTGGCGTTTGGGGAGGGGGAGAGCTCGAAAGGGTAGGCGCCTGCTTGAATGGAAGTAGAAGGGTAGTGTTTTCTATAATACCAGAGCTCGGTGTCAATTCATTGGCTAAGAGAATGTCATTGCTCGAGACATTCCATGCTTTGCTAATGCTCTGAACAGAATCATTTGCAGTGGTCGGATAAGTCACAAGCAGCTGCACTCCTTTTGAGCTCTGTTCCGTGCTGGGGCAAGCACAGCGGATGGGAAAGATTAAATGATCTCCAGGATGCAGATTAGTAGGCACTGCTGAGGGATTAGCCGTCTCTACTGCCTGATACGTGGTCAATCCTTCAAAAGTACCTGTGGAGACGAGATACATGGTATCCCCTTTCTGGATGATATAGGTGACGTTGTACTGAGATCTGCCTGATATGCAGCTGCAGGTGAGGATGGGGATCAAGAGAAGTTGGTTTGTAACCAGCTGCTGCGAATCAGAGATGTTGCTGGCGAGTGCAACCTGTTGTCTGCTCAAAGAAAAGCGATCGCTTATGAGTTGGACCGTGTCTCCGACTCTGGCTCTATATACCACATACGTGCTGCACTGACTGACGGATTTGTTGTTGGAGCAGAGGTAACCCAAATGATCTTTCTCGACGTATCCTTGCTGCCCTTGGACACCACCACAGAAAAGCAGCAGCAGCAGCGGCGGCAGAGCTGCCACCAACATCCACAAGAGTATTTGCTTCTTCATCTTTGGGTTCAGGATGAAAAGCCAACAAGCCTGGGGCTTCTTTTTCTTCTAGTAGATGAGGCGGCTGAGGCTCATAGTCAGTCACACTTTCTTACCCCATTTTCAACTTTCAACAGAGAACACCATCTCTGATCATTCATCTCCTTTCTCACACAGATTCTATTAAACAGAAAACACCATATCTGATCATTTTTCATACAAATTATTGTAATAAAACTCGAAGCTCTACTGTAACCAAGATGATCGCGGGCCCTAAATTGATCGTAACAAATTCAGCTCCACACCATCCATTCCCACACGCCATCAGCATCAAACGTAGATATGGATGCCTCCACCAGAAGCCAGCCTCTGGAGTCCCAAGTGCCCAGTTCCAACTTCCCACCACTCCATCCCTTCCAGGCCCATGTGCTGACGGCTGAACCTTCAACCAATTCCCAACCAACAAACAGTGGGCTGGAGACCCCAGAGTGACTTAACCGCGGTTAAAATTTAAGTCCTGACCAAACTCGATGGACCGTGCCTCGTCCAGGAGAAAATGACCTTTTTGACGATCGACCCTCACACCTTTATCAAGTCGGCGCTGAATTCTTTTTTTAAGTAATTGGAAGGAAGGGTGGTTTTTATTTTCTTTTTAAATCAGATAATAGAATTTGTAGCACTTCACGTATTTGACCCAACAATGTCTTCTAGAACATGTACATTTCATTCATGTGTTGGGATGACTACTATCATGTGAGTATTGAAGACACAACCCATGGGCCATGTAGTAAAATACCACCTCAACGGTCAAGATCATCGAAGTAATATCCTACGGACACGATCAATTGCTTCTTGTACACTCTTTTTGATTAGTTGTACCTATATAAAGAGAGAATGGGGATCATACTTTCTCCACGCCCTGTTTCCTCCATTCTCTTCTTCTTCTGTTGCTTCTTCCTCTGGCATACCAAGGGTTGCAGTGTTGGTGCTCACATTACGGCAACTGGAAAGCTACCTCCGGAATGACTAGTAAGTCGCCTTCATACTGGTTTACTTTTGCTATGAACACTTTGATAGCAAAAGAAATGATAGCTTCAATAACAATCTATGGCATCTTTGATATAACTTTAGAAGTTATGAATGCATGTAAGAGGATTACGTGCCCATTAGCTTGACATCCAAAGTTTCTTTGGTCTTAGGTTCGAGCCTCCCCTTGGAAACCAAGAAGCATTATTGCGTTTATTATTGCTTTGAAAACTCGCTTCAAGCACACCGATTGGTAGAAGCTAGCGCTGGCCAGTTTTGTAGGAAAATGTATGAAGTATATTGACAACAATAAAAGCATGAGGCAGCACTGCAACCAGCCTGAAATCGCTATTAGAACCTTCATCTTTGTAGTGTATACTACAACGTGACCCTAGAGATGAGTAATAGCGCTAACAGCGCTGATGAATGTGGGCAAAATGCGCTGATTAGCACTGCTAACTATGATGAATATAGTAGCTCGCCTCTATACCTACGATATAGCTACTAAATCTTCGCATTCTTACGTATAATATTGCTATGGAAACACCGTAGTTGCTTTCTAGAGATGGCTATTGATAGAAATGATTCAAAGCAGATGACATATGTTGTGTCTATGTCTTTGATCAATAAAGAACTCTGTACGGAAATTGACAGGTCAATAATACTCACTACTATCTATGTTTCATACAATTTTACAACATAAATAGCATGAAGGGTTTAGACATACTGTTCATACTCTAGTAGACAGCAAAAATAAGGTATGTTTAGCACTCGTAACATCTACGTTCCATTTTACGTATTGTGAAGAAACCGTAACCCTGTTTGGATGATACTTCACACTAATGGGACGTCTCTTATATGTATAATCATGCAATGACTATTCTTACAAATGGATACGGAAGGTCAATCTTCTCAACTGCAAAATACAAATGTGATCGCCTCACAAGAATCAGTTTCGTCTACCATTCAGGTTAGTAACACATGGTTGCTTCGATTTTCTTTGATAAAGCTTAAAATGCAAGGTGACGGGGTAAGTCAACTACTACCTGTGACAAAAATGCTCAAAAATATGCAGAATGACTCGTAATTATAGTGCTATAAATGTTTCTCCTTTTCCAGCAAGTAATGCTATATCAATGCTTGCCATATGGATAGTGATAACCCTGTTTCTTCTAAAAGTCTTTTGATGAATTTCGAAACAAGGGTTTGCGTACTTGTTGTAAGTTCTTTTAAGTACATGGATTTGTGCTAAGAACGTATACATTCATAAGGTCGGAATGGCAGAGAACTGCCCCGATCTTAGTATGAGTGTGCATTCGCAAATTCCTACTTTCACATTTTGCACTTATAGTTTCTTGGGTAATGATTAAAGCATTATTATGGCTTAAAATCGTAAGAACGATAAGTTGGTTTGCGGGCTCTTGCATAGCATGGATTTGCTCAAGAAGCCGCGAGCACCGTACATAGTCTGTTTAACAGATAGGAGTGATGGGATGGCATGGATTTTCCACATAACTCATGTATCGGTCCAAACTGCTTACATGTTCACATTTTACTATTTTTTTATGTGGCTTGTTTTCAAATGCGTATCGTCATATAAATCAAACGATACGGACCAAAAACCATCAAACTGATCAGTATGGCGGATGCCCTGATATGATACCAGTATGGTTTGGCTGATCACTTGTAATAACTGATAGTAAGGGAAGATTGGACTGCAAAAAATACAATTTTACATTGCAAGCTGATTAGTTGAGCTTAATGTATTTTGTACATGGATAACAACTGACATTCAGCGTTGACACTTGTCTTCCTCATTGTGCTAACTTGTGTTGTTTTGTGTGATGGGATGGTGGCAGGTACCAGCTGGATGTCTTGAAATATGTTTTGCTTCACGGTGCTATTGTTAGTGTTGTATACTTTTCAGCTATGTTTTACCTTGTTGGTCTATGAATGAAGGGTTTTCAAAGGTTTTGGTCTTGACTTTTCAAGATGAGCTTTGTCTTGTTAATCTCTCTCATGGATAGTCCCTTGTTATATATATAGTACAAATGACATACTTTCTTTTACAACGAATTTTTTTTTTATGATGGTAATGCCGTTTCTTTTCTCACAACGCCCTAATGCTTACTCTCCAAATACGGAAATTTACTTGGTAAGACATCTTTCAATGCTTTCTTTACTATTGATCTATATTTTGATTGAGTATTGTTTTCCCACCAATGTTTTTGAGCTACAAAGATGCTGTAAATTTTTAGTTCAATGAGGATCTGGACAGCGCTAAGCTACTGATGTATGTTAACAATTTTCAAGATTGTCTATACATTGTTTATTGAGGTGCTTAAGCACTACTTGGGCACCAACTAGTTACTTACAAAGAAACAACTGTTTCTTCTAGTTGTCTAGTGATGGACCACATGGATGTTAGTATTGATTCTATGAAAGGGTTTTAAAGTTCAGACCATGTTTTTGCTTGTTTTCCCACTTTGTAATGTATGCTCTTCTTGCAAGCCATACTGAGATTTGTTCCAATCCATAAGCACGAATTGATATGATGTCTTTTCTGAAAGATTAAGGTCATCATAGATAGTCTTTTCATCGATTCATCAACTTTCATTAAAAAAAATGTGATTAATGCTTAAAGCCTTTATTGCTCCGTTGCTTATGTAGCATGCAACATTGAAAAACAACTTTGTCTTTGATTATACGGTTGAGACCTCTTTTCGTTTGATTCAAATTCGAACCATAGATTGACAGGAGTCAATACAAGTATGATATCGGATCACTCTTTTTATATACAGTACACTATATAAGCTAAACATGAATACATGAGGCTTTGTCTTCGAATAATGTAACATTACATTAGGTTTAACACTATAAGTGTTAACAATATCTTATGCTCAATTGTAAGGCTTCGAAGTTTGGGTTTATGATTTAGCAATCTATAATGAGGACATAATAATATCAACTGTTTTGACTCTTAAAGAGAATACATACACTATGGACATATCATGGCATCATCTCAGGATAACATGTGTGATATATACATAAATAAATACATATACATATGTATGTGCATGTGTGGGTGTATGTATATGTATGTAGGTAGGTATATGTGTGTGTGTGTATGTATGTTTGTAGGTATGATGTGGTACGGATGTGTTCCATTTCAGGAAAATACATTTTTCTTTTCTAAATTTGCCAAAAAAAAAGAAGCCTAAAAGCTTAAAAAACCCAAAAAAAAAATGTCAAAAAAATCCCAAATCCATTAATAAAAAGCCCCAAATAGGTTTTTTTTTTTCTTGTATTTTTTTTTTTCAATTTTTGTGTTTTTCCTATTTTTTAATATTTAGTATACATTTTATATGCTTTTTTTTTTTTTTTTTAGATTTAATTTAGTAAAACTTGAATCTAAAAAAAAAATTCTCGTTCTGTACCCATTCCGTGGGATTTCCCATGGAACAGAATGGATCCTCATTAGTTCTTAGGGTTATATATACGTGTGTGTGTGTATGTGTGTGTGTGTGTGTGTGTGTGTGTACACACATACACACACATATATAATTTGAAATTATCATGATGATATTGCAAAAGATAACTTGATGCTTAGAACTATATCAAAACCAATAAATTATGTGGTGACATATTCCATGTTAAGATTCTCACATACTCTTCATTGAATTTGATTTACTTGTATGAGCAAATAAACAAAAGAATCATAAATTAAATAGTTGGTTCATTTCTATTTATGTGGGCCTATATAGTTGCAAGTAATGGTAATTTAGAATATTTCATCACCTTTATCGATGATTTTAGCAGGAGAGCAAGTGTCTACCTTTTGAAGCATAAAAGTGATGCTTTTGAAGCCTTCAAATTTTGTAAAGTGCATGTGAAAGTGCAAACAAAAAAATTGATAAGGAAGCTATAAACTTATGGGGTGTTGTTCCAGAATGAAAGAGATGGTTGAGAAAAAGCTACTAGACATTGTAATAACAAAAAACTAATTTAAGTAGTTATGCCGAGCATAGGAGGCTGATAATAGTATCGAGCAAAACACACGGCATCCTCAAGGGATTGTGGCTGATTGCTGTGGACCTCCAATTGATACTCTTTGGGCAAGCCCAAAATAAAATGCAACTTGGGGAAAACTCCGTCAATGCGGTTAACAAACCATGAAGCAGCTTCTTGGAAGTCTTGCAAATAAACATCCAAGGGTTTCGTCTGTATTTGTAGCCAATCGCCGATAATATTCAAAATCGTCGAGGACTGGCATAAAGACGACCTTAAGGGCTACCTGGAAATCATCCCAAGTGGTTAGGACTACAATGCGCTCCTTTAGATCCTGCCACCATCAGTACACTTTGTCGTGTAAAAACATAATGGCAGTAGCAATCCGGGAGTTGTCTGAAGATCGTGCATGGAATTTGTGAAGTCCATCGATCGAGCGAAGACCACGTCTTGGTGTCTGTCCTTTTTCTCTCCAGTAAAGAATTCTGGGGTAAACATAGGATTGAGGAGTGCCTGCCGAGATTGGGACATAGTCCTCAATTTAGTCCCCGCCCGTTCATGCTTAGAGTGTATGTCGATAATCTGTTGCTGCAACAGATTTATCGCACGTGCCCTTTCCTCCATGTTAGTCCCAGCGGGGCTTGGAGCTTGGGTGGCATCCATAGGTGTTTCCATGGCAAGGGTAAAGTATAGGAAAAGACTATTATTGAAGATCTTAGATCCAAGATAGTTCACTAAGCTAGGTTCTTGCATGTATGATGAAATGACAGGTACATCAAAACTATCTAGTTAATAGTGCTAGGAACCAGTATTTTGTGATCCCATCCCTAAAATGTGTAATCTTTGATAAATAATCTCTTCAAATCAACGTCTAGAGTATTATTTGGCAACATTTTAAAACACATGTGAAAAAAGGTATGAGAACACGTAGCATTTCAAATTAGAACCTTCTTTTAGAATGCTTACAAAATTTGATAAAGGAGATTAGAAAACCATTTGTGTTGCGAGAAACTATTCTCAAAAATTTAGATAGTATATAGAAGAAAGTAAGTTATTCTCCAATTGAGGTCATTGTATTGTATAGAATGATATTAATTGAATCAAACAAGGATGGCACTTATGCATGAAATGTTGGTTCACACGCTTGAAATTTAAAAATCCTATGTAGCACTTATAGGAAAAGAACAAAAACAGCTTCTAGAATCTAGATAGCCAATAAACCACGTGCACCTCAAAAATATTTTATATAGTTAAAAGCTTCAATGATGAATACAAGTGTTGCTTTGCACATTCAAAACCCTAAACTCTAGACGTAGAACAGGAGTCTATTGAAAAGCATAAACATACAAATGACATCACATAATGTTGAAAGTTCTAAGTTGGAACCTATTTGTCCCAAGCCAAGAGAACATGTAAAAATCCAAGAGAAAAGAAGTATACATGAGAAAACAAAGGATGTCCATGGACCAGCCACATAAATGCCATAAGTCACATTCAAAAATAATATTAAGTGACATTCTTTTGGATGAATAATATCCGCTTTTTTATTTTTGTTTACTATTTAAATATCCTCATTGTCATTGAAAGATAATCATATCAATGCAATTAAATCCTTAAGAAACATGCATTTGGAATTAAGATGGCCATGCATCTTCCTTCGTCATTTCCATTAGGTCAACCATGAACCCTTTGTTGTTGTGCTATAATAACACACTCATAGCAAACCTATTTTTTCCATTCACGTTGTTAGCTTTCTACATCATCAGAATAATCAAAATTCGTTCCATTATATTTGTTTCCTCTCTTTCAGTTTTCAATTAGATCACAAATCATAACATACTAGTTAATAAATCATCATCACATGAATTGATGATCATTTATTACTAATCTTTACTTGTTCTATAGAATCAATAGCCTCTTTAATCATCAAGATTCAATAGTTCTACAAGCGCACATGAGAATAGATATACCACCCAACCACCCTTGTGCTATCAACAAGATGATTTGGCCCATTGTATCCCTAGAAATAAATGGAGCACTGAGGATTGCAAAGATCAACAAAATCATTAATATCAATGGTATCAACAAAGTCAACAATATCAACATGACTATCAACAATCTTAATGTACTCATATTGAGTATTTGAACTTATCAATACTTTTTCTTCTTGTGGGAGTTGGAATACAAGACCAAGGAGCAATAAAAAAGGCCCAAGTGTGGCATCATGTGTGTATAAGCCCAACTTCAAGCACAACCTTTAATATTCTAGGAAGAGGCCCAAGTACGCGATCCTGCATGTATAAGTCCAACTTACGGTGCCAATTAGTTAGCATGAGACAAGTAAAACATTTTGGAAAGTTACAAGGTTAAACTTAGACTGTTAACTATTAGAAGTCAAGTTAGAACTTATAAGGTTTTAGAAGTTTCCCAAGTTAACATTGTAACTTGTAGTACTTAGCCCCATAAGTAAAAGTAAGAAGGGCCCAAAACCCATTTTCTTCGTAATCATCATCAATGTAAGGGAAGAAAATGCTGCCATAATGGATCCTTAAATGCCCTATTTTGGTGTAATGTTGTTTTAGTAATCTTGGTTTTGTGTTGCTGACTTTGCTTTTGTTTTAGTGGGATTACTATAGCTTTCATAAAGTTGTTTGAGATGTCTAATCTTAGTATTAGTAATTAGCAGCTAGGTGATTTGGTGGTTTATAGTTTGGTTGTGGTAATTAGTTAGTGGTGGATGTAGGTTGTGGGTGTGATTAAAGCTAGTAGTGTGTTTACATTATAAAGAATGTTATTTTTTTTATGCCTTGTGTTTGTGGCTGAGCAAGCAAGGGCCATCTTCAAGGCTCTCCATTGGACCAGACTACCCGACACTTGATATTCCTCTCCTCACTACATTTGGTGTAATTGTTGGGGAGCCAAATGGCTCACGCTTCCTAGCTCTGCTACTCTTTTCTTGTGGGCACCTAGCTTTTTTCTTTTTTGACCTTCTTTTATTTGTTGCTTGTTAATTTCCTTGGATGTATGCATGTATGGGGGTGCAAACTTGCTAAATCTAGCCTCCAACCAAGTCTAAAAACAATAGAAAAAAGTAGATCAATCAAAACTTGGTAGAACCAGCTGCTCAAAAAACTAGAAAACTGCTTGGAGAAAAAGTTCACCAGATTGTCTGCACAAACTGACCTTGCCTGGCTTGCTAGATGAAAATCTGACCTCGCCCTCTTTACAGAGACTTAGGTAGACATCTTTCCATCTCTAGTAAAAAGGGTGAGTACCAATTTCTTAAGTTACAATTTGAATTGGATACTTGTTGACCTCTCCAGTCTCCTACACTGGATTTCTGACCTCGCCCATAGTAAGCCTATTTCGACTTGGTTCAACATCTGTCAGAAGGGTCGATACCAATTATGAGAATTTGCAAATATCTCCTTGATAAAAATATTGTAAGGATGTTCAAACGTGTGAGAATAGACCTAGGGTAGTTAGGACCTAATCATAGGAGTTAGATAGGATGTTTGGTCAGATTTCCTTGAATTTAGGAGCGAACTCCACAAATCATGGAAGTTGGTGATTGATTTAACTACCAAGTTGGTAGACCTAATGTTTAGGTCAATTTGGCAAGAGTAGGCAAACCTAATGCTAATTAGATTCCTAAACACATGCTGGACTCAACTAACCATGAAAAGCATCTTCTTTGTACTATCAATTATTCATTCAATGTGAGAGAGATCATGATTTTGGAGCCATTGACAATTTGTAGCTTTTACACCATTTGTACTGGAATTTTTTAATGTGAATGCAATCTAAACTTAGTCCCTTCATTATCAGACCTTTGTAATGTTATATTTCTAAGTCTATGGAGCAATTTGCTTTGTAGTAATTGTCGTTGTTCCCTAACAATGTGACACTTGATGTATGTTGTGACACTTAATCTGATGCTAACTCACAAACTTGGCCAACTTTAAGATGGAATGCTGGATGTAGCTGGCACATTAAAGATTTCATAGGCACAAAATCTTTCTGAGAAAAAGCTCGTTACCAATCTGACAATCTAGGCTCATGTATATAAAACAAAAATATAGTACATGCCATGTGTAAACAAAAAACTAATTATCAAAATCGTGCAGTATTCATTCACTCAGAAACTTCAAGAAGCATTTTTGAGCCGATATCATGATTCATTATAGCTTGTTTCAGGTCCGTATTCTCTAACCAGGTATATACGTATTTGCAACCACAAAAATGATTCTTAGAAATTAGCTTGAAAGATGTCGATAATTCATCTTCTGTTAATCCGTTGTCTCTATCACTCAAAACAAAATCACAAACCTAGTTAATGAATTCCCCCCAAAGCACTTGTTGCGACGCTCACAATTGCCGTGATTTTGCAACGCAAAGTGCATCATAGGCCACAATCTTGACACGATCCACTGCTTGCACGTCATCATTGTCCGTCTTGAAGCTAGCGTTTGTCAAATTGAATGTCCAAACACTGTCACAATACCTGTAAGCGTGAATGTCACAATACTTGTAAGCGTGAAGATGACCCTTGAAGCTGATCTTGGAGTGCACCTTTGTCCGAAACACTTTCACATCAACACTTTCGCAGTCAAGAGCGACGAAATGGTGCCATTGATCACCATCGCATGCAGGGCCTCTATCAGCCCCCTCCCCATCGATAATTCATCTTCCGTTAATCTACCATCTCTATCGCTCGAAACAAAATCACAAATGTAGTTGACGAATTCCCCCCAAAGCACTTGTTGCGACACTCACAGTTGCCGTGATTTTGCAATGCAGGCTGCATCACAGGTCACAATCTTGACATGATTACAATGGGACAAAATGTGTATGTCAATGAATAATTTGTACTAAAATCGCTTATCTTCCATGAGGATTAGAATCGAAAGAAAATGCCACCAAATGATGTCCAAGATTTTCTTCGTCGTTCTCCAGCGTGAGAGTTGCCGGGTTCATGTTCACACCAAACTCAATTTTGTTAGCGAGTTTTATAAACCAATCCTCCCTCCATGTATGCTAGCATTCAACTACAAACACAAGCATGCAAATATGTTAAAAACGCAGATACAGTTCTAGGATCTACCACGAATACAGAATGGACAACATTCTTTAGCAATGCAATCCTGCTAGGAGATGATTTGGACGAAGGAAGAGCATCCATGGAAAAAGGAGGGTAATTTGAATTTTGAATTTGGAGTGGGATGTGGGCCCTTTAGATGCATGCATGGGGAGGAGGGCCATGCATCCTTTTCCCCATACATGCATCCTCCTCCCCAAGATTTCTAGTTAGAAAAAGCTCATGCATGGGTGAGGGGAGGAGCATGCATGGTGCACCCATACACATGCGCAAAACTGTACATAAGTTTAAATATATATGTAGATATATATATATATATATATATATATATATATATATATATATATATATATATATATATATCATAGTGTCCCCTGGTACTGTTGTTATGGTACCATCGATACGGTACCGCCTTGGGATCCGCGGTACCAGGGCGGTACCATAATTAAAAAAAATTCAAAATTTAAAATTTTTTCTCGTGTTATTTTTGCAATGTTTTTTTTTTGGTACTGCCGACCGATATGGTACCGCGGTACTAGTATGGTCCCGCGGTACCCAGATTCCTGGTACCTGGTACCGCAAGATATATATATATATATATATATATATATATATATATATATCTATCATAGTTCCATATGGTACCGCCAGTACCATAATGGTGGTACCGCCAGTACGGTACTGCCCTCAAATCCACGGTACCAGGGCGGTACCATTATTAAAAAAAATTTAAAAAAATTTCTCGTATTATTTCTGCAATTTTTTTTTTTGTACCGCGGTACCAGTATGGTCCCGCGGTATCAGGATCCGCGGTACCCGGTACCGTGGGACCTATGAAATATATATATATATTCAAAAATATGGAATTTACTAGAAATCTAATCCGTTGGAACTTACCTTTTTATATTACTCCACCTTGTTGCACAAGTTTCAACTGTTTTCCAGTTTGGATTGCATAAAAAGACTTCTTAACTTATCTTTCATATTGCAGTTTGGATTCAGCCATTGTTCTTATCATTTATAGGGGCATGTTCTCATTTATTGCTTGTCCAATCATCCAACGGGTTTGGCTCAGTTGGTTAACTTGTTATCCAAATTTTCTTTGGTCCCCGGTTCGAGCCTCCCCCCCCCCCCCCCCCTTGGATACCAAGCTGCATCTATTGCTTGTTGCACTCTGCAGACCAACCCCATATTGCATACATGGTACACTCTAGAGCATCCTACCTCTGAGATAGAGCTCGAAGAATATTGTCCCCAACATACCATAGGACACTAACAAGAGTGGAAGACAACTTTACAGGATTGAATTATAAACTGGAAAAGGTGATGAAGATCCTCTTGTAGCACAATAAAAAACCTCCACATCTGCTTCTTCAGCACCGACTATTCCTCACATCACTCCTATGGCCAGTACAATGTAGATCATCCATACCTTCAAGAACAAGGGACAGTTGACTTCGTATTCTATTCTATTGCAAGAATTATATCCATAAGATGCATCAAGAAGCAATTTATATGGATGGTCAGGCTTCCCCATTGTGACCCTCAAATTGAACACTTTGGACATGGACATTCATAGCTTTCCAACTGAGAAAATTTCAAGAAAGACTTGCAAATGACCATGTTTGATTCAGATTGTCTCTTGAAGCAATGAGATTTGTTCAATTACTTGAAGCGAGCTGACACAGTTGCAATGACAAATTTATCAAGATTTTGTTTTTGTATTCAGACTTATAGTTTGAGTGATTATCTCCTTGTACGTTGTTGGATTACAGGGCCCTTTGCCAGATGATGTGGTCATCCTGCTACACTTGCCGAGGCACTTGCTTTTATATTAGAGCAACAATATACTGATATTGCGTGCTTCCATCTTAGTCTCTGTTATTGTGGGCCAAGAATTGCACATAACCTCCTAGTGCCACTGCTACTCTTCATTTGATGGGAGCTTAATAAGTTATATGCTTACATTACTGCGGATTCATTACATGTTATCACTCACTGACAGGCATGATGCACCGATTCGACCCGACTCAAGGTCGAAAAAGCACTCTGTATTGAAAAAATGCACTGGGTCGAAAAATATACACGATATCGAAAAATACAAACAGGGTCGAAAAAATATACGTGATTCAACCCAACACAGGGTCAGAATTTTTCTCTTTGATAAGAGTTACAGTGGTTCAAAAATATCCGATACTGGATTTTCGACCTTCTGAAAAGCTCGAGCTTTCTTTTTCGACATTATTGGATTCTACAATGGGTCGGATTTTATACATTGGGTCGAAAAGTAACGTAGTATTGAATATATACGAAGGGTCGTTAATTTATTCTGGGGTGAAAATATGCACAAGGTCCAAAAAACTGAATATCTAACATATCTCGAGGACACATCTCAGCCATAGTAGGGGTCAAAATTTAGATTCAAGCTTATATTTCCAATGCCACCTGTAGTAATCTAAAGAGTGTAGGTAGTTGACCTTTATTTTGATTTTGTGATCTTTGTCCTAATAAGAGTATTCTTGGCTATATAACATACTACCATTTACAATCTAGCTTATTTCTTTACTCCAATAATAAAGATGGATGTTTAGCATTATTTGATTAGATTGTCATATTGACTTTATCCTTTTTTAAGTACAAGTGCCAAGTAGAGCATTATTCCATTTGTTGTCACAAGGGTCTCATATTATGCCAAGTGCATCAAAATGCATCACACTTATATATCATAGTTGCACAGAAATGCGTTTCTAGGCAATAACGTTCCCAGAAACGCACTTTCGCGAATCGCATTTTTGGCACCTGAATCGTTGAGAAAAAGAAAACAAATTATATATTTATTATGCCCTGGAATTGCATGAAACTAGACCTAAAATTGCCCTAAACTAGACCCAATCGTAACCATAACACCTGCCAACTTATAAAAATGCAATGTTCTTGATCAGAGGTTTAATTTGATACCCATATTGCCTGAATTTTTTTTTTTAAAAAATGTTTCTGAGAAGCGCTGTCCAAAACCAAAAACGCGTTTCTGACCGTGTTTCTAGAACCTTAGTGCAGCTATGATATTATATATATAAGCCATGTGGAACGCCACGCAGGCCTAACATAGGTATTTTACATGACTACCATTAGGTCAGATTTTTTGAAATTGATGACCAGGGTCGAAAAAGTCAGACCTAATTCGACCAAACCAAGAGGTCGGATTTTTACCATTGGTTCGGATTTTTTTTACCATTGGGTCGGATTTTTTTTACCATTAGCTCGAAGAATATTGTCCCCAACATACCATAGGACACTAACAAGAGTGGAAGACAAGTTCACAGGATTGAATTATAAACTGGAAAAGGTGATGAAGATCCTCTTGTAGTACAGTAAAAAACTCCACATCTGCTTCTTCAGCACCAACTATTCCTCACGTCACTCCTATGGCCAGCACAATGTAGATCATCCATACCTTCAAGAACAAGGGACAGTTGACTTCGTATTCTGTTCTATTGCAAGAATTATATCCAGAAGATGCATCAAGAAGCAATTTATATGGATGGTCAGGCTTCCCCATTGTGACCCTCAAATTGAACACTTTGGACATGGACATTCATAGCTTTCCAGCTGAGAAAATTTCAAGAAAGACTTGCAAATGACCATGTTTGATTCAGATTGTCTCTTGAAGCAATGAGATTTGTTCAATTACTTGAAGTGAGCTGACACAGTTGCAATGACAAATTTATCAAGATTTTGTTTTTGTATTCAGACTTATAGTTTGAGTGATTATCTCCTTGTACGTTTTTGGATTACAGGGCCCTTTGCCAGATGATGTGGTCATCCTGCTACACTTGCCGAGGCACTTGCTTTTATATTAGAGCAACAATATACTGATACTGCGTGCTTCCATCTTAGTCTCTGTTATTGTGGGCCAAGAATTGCACATAACCTCCTGGTGCCACTGCTACTCTTCATTTGATGGGAGCTTAATAAGCTATATGCTTACATTACTGAGGATTCATTACATGTGATCACTCACTGACAGGCATGATGCCATTCTTACACCACAGAATGGGGCATAGAACATCATCTTCCTCCATGCAGCCAGTAACCTCTTTGGCATCTCTTTTTGTCTTCTTTTTTTGGATCTCCATTTTCATAGTATCATCTTCTGTACATACAATTTTGCAGCATAGCACATGCATCTATATGAACTCCTCTTTGATCAAGATGTTTTGCAGCATCTTCATGCAGTGATCAGACACATAGGCAGGGCCCTGACCGTTTGGTAAGGAGCTCAACCCTGATTGAACCTCACAGAGAAGAAATAGGCATTTTATCCTCTCATTTTAATATTGGGAAAACTCTGTGGCAGTGTTCTTTTGTAGGAGGGCCTGCAAACCACTTTATTGTTGATTGACTTGGTGACTTGGTAGGAGAGATATTCAGCTGACATTTTACTTTCTATGCACAATCCATTACAGAAGTGCTCTGAGCCAGTGGTTAAGGATTATTGTACTGAAATTTCTTATAGAAACTCAAGGCATAATTTCCCTTTGGTGCATTATCACGAGGACTGCAGCTGCGATGAGTCCGATACCCTTCATAGCTTTTGTCATAAATAGTAAACTTTAGAAAATAAGCTCAGAGAACTAACTTGAGGAAAAAAAAGAAACAACATACATCAAGTCATGAACAAAAGGAACATTGTATACCTTGCCTGAAAGTCAAGTCTAAAGGACAAAGTGCAAAGCTGATCCAGGCTATGGCCATAATGTTAGTACAGGATCACATGTTTTGAAAGCAGGCTAACCAAAAAACGTAAGATAACAGATCCATGAAATGCTAAAGAAAAATTGCGGAGCTCAACTAAAGTTGCATTGAGTGGCCTGCAATTTGATTAACAAGGATGATGGTGTAGATAGCTTGAAAGGTTAGAGCTCACAATGAATTTTGATGAATATTAAATAATAGAATATCTTTATCAAAAACAAATCTGCAAACATCCAGATTTTCTCATGCTATTCCTCGTGTGATTCTTTACCATCCTGTTTGGTCAACCCACAGGATTGCGCTGCTGGTTGATGTCAAACTTGAGAGTATGCTCGGATTTAGCAGTACTCGGCCCTTTGCTATAAAGTTTAGGAAGATATGCTTTATAGGCAGGCATGTACCGAGATACAAAATCAGCCACCTGCATGATTAGAATTCCTCTGCTCTCAGCCATTGTTTGTTATTTACTACAAACCAAAGGTCAAACTAACAGGTGATTTAGCATACCTGCTCATTTGACATACCAGGCTTCCCTCGTGCCCTCATTTCAATTTCAGCCTGTGCAATCACACCTTTGGAGCTTCAGTAACCAGAAAGGATGAGCTTGATGTGCTGCACCTCATAACATACAGAACTTGTAACTGGGAGCATGCTTTCTGAATTGCCATACCTCAAGTCGCCATTGATACACCCAATTTGGGTCACCAACTTGAACAATTATCCATGAATCTACGTATTTGTACCAAGCCTCTGGATATAAAGCCATGTTCTTATTGACAATCTCCAGCTGCATATATAAAAACATACACATGGTTCAACTCCATGTCTCTATCTGCGTTCAATTGAGACAATAGGGTGCCGAAGAACACGGGAGGGATAGAGTTTGTATCACATGTCCAGCAACTCAGTATCCATTCAAATAATGCCAAATCATGATGCTATCAAGAAGGTTCTTTGAGCGTTAAGCTATTATAAGCAGGAAAGCAGTCTCAAGCTGAAAACGTTATCTTTTTTGGAACAGTGTCATCTACGCTTTTTGAATCTATAATGAGTTTAGATGTAGGTTATTTGTACTACATAATAAATGGTGCACACTGTCCAATATTTGCATTCTGTAAGCAGCTCTGACGTAGAACAACAAAGTATTCAACACTACGTTTAAAGGTGACGAATAAGCCGGTAAACATGAAATAATCTTCAAGAACTCATAGCAAAAGAGTCACAGGTGATCAAATAGTGGCAAAGCATATACATTGTCATAGTCAGCAGGCACCTCGTCATACAAATTGCTGACACACAAATCACATATTGATCCAGAACAGCAATTCATGTGGTGCAAGCTAGAAAACTCAATAATCGACATACCATATAATGATTGCTACCGAAACGCCATTGAAAAAGAAATTTTTAAAATATAACTCCAAAATGTTAACAGAAAAGCAAATAAGAGGACATCCAAGAAATATTGATAAAATTCTTATGTGACTAAAATATGAGTTCACAAAAGATAGTCCAAGATTAAGAGTCAGGACATGGATGAGTTTACATTCTGCATTACTTTTATTCCTTTCAATATATCCAACTTTAAATGTCATTGTCTCTGCAAACCCAGAAAATCAATTACTACACGCTGTACACCAAGATATTGTACCTGGGGATTGATAGACGTCACAATTGAAGCTTCCAAAGGTTCAAACCCAAGCATCCATCCCTCAAACAATAACACCTGCTCCATATCACATGGACATAATTTATATACAATGCCATACCTGTCAACAGTTTGTACGTAGTTTATATACCTGTATGTTTACAAGAACTGGCACTTCATTGTGAAAAATGTTTCAGCTCTGGCGTTTTTTCCCTTCACAAGTCTGGTAAATGGTCAATAAAGACTACTAAGTATCTAAGGATAAGATATTGCTAGCCACAATGACTTTAATCCTAGATACAGTTACATTTTCACCAGCTCCTCTGTCAACCTGACCATTTCTTGAAGCAAATCAAATAGTTGACAGTTTGCTTCAAAAAACGTTTTGCGTTTGCAAGTGATGACTGTGATATCAATCAAGAAACAGCTCGTATATTCAAGGTTTAAAGTTTAAAAGAGACTTGAAATTATTGCAAATATAGTCTGTTTTAAGAAGAAAGACTGACATGAAGTTTGGACAGGCTCCAAACCATTATTGAAAAACCTCAAATTGTTCGGATGAATTCAAATATAGTTTGTTTCAAGAAGAAAGACTATGACAGTCTATCTTTCAATTTGTCACATTTGGTAACATATTCTCAGTTGAGCGTAGTTGATTCTGAGAATGTTGTCAACAAAATGCCTCTTTGTTGCAGCTAGCTATGTGAACAAGCTACTATAGACTATGGTAAACTTTGATTTGGTGCCTGATCATAAAGGAGAATCATATCACATTTAAACTTTATGACTGGCAACCAATTGGAGCTCAACTTAAAACTAGCAAATTCACAATAGAGCTTATAACATACTAACAAAAAAAAATTCTGCATAATAACAAAAAAATTTCCAACAGAATATTGATTTTTTCAAAAATAGAAAATAAAAAAATAATAATGATAAATTTAATGTGTTCCGGGTTTTGGAACGCTCGCATTCCGAAACGAACATTTTGGATCGTAACAGATAAACACATTTCACGGAAATACAATTATAGAACATAGATGTAGTGCATTTGCGTTCTGGAACAAGCGTTCCATAATGCCCTTTTTATTAAAATTAAAACTTTAGAAAATGCATCTAAAAACAAATTCAAAACACTCAAATGAGAAATTTAAGCCTCAAAAAATATAACTCTAGGAATTTATCAATACCTTAGAAAAAGAAATTACAAAAAATATGCATTCCGGAAAATCCTAATGGGAATTCCCAGAACATGAACACAAAAGTGCAATTACGAAATATACATACATACTTTTATATACACGTGTGTGTGTGTGTGTGTGTGTGTGTGTGTGTGTCTCATGGTTGTAGTAGACCGTGTTCCATTGCAACCACATTGCAACACGAACATTCCGAAACGTTTTATCCCGCGGGTAGGGAGCGAGAGAGAAAGAAAGAAAGAAAGCTTTATTAATGTCTTTTCCATGCCAAAATGCATATAAGACTAATGACGTACATGTCAAGTATGTGGTAACCATGGGAGCGTATAAAATGTTTTCAAGACTGTAATAAAGAAAACATCTAGTACAAACTAAAACTAAAACTAAAATAGACACATATGCGAGAGTGTGTGTGTGTGCATAATAATCATCTGTATGTGTCAAGATGTCAAGGCTATGATGCTACTGATGCTGCTATGCTGTTGTTGTAAAAAGATGTAATGCGAGCCATAGCATGAGAGAGCACTGGAGCCTGCCGGCGTCGTCTGTGAGCATGAGCATGTGTAGTAGTACGTCTCTGCGTAGGATGTTTGGTGATCCTAGTAGTAGCGTGATGGTGATGGTGAGAGGTACACACTCTGATCTCTATGAGCATGTGGGCAGCTATCATCCTCGTCATCGTCAGAATCATCATCCTCGGGCACTAAATCACGCGATCTCCACCTAGTGAAGAATGAAGTAATCAGTGGCTGTGAGGTAAAATGTTGGGGTGTCCCGTATAAATCTCTCCGTAATATGAACATCTCGCGTACCAACAGAGCGACACATCGTGGGTCCTCATAGGCTATGAGGGAGCATAGAGTGGTAGGCATGTCTTGAAATAGGCAATGATACCGCCCTCTGATCTCATAGTATATTGGGCATCTAAAGATAAAGTGCTCCTCAGACTCCACCTCACCTAGAGAGCATAACTGGCAAATCCGCTCCTCTTTGGGAATACCATGGAACCTCCCCATCTCAATAGCTAGCTGATGAGAAGAAGACACCCTGAGTTGTCCCAGTGTGAATCTGAGGCAATGTGATAGTCCCGACTCCAAGTAACTGGTATGACCGGGGTCCCAGATGCATCTAGCTCCAAGAAATGTGTCTGGTAGAAAGTTGGCTTAACCCCTAGCTGGTTATGCCAAGTCCACTCTAGATATGCGCGATAGAGGAATGGTCTGATATACTGATGGGTGCATGAGGGAAGCTTTGTGATGGAGATACCAAATGACTCAAGTAGGAGGTGGGATGCCTGAGAGAACTATGATAATCTGTAGCCCTGACCAGGAAGACGTTGTGAGGAGGATAGTGCAATCTGTATGTCTCTGGTAATGCCTGTATCCTCTGTGTATAGGTAATGAGCTGAAGGAACTGAAGGCTTAGCTCGAATCATGCGAGCTAACATGGTGATCTGCAAATGTGAAATGCTGGCCCAATGTGAAGAGGACAGGCGTGTACACCATATCTCTGCTGGATATAAGGCTGAAGGGGTGACAAGGGTGTCAAAAAGTCTACACTTACTCAGAGCATCTCGAATAGACTTACGGAAACAGACCACCCTAACTGAACAAGGGAAGAGTGACCTTTCCCAAGTCTAGTGATAGCCGCCTGTCTCATACTGAATGTAGGATCAGTAAAGAGTACCCCCAAGTAAGTGTATGAAGGGACCACGTCTAGAGGTTGCCCGTCAAAAGTAAACTCCTGACACTGTATGAAAGCCCGAGAAGTGTTGAAGACCATAACTTTGGTCTTCGCCATGTTCACCCCTAGACCCCAACGTGCACTGGAAGTATATAAGCAGTCCAACTGTCTCTGTAATCCCTCTCTGGTATGAGAGACTAGTACCACATCATCCGCATAAAGGAGAATAGCAATCAAAATACTGCCAAGTCTACAACCGGCTCCACCACACTGAGAAATGACCCGCTCCAACTCATCAATGTATAGTCCAAAAAGAACTAGTGAAAGAGAGCATCCCTGCTTGACCCCAATAGTACTCCAAATATGTTCAGAAATACCACCACTATGACGAAAACAGCCCAGAACTCTCTCATAGAGAGCCATGACAGCCAGAATGATATTTGTCGAGAAGCCTAGATCATGAAGTCTCTGAATGAGCAAGGAGCGTGGGACAGAATCAAAGGCTTTCCTGAAGTCTACAACGGTGAAGATGTGATCAGATGTGGAGTAGTGGGCTCGGAATCCTGCCTGTCCCAATGCATGCAATCTCCTGGACTCTGCCTTTGTGCTAACTGCAGACTGAAGGATGGTGCCATATAACTTCGTGAGAACATGTCCAATCATGATGGTGCGGTAGTTACCAGGGATCATGGGGTCACCATTTTTATGGATGGGATGGATGATGTTGGTGCACCAGGAGGATGGGAAGCTCGCGACAACTGCATGGTTAAGGAGAGTGGCTAGGGTGGGGGCAAGAGTGTTGGTAGCGGGGGCATGGATCAGTAACTCAGACTCAAGATCCTCAATGTCTTTGGTTCGGTGAGTTTTCAGCAAATCAGGAGTAAAGAAGGTAAAGTCAGATAGTCGTGGAGAGATAGAGATAGGTTTGTCTGTGGGTATGGTATATAGGCTAGCAGCGTAGTCGGTCCAAATACGGAGGTCATCCAGGAGAGGGGGTGGGGCACGGGGGATAAACTCACGCCAAAAGGCACCAGAGGCAGAGCTGAGGAGAAGGTCCACAAGTCATTTTCCTTCAGAGTCATCATAGGCACGTTTATTATATGATTGACGTGAAGAGCGCAAGAGATGGGGGGAATGGAAACGAGCATGAGTGACAGCTTGGTGAAGGGAGTGGCATTCCGCATCATACCATGGTGGACGAAGAGGGTGAGGCGAATGAGGTGGTTTGATGTTGTGAGGTTGAGAGAGAGAGAGAGAGAGAGAGAGAGAGAGAGAGAGAGAGAGAGAGAAAAGAAAGAAAGAAAGAAAGATTTTATTAATGTCCTTGAATACCCTAAGGTACATAGGACTAAGAAAAGGTACATGTCAAGTGTGCACATAGGAGCTTAAAGCTCAATCATCTATAAAAACTAAATAACTGCAAATACAATGCATAAAGACAGTTGGCCCAGTCAGGATCCAATAGCCTGGAATCATATATCACGATGCCCATCAGCATGAAAGAAATGGTGGATGGTATGCTGTGAGGGTGTGATTAGATGTGCCCTGGACCTCTGTCGCCGGATAGGCCGTCGGTGTCGTCTCTGCTGCCGTGGCGCTCTGGGCTGTGATCTAATAACTGACTGTCTCTCTGGCCGTCGACATGGTCTCTGATGCCGGTGTACGAAGGAGTCGAGAATCTCGGCCTCTCCATCTGAGTCGCTGCCTATGGGTACCTCGGATCTCTGTCTCCGACGGGATATGCACTCATCAATGCTCAGCTGTGTCAGGGAGTGTGTACCATCTAGTCTCCTCCTCCTCAGGTCTGACATCTCTCGGATCATAAGTGCGACACATCTAGGGTCCTCATAAGATATCAAGGTAGAAAGTGTAACTGGGTGCTCTCTGAACAAGCAGTAGTACCGCCCCCGTATCTCATAGTAGGCTGGACATCTGAAGAGGAAATGTGACTCGTCCTCAGTCTCATGCATAACACACATACTACAGAGCCGGTCCTCTCGTGGGGTGCCACTGTATCTGCCAGTCTCGATAGCCAGCTGATGTGAAGAAACCTGAAACTGACCCATCGCTATCCGCAGACTATGTGATATACTCCTCAGCAAATAACCAGATACTATGGGGCAGCTAGCCGGATCAAGAGATAGAAAGTGTGTACGATAAAATTCACTCTTGGTCCCCAATGGGCCCTGCCAAGAGAGAGAGAGAGAGAGATAAAGCTTTATTAACGTCTTTTTTATGCCAAAAGGCATATAAGACTAATGAAGTACATGTCAAGTATGTGGTAACAATGGGAGCGCATAAAACATCTCCGAAGATGTAATAAAGAAACATCTAGTACAAACTAAGATAAATGCAAAAATGAGAGAGTGTGTGCATAATAATATATGTATCCATGTCATGATGTCATGTCCGTGCTGATGCTATAGAAAGATGTAATGAGGAAAGACCTATACACCATGCCTTTGCCGCATATAGAGAGGCGACACTTACTACAAGCATCTTGGATGGACTTCCGAAAACAAAACCGCCCTAGCTGAACAAGGGAGGCATGTCCCTTCCCCAGTCAAATGGTAGTGGCCTGTCTCATACTAAAGTAGGACCCGAGAAAAGGATCCCCAGGTATGTATAAGAAGGGACCACCACTAGAACCTTTCCATCAAATGTGAGCTCCTGTCGCTGCATGAATGCTCGAGAAGTGTTGAAGACCATAACTTTGTACCACATCATCGGCATAAAGGAAGATAGCAATCAAGATATCCCCAAGCTTGCAACCAATACCACCATACTGTGTAATGACTCTGTCCAACTCATCAATATATAGGCCAAAGAGGACCGGTGAAAGGGAGCAACCCCTACTTCACCCCAATGGTGCTCCAAATATGATTAGAGATGCCACTACTATGCCGGAAACGTCCCAGGACGCGCTCATGAAGCGCCATCATGGCTAGAATGATATCAGTGGAGAAGCTAAGATCTCGGAGTCTCTAATGAGCGCGGAGCGAGGAACAGAATCAAAGGCTTTTCTGAAGTCCACAAAACAGCAATAAACCCTCTCTTTCCTGTGCTAAGCTTCCTCAATCAGGGCCCATAATGTGAAGATATGATTTGTAGTAGAATAATGAGCCCGAAAACCTGCCTGACCCATAGCATGTAATCTCCTAGTCTCCGCCTCTGAACTCACAACAGACCGAAGTATAGTACTATATAGCTTCACCAGGACATGCCAAATCATGATAGTGCGGTAGTTACTCGGAATCATGGGGTCACCATTCTTATGGATGGGGTGGATGATGTTAGTGCACCAGGACGAAGGGAAACCAGAAACAACTGCAGAATTAAGAAGAGTGGCTAGGTGGGAGCGAGCAAGTTGGATGCATGGGCAAGGAGTTCAGACTCGAGGTCTTCGATATCTCTGGCCTTATGGGACTTCATCTTCTTAATGGCAGCAAGTACCATATCGGGTGTGAAGAAGGAGAACTCAAATGCTCGTGGAGATATAGAAATAGGTGAGTCGGTGGGGATGGTATATAAGCTAGTGGCATAGGCGGTCCAAATGCGTATTTGGGTGCACAGGTAAGCGTAGGTAGTGAAGATGGATGAGTGGGCGGAAGGTGGCCGATAGCGAAAGAGAGAAAGGAGTGATCAAAAAGGGTGGTGGGGAAACGTGGAAATCAGAGACGATGGGTATGAAGGATGGTGACCCCATGAGATAGTCAACAACACTATTTCCTCCATTAAGAGGATGGCATGTATATCTGTCTAGATGTGGCCAACAGGATAAGCCATTATAAATGGCTAGCTCGTGTGCCTCTCCAAACTGTAATAAATGCTCACCATATGGAGTAATAGGTCCCAAATTGTCCTCGGAAGTCCTGGTAACTCCAAGTGTATCATTGTCAAGGGCACGAACATGCAGCTGATCTGTGGTGTCAAGGAACTCTATCTGTCATGAAGATGTCCTGGCATTAAAATCCCCAGTGAGGAGAATATGCCCCCACTCTGCAAATTTGATAATATCCAAGGAGAGGTCCTGGTATGGAGATCCAATACCCTCAACAAAAGATGAAGACTCTGGTGGAAAATAACATGCTACCATGAAAAGATCTCTACCAAAACCAATATTATGTCCCACAATACGAGTCCATATATAGCGGGCCTGCTCGTCATGTCTGATGAAGTCAAGACTCGAATGGAGAGACTCCCTATATAAGCATGCAACCCCTCCTGAGCCATAGCCACTGGCAGATCTAGTCTCACACGTCGGAATACTGAGTTCCATCTGTACCCAGGAAAAGAAGGAAGTCCTCGTTAAGGGCTCTCATGTGTCTCCATAAAGAATCATATATCTCGGTCAGTAATAAAGTCAACCAGCTCCCCTGCAGTTGAAGATGAGTGTATGCCAACACAATTCCACACTCCAATCCGAAGGTGGTGTGGATGGGCCCTGGGGTGCTCCCAACCCCAGGCACCCCAAATCCCTAACTATGGGAACCATCATGAGCGCTATCAAAATCGCGCACTCGTCCATCTTTGTATATGACTCGTATGCATGACTCCCTAGAGGCCTTACGCATCTCCTCCACCTGAATATAAGTAAGATCATCATCCATAAAAATGGTGGAGCCACGGAGCTTAGCTCTCCATTGTAAAGTGTCTCGTCTAGTTGCCAAGGAGGTGAAACGGATGATCAACGTGGTTGTATCTCTAGTAGTCCTCCGTGTTGTGTCCAAACGATTTGACCGATGTCCTAATGTGAAATCCAAAAAGCGCTTGGCCTCTAGGATCTTCAGGGTAGAGGCACACACTATGCTGCAACAGCTTTGTCATCATCCCAGCACTTACATTTTGAGGGACACTCCTTCTCGTGGTATTCCCAGGCCTGCCGTCTCCTCTCCACATTGGGAATTCATATTACGGATCTACCAGCTAGTACTCATCAGTATGTTCGAGGACACCCTATAGAGCACTTGGTAGGGTTCGTCTGGGGTGAAGACGGAGTTTTATCGGGCACATTTTCTATCCCGGGATCCCGCAAGGTCTCCTATAGTACCCGGATATCTAGTGGATAGTATCTCACATAGACTGCGGATAGTGATGGGTTAGTTTCGGGTTTCCTCTCACCAGCTAGCCATTGAGATTGGCAGATACAGTGGCACCCTCGAGAGATGCTCGGATTTGTAGTATGTGTGATACACACGATGTAGAGGATGAGTTTCATTTCTCTTTAGATGCCCAGCCTACTATGAGGTCCGAGGGAGATACTATTGCTTGTTTCGAGATCACCCATTCACACTCTCTACCTTGATATCGTATGAAGTTACGAATACAACCACGACTGACTAAGCTATGAAAGCATTACATAAGCAAGACTTAACCCTAGAAAGCACGAAAGAGAGATTAAGGAGACTAAAGAGAGAGATCAATATCATCAGCTGAATAACAAATGACATAGATTCCCTACTTATAGCCTAAAGGAAGCTCTGAAAAGGAAGCTTCCAGTGGCAAGGGCCCAACTAATAATAGTGCGCCCTCCAAGAAGGCCCCCACTCTCCTGTAATATGTCCAAATGTCCAAATAATGAATAATAAGGCCCAAGGCCAACCATAAAGTCTAAGTGTCAATAATGAATAAAAAAGGGCCCAAGGCTTGCTTATGCATAAAGTAAAGTAAATGTAAAAGGACGTGGCGAATGTAATGCGTCGAGTCCGTAACTCTCCCCGACACAAAAAAAAAGACCCAACTGCCGAAAAGAAACCGGATCAAACAACAACAAGCCCTGGTGCATCAACAACTAGAGCAGCCAGGCCACTGCAGTAAACCATTATAAATGGCCAATCCATGAGCCTCGCCCAACTGAAGCACCTGCTCTCCATATGCAGTAACTGGACCCTCCGCATCTACTGATCATCGCCGGAGGCCAAGATCATCTCAGTTTAAAGCATGTATCCGCTGTGGATCATCAAGCAAAATCAGGTCTGAGCGTATGCATACAATGTGTGCATGTATGGAATCACATTGCTTGATGCTCCTGATATCTAATCTAAATATTCGATTCTCAAAGCCAAGCTGATCTAAATGATCCTAATTGGTGCACCAACAATAGACATGATGCATAGGGTCTAGATATCCACAGCTATGACATTTTGCCAAAAGGCCTCCACATAACACGGTCAGGACAATGTGATGAGCACAGACCCTAAACCATAAATCAGTGAATCAGTGAATCAATTTGTCAAGACTCTGTGAATTAGCAACACCTACATATTATCAGGGATCTGTAGGCTCCTGCAATAGATAAAAAAAGTTACAAAAATTACTATCAGCGCCTCCCCCCCCATCCCAAGAGCTGTTTTTTGACACCCATATCAAAAAAAAAAAAAAAAAATTGTGTTCCGAGGCAACGTTTCGGGTCAAAAACCCGGAACGCATTCTGAAAAGTCCCGCAGAAACATTGTTGTTTTTTTTCCAGGTTTTTTTAGAAAAAAATTTAGGTGTCTTAGAAAAAGAAAAGCCATGAAAAGGCATCTAAAACACATTTAAATACCTTGTATTAGATAATATTCTAAGCACTTACTCCTGAACATTCACTAGAAAACAAGATTCAAACGATTCAGATTGAGTAGTTTTTTCCCAAAAAAATAGTTGCTAAGATTTGTTGGAGCATGGATTTTAAGGCTTTCTGGAATCATGATGTAAGGACATGTTAGAAAGTTTAATTCTACTGACAATACTATATAGATGTGCAGAAGCAAGATAGGTGATACAATGACTAGTATCCTAATCACTATTAAAATACAATTACACAAAATTTGAGCAATCCTATTAACTATGCACAGATCAAACTCGTGACTTTTATGAGCTAGATTTCCAAAACAGATCAAATACTTTAGGCAAAATTTTCAATAGGAATAATTAGGATCGATTCCAAGAGCTTCAACTCGCCATTCTTTGTAACTATGCTCGAGCATCCATATTTTCTAGGATAAACTGGTGAATAACGACATTGCCAACATATTTAAAATCTGTCTAAATTTTAATGATTAATTTGGTTCTTTAATGGACATAGTTCACAGAGCAGCCTGATAATTGTAAGAGACAACCATGCATTTGAACATGCAGGGAGTTAAGTTTTTTTTTTTTCTAGGGTTCCAACATTTCGGAACGCTCATTCCGGAACCCTATGCCTCCGGAACGTCACTCCGACGAAACTCGGGCCGGTTGTTGGGCGAGGCAAGTGGACCTTGTACAAGGGGATGTGGCTATGGCCCATGGTTTAGGTGCCCGCAGATGAAGATGCTAGCACTGCAGTTTGCAGTTCACAGGCTCACTTATTAGGGTCACTTGTTGGGGCTCACCAGGCCAGATGGGCAAGGGATGAGCATAGCAACTTGCAGCGCCATTCCAGATGTCGAGGCAGAGAGGCTACGAGAGACATATGGACCTGATGGCATCCACCAAGCCACTTAGACTAACACAGAGTTTCTTTCGACAAACAACAAGGCACGGAGGGGTCCAACAACAACAAGGTCGTAGGGCCTAGTGTTATAGCTTTCACTCCCTGTCCCGGATGTTTACTGTTTTATGTAGAAATGTACTTTTGTAAATATAGAAATGGCTAAGTCACCGGCCTATGGTGGCCTTTGTAACATAAATGTAAATAAAACTATTAATTGAGCTTTTGAGCCTCTGAGTGACATGTTGCTTTGGTGTAGGTACTGGGTCATTAAGTAGGAGTCTGACATTTGGTATCAAAGCCAAGGTTGTGTTCAAAAGAGGGCTGCAAATTTTTCAGAATTACCCTAGATGGACCATCGCTGATCAGAAGCATCAAAAGGGCGTGAAATTTTGCGAAAATTGAAGCAAACGAAGGAGGACAGCCCAACGTTGAAGGCCAGCAAGAAATTAGGCAATTTCGGAGCCGCAAAACGAATCAAACGAAGACTAAAAACTCTGATTTTTAGCCTACAGGTCCAGCCTGACAGAGGAGAGACTGGAATCCCCGAAATTGCTCCAAAAACTTGTGGTTGGTTGTGTACTATTGTGGCTTACTGTAGCAGGGCCTTACTTTGCTGATTTGGACAATTAGACAGCTAGGAAAGGACTACGGTACGTTGTACCAACGATGACAGACCTGCTATGTTTGATTGGAGAAGGTTTCATGAGTCAAAAACACCTTATTGCCCACATTTTTTCCCGTCTGAAAACAGCCACCTACAGTTGTGTGGAACCCTACCACAACCAGTATGGATCCGTTGGAAGCTTCTAGTACCGAGATATTGAGGATTGAGGAAGTTGCAGCCAAGGTGGATGCTATGGAAGTGGTTTTATAGCAGATTCTTGAGCAGTTGAAGTTGACTAGATCCCCACAAGAACCTGAAAGAAACAGTGGAACGGCTTTGGTAGCCACTGAACCTGTGACAGTTGACAAAGAAGCCGAACTTCCATTAAAAACGAGAAAATTGCCTTCAATCAAGGATCTCAAGCCGCCAAAGTTTACTGGTGCAGTTGCGGTACGCAATATAGATGCAGTTGAAAATCGGATTCAAAAGTGGGAGAAAGCCTTTCCGATGTGCAGCATTGACGACGAAGATTAGAGAATTGCCAAAGCACTTACCGCTTGCAAGAAATGGCACAATGTTGGTGGAGGAAGGTGGAGAAGGACAATTTAGTGCCTACCACCTGCAAATCCTTCAAGCATATGTTTATTGAGAATTGGGTACCTCTGGATGAAAAGAACGAAGCCATGCAAACCTGAACCAGTCTTAAGCAAGGGAATGCATCCGTGCAAGAGTATGCGGACAAGTACAGGGAGGCCTTGATGCGGATATCAGAGGAAGTTCCTATGTTCTTACAGGTACTCCATTTTGTGGAGGGCTTGCGTGATAGCCTTCGGCCTTTTGTGAGGAAGGAGCAGGCTCCAAGTCTCCACAGCGCACTATAGATGGCCCTGTACTATGAGGATGGAAAAAAGGCCAAGAGCCTGAAACACCTACTACAGGAGGGTTTCAGCCTTGGGGGAAAGGAAATTCAAGAAAAATCCTCACAAGAGCAGGTTCAGAATCCCGAAAAGAATAAATGTGCAGACGCCTCAAAAGGCAAACAATGGTATGGCATGTCCAATGTCCAAGGGGGACAATGTTTTCCAATGCTATTGCCGCAAGAGCAAGAGTGGGCAAAGATGGAAAATCTTTGCATGGATGTCTAGGGTGGCATAGGTGGAAGGAGTGTCCACGTAACCCTTTCACAAACCTCGTATAACCTACAAGTCAAAGAGGCTACTCCGATGCACATTGAAGAGCTTGAGCAAGAGGAACCTCAAGGTGCTCCACGACTTATAAACATCTTGGTGATTCGGAAGGTGGACTCGATTCCATTGCCACAGGTTATCTACAGCAGCACAATACGGGTATCAATTTCCTTGTACTTCTTTAATTGTTATGCATGGACAACTGTGTGGTAGAGATGTTTTGATTTTATTTGACACTAGGTCCTCACATAACGTTATTAACTCCACTTTGATTAAACAATTAGGAGTGAGCACACAACCATCTCGGTACCAATACACAGTCAAAATGGTTGATGGAAAGGGTGCGGAAGTATGGGATGCCAGGGTTGTGGGTGTGCCTCTAAACATTCAAGGCTATACTGAGGAGTTAGACTTTGAGAATACCCATTTGGCTCGTTTCGATGTGGTGCTTGGAATTTGTTGGCATGTGATTTAGAAACCTTACATCGCTTGGGATACTCATGAGTATGAGTTCCAGCATGATGGTAAGATTCATTCCCTGCGTGGTGAGCCTGATATGCCTCCAGGACCTTTGATCACGACGACGCAACTGCGTAAGGTTCATTGTAAGCGCGTGTATGTTTGCTTCTTGTATGATATGTCTATTTCTGCCTCTGAATATGATGTATGTCAAGAACAAACTAACCTTACTAAGAACCAAGATCGTCAGGTTAGGGAGGAGTTTATGGATGTGTTCATGAGTGAACTCCTATCTGCTTTACTGCCTAAAAGAAATTTGGAACATCAGATTGAGTTAATTCCTGAATAGACCACCTTATAGAATGAGTCTGAAAGAGGAGGAAGAGGTGCGAAGATGATTGAGGACTATCTTGCCAAAGGGCAGGTAAGAACTAGCTTCTCCCCCTTTGGCTCTCCGATCATTCTGGTAAAAAGAAAGATGGGTTGTTATGTACCATAACGGTACGCCCTTAAGTGACGGCCTCACAAGGGGCAGGATGCAGGTCTGGCGTTATCGACATGTTTTAGTGCCATGCGTCGCCATTTTAGGTGGTCACATGTCGCCAGCGGGACCGTGCTTGGTGGGACCCACTATGCTATGCCTATAAAGTGGTGGGGCTTCCCTTTTGCCATTCAGTCAGTCTACCTGGGAGTTGGTGGATGGAGTGCAATAGCTAGGATGTATCTCCAAGCCAAGAGATGTATGCTAGGGACTCTGGAGAAGCGAGGGCAATGGCTGGTGATATGGGACTCCAGTGCATGGGGGTGGGTCGGCAGTGATCCTACGGATGGGTGGATACGTTGTGTCATCACTTTTATGGGGTGTGCATCAACCTTCAAAGCAATCAAAAAATCTATGGGAATTGTACCTTTGTTAGGTGCACAAGTTTCTTTGTGGCTTTTGTGGTTTTATTTCCGTCTTGGAATGTGGCTGAAATTTTTTTTACCATAACCTTTGTTTCGAGAGGATTTTTGAATTGGTTGTGTGTGCTTGCTGAAAAGTAAATTATTTAGCTAGTTAAAGCTTGTTTACTTTTCCAGCAATGGTCTTCCTCATTTAAACCTTTAAACCTGTAGAGTTTAAAGCTCATATGGTTGTTTGGAAGGAAAAGGGGACTCTTGTTAAGTTTTCTTTAAACATGAGTCTTGCATAAGTTTTTTTAAAATAGTGGTTCAAAGAAATGTGCTTATGAATCAAGCCGTTCTTTAGTTCATAGTTGGCCTTGTTTTTACAGCACCCCCGGGTTTTTGCTTATTTTTAAATTACATAAGAAACCGAGTTAGCACTTGCTAGCCACGCGCTAGCCAGCGCTGCGAATATTATCGTCGATTTGCAACACTACAGATGGGTACGAAGCCTTTGGATGTCTATTTGCAAGATTTCCAAGAGGCGGCTTCGTCATTCGTAAACCAGATTGACAGAGTTCTTTTGAAACTTCATTTCATTTTGGGCTTGCCCAAGGAATACCAGCTTGAAATCCGTCGAAACCAACCACAGACCCTTGAGGATGCAGTGCACTTCACTGGGATATTTGACGACACGCACACCATAACCTACAAAGAGCAATAAAGCCAAAAGCCCAAACCCAAGGACAAACCCTTTTCGGGCCCCTCTTTCAAAAAGAGCAAAGAGAAGGTTGTTGACACAGCTTCCCCTACGGGGAAGAAGAAGAAATGCCCTCGGTTGGAGACTTCGACAAGGCCAAAAGCGACATGTTATGTTTCTCCTGCATGGAGAAGGGGCACTTGTCAAAGGATTGCCCGAAGAAAAGGAAGAAGAGTGGCCGTTCTTTCAAGGCACTAGGTAATTCTTCAATTTCTTGCATTGATGTGTCCTTTAAGGATGAAACAATTTGTAATAATTGTTGCTTTATTACTGCGGTTTTTGGACCTCACGACCTCATTCGCATGAATGGGTTCAAGCCGTGTGTATTTTGTTTAATGATGGTTCTACGCATAATTTTATTAATGCGAAATTGGTGCAGACGCTCAAGTTGGGAACCGCCTCTTTACTTTTTCGAGAGGAGGGGAGGGGGTGCAAAAAAATAAAGAGCCCCCTTAAGAAAACAACTCTCCCCCACAAATCAGAGATCGAAAGTGGCCGGAGGTTACCTCATTGTGGCCTGTCATGTAGGCCTGCCACATGGCAAACCATGCAGGCTTGGGGTTTTCCATGCGGCAAGCCACATAGGCCTACCATAGGCTTGTGTAGCCGACCACATATGCATGCCATAGCCCTGCTATCTGCCAAGCTTGTCGCAGGCTGCCACATGGCAAGCCACGTAGTTCGCATGTGGCAAACCACGTACGCATACCATAGGCTTGCGTGGCGAACCAACCAGGCTCTACCACGTAGGCTTGAGTGGACCTAGAGAGAGAGAGAGAGAGAGAGAGAGAGAGAGAGATGGGGCTCGAAAGTTGCCATATGGCAAGCCACATAGGCTTGCCATGTGTAAAACCATATAGGCTTGGGACTTGCCACGTGGAAAGCCACGTAGGACTACCATAGGCTTGTGTATAGGCATGTCATAGGTCTGCTATCTACCAAGCCTGTCGCAGACTACCACGTGGCAAGCCATGTAGGCCTACTGTTATGGCCATATTCGGTTAAGGACCTAGAATAGTCCTAATATGGTAGACCGGCCCTCCAATACTCAAGATTATTGGTCACGCCGTGATTTAATTCCATGTCAAGGCCTGTTTGTGACTAATTACCTTGAGAGGACCCAGACACTCTAATTGAGGCATATGGAGTATTGCATGCCTGTGTGACGGATATAGGCAGGAGGACTGCATGAAGAGAAGTGATCTATTTATAGTTGACCTGCATGGGGATTGCATGGTTCCATGCAGGAGACTCTACTCTCTATATAATGAGGTGGGGATTCTCCCGTCGACATATGGGGTTTAGGTTACCAGTTTCTCTCTTCTCCTCTTGCTTCACATGGCATGGCTTGGGGGCTAGATCCAGGTTTGATCTAGGATTGGTTGGGCGGTTTGGCTCCATTGTCTCTCTTATTGTGCTCTCCTATCCTCATCTTAAGGGGTTATCCCTTATGGTCTTTACATTGATATCAGAGCCCGGCTAAGATGCGATCTTGGATGGGATAGAGACAAGCTCTACATCAAATTGGAAGCACATGGATTTATGTCCCAGATATATGTGCGGAAATCTCAAGGGGAAAATTGAATTTGGATCCTCTAATTCGTGTACGAAGCATATTGACAAGAGGAGTGGTAGAGTGCACTTCCACGAGGTTATTTTTTTTTTGTTACTATTGCCTCTAATTGGAGTGGATTCATTTCTGATTTTTGCTCCTTTTGTGAAAGATATCATTTGATGTAGAATTCTGCATGTGAAATTTCCTTGTGTTTGACTATCCAAATCTGCTTGGTTGAGTTTTGAACCTCTTCCATGAAGTCCATATTGTTAACAACAATTTAAGTTCATGTACAGCTTTTGTATATTATTGAAAGATTTTGGTTAGAATCAATCTTTCTAGAAGAAAATAATTGAGGCTGTAGTAAAAAAACACTTGAAATTCGTGCATGTTGAGGATTGAGAATTTTCAGAACTAATCCTCCTGAAAAACAAGCAATTGGGAACATAAATTGGATATGTGAGAAAGTTCGATCTCCTGTTGGAAGCAAAAAGTGATAGGGACATTGAATGCTTGGAACCATGTCTGTGGGAAGGGGATCTACAACCTGTCGGAAGCTTATTCTTTTAACCTTTGGTTACAAGGTGTTGTTTGTTGATTGTTGCCCTATAGTTTTAAGGCCTGTAATGAATCACAAGGGTTTGATTACCTATGGAACAGTCGATTGGAAGTACAAAGGCAGCAGGTTTCGTTTCAATACTCGCTGTGAAAATAGCAGCTAGCCTCTGTTCGGATCTTCCACGCTACAAACCTTGATTATTTGAATCAGGATGAGGCGCTGTGGCTGTTAGGGTGATAAATCATTTGAATGATTCTGCCTCACAATGGCTTGTATCACAGCGATGGAGGCTTGATGGTGGGGTTGTAGAAGGTTGCGCTGGCTGCTAGCTGAAGCTCATATTTGATTTTTTTTCTTCCCTGAAATCACCTTCATATTTGAGCTGGAAGTCTGCCTGAAATCACCTTCATAATTGCACTAGAAGGCTGCCTGTGAAATCATTGATTATTTAGCGCTTCAAGGACTGACAGTAGCTGGATGAGGGATCCAGTGTGGCAGCTCAGTATTCCATCGATGTCAAGGTGTGGAAGAATGAAGTATGGCGGATGCTGGCTGTGGCGGCTGGAGTGATAGTGGAATGAGAGTAAACCCTTTGTTTGGAGGCTAGCTTTGGAAAACCCTTTTAGGGTTTGCATAACCTAAAAAGTTGGTTTACCTTTTGCATGAAAAAATAATGTTTTAGTTCATGCATGGTAGAGGTTTTCCTTAGGAAGGGTTGAGCATCATGTGCTTGCTTTGGAGACCCTTTAGCCTTCATGCGTTCTCCAACTATAACTTTACCTTGAGTTACTTGAAGTCACTGGGGGAGCTATTGGAAAAAAAACGGTGAATAAATATCTTTGCCCTTGGGGAAAATTTTAACTATGAAATTTATTGGCTGGATTTATGAATTTAAATTTTCGGCAAGATATTGAATTTTTTTTTTCCATAATGCTTTCATTAGACATGTACCCAGTATTGGAAATTTGATTTCCAGGTACAATCCTTAGCAATTTTAACTCTGGAGTAAGAATACTCCCAATGTAAGGAGTTAAATTGTGTTTATAGATTTTGGATCCATAATGTTTTGACTTTTCAATCAATAAGGTTGCCAGTTCATTTTCAATTATTTCGGTTATTAAAGAATGGCAACTAAAAGCTTCAAGATGGTACCCGGTATGAGAAAATTTGATTTTTTTTGGTACTGAGCTTGATGGTGATTAAACTTTGGAAGCTAAGTTCTTCCCAGATTAAAAGTTAAAGTTAATTTTTTCTTTTTTATTGAATTTCAAGTTTGGTTAAAATTTGGAATGGGTTACTCGTCTTGTATATTTCTAGTTGATATTAATCGTTAGAAATGGGACAAGTTAATGTTTGTGCAAGATGAGTCAAAATTGATTTTAAAACCGTCAAACAATATGAAATGACCAGATAACATGAGTGATGATAGAACTCTTTATCCGATCAGTGAATCTTGTTTGGATACAGTTTAAGAGTTTCTAAAATCCTATTGGTAGGATTTCCATTCATGTAATTTCGTATTTTAAGTTTGGATAGTTTGTTAATAATGACAGAGTAATGCCAAACCAATCAATAAAAAAAGAAACAGTCCAGTTTTATTGGAGAATTTGTAATTGATAGGAACTGATCAAAAGTATAAAACTGATTTCATTTCCAGTTAAATCCTATGGTGAATGATATGCAAAGGATCAAACTAAGTCTGTTTTTATACTAGTAGTTGATTTTTGTATATCGATAATTCAGCCCAGGTATAGGATAGAAATGAAATTGTTTCAGACTTTTTCCTACAGTAATTAATTTTAAACATTTACTAATGTCGTTACATCTTCTTAGTTCCTTAGCTGAAATAGATTTTCAGGGAACTGAAAATTCTGAGGGAAGAAGAGTGGACATCAGAGGTAGTAAGTGTGATCGAGAAATGTATTTTGCAGTTAGGACCCAGTAAATGTCAATCACTATGCTCATTAAAAAGAAATAAAAAACATTTGACTGCTTCTAATGATATAGAGATTGGTGTGTTGAACGACAAACTTGCAAGAAACTAAAAAATCCAAGGAGCAATGGAGGAGGAGAACATACTTCCGCAAAATGAATCACTGGTGTAAAAATCAAGGTATTGCTAGACAATAATCAATTGGGAGTTTTGCTCAGCAAAATCAAGTAGTTGAGAGAAAGAATCAAACCTTAATCAACAATGCCAAGAGTATGCTTGCATATTATAAGTTCACAAATTCTTTCCAAGCTAAGGTTGTAGTGGACACCCTATGCATTCGAAATCGATGTTGCACAAGAGTAGTCAAAGGAGAAAACTTAAAGGGGCATGGATAGGAATTAAGCCTTCAGTCAAGCATCTCAAAGTTTTTGGTTATACCGCTTTCACTCAAAAATCAACATAAGTTAGAAAGAAACCGTAACAATCTAGTATCAAGATCATTTTCATTGAATATGGTTTAGAAAGCAAGGGCTATAAATTAATCTAGTTGATGGAACAATAATAATTAGGAAAAAAGGTCTATTTCAGAGAAGACCAATTTCAAGATCCTAAAGGCAAGGAACAAGTTCAAGGTATTCCAAGAATCTTATTGAATAGTAAACTAGAGAAAAAGCCTTCTCAAGAACTTTAACCATTATCGCACATAGTATCTATATCGAAAAACTTACTCTAGTGGTTGATCAACAAATGTCAAGGCATGTTCGTGCATGAACAATCCAAATGTGTTGAAGACCACAATCTGAAAAAACTGATGCAATGTATCAAAGAGATCAAGATCAGTCATCAGCATATTAATAATTAGGATGGATATCAAAAGGTTTCTCGGCCTGTGGTCTATATCACCCTCTTGCTTGATAGCTTCTTCTAGTTCATCAATATATAGGCCAAAGAGTTTCAAAGATGATGGACACCCATGCTTCACCCCAGTAGTATTGAGAATAATATTACTGCATAAGCTATGGTGTGGTATCAAGTTGAAAGTGTGTCAAAAATCAACAAAGCAATAGTAGACTCTCTTTTGTTTGAGTCTGGCCTCCTCTACAGGTGTCCTAAGAGTAAGATATGGTCCATAATAGAATGATATGCCTTGAGGCCTACTTGTCCAATGAAATGTAGCTCTCGTGCCTCACACTTTGCTCAAATTTGTCTCTAGAATAGTCCCATAGAGCTTAGCTATAATATTGGCCAATCATAATAGCGTGATATCTCATGACTCATGCAGTCACCAACTTTATGGATAGGATGAATTACGTTTGTCCACCAAGAGGAAGGGAAACTAGAAATCATAGCAATGATAAAGATGCCAATGAAGATGAGGGCTATGACAATGGCAACACCAATAAGGACCTCCACTTCTAGGTCATCTATATTTTGAGCACAATTGGCTTCTAGGCCCATCGAGTTGGTGAAAGGGGAAAACTCTACAGGGTGAGAGTAGAGATCATTATTGGGGAGTTGGTGAGACTAATATATAATGTGGTACCATATTAGGTTCATGTTTGCAATTCAAAGTGGGGGTGAGGTGTGGGGAAGAAATTCTCGCCAATAAGAGTTGTAGAGAGAACTATATAGGTGGACAATGAGTGTATCTTTTTCGGAAGTACAAGTTGTGCAATCAAATCCTTTACCTATTGCTTCAAGTTCTCATTGTCCAATATCAAGACCTCTTCCAACTTCATCTTCCACAATATTCAAAGGAAGTTGTGGAACTTCCTCCTCCTTCCATGTTTCTTCATATCTCCATTTGCATTCAATCAAACATCATCCAATGTCATCATATCATGTACCTTTACCCTTGACACACTAGTGTTGTTACATATTTGGTGCATCAACGTACTTTTGCGTTATCAACATCATCCTTTTTGCAGCATTGAATCTTCATTAGTGTCACATGACCGTATTTATTGTACTGCTTCTTTGGTTTTTTGCTTCATCATTCTCATATTGACAATGCGGACATTTTTTTTTTTCGAGTGTATAAGATATTATCTGAAGCTATTTGGATCATGGATTGGCACTTTGTTAAATTTTGTTTAGATGTTATGTTGCTAATTTTGTGTATTTTGGACATCATTTCTTAATGGCAATTTAATTATAACCTAAGGTAATTCTGTATTACTCGGCTGTATCTATGTCAAATTAGATGATGGTGAGCCAATCACCAACGTGTCTCAGCAAATAAGTTCTGAAGCAAAAGATTACCTCCAGAGGGCCTTCAATTTCAGTCCAAGTAGACGAATCTGCTCTATCACCACGACCATTAAAGGCAGACTGGACAGCAAAAAGAAATTAATCATTAAAATCCAGGGGCTACGAGAAGGGAGAAATTCATGCATTCACAACCTAGGTATTCCGACAACAAATGTTGGCCTAATGTGCTGGTAAACACAAAACAAGGCTTAGCACAAAAGCATAACCTTCTCATAGTGTGGAATCTTCAATTTTGAACCTGGATACAGCAACAACAAAGTTTATTTTCATGTTTTGGTAGAGTTTTCATTAAAAACAAAAAAATTATGCTTGGTGCTTTGCCTGCATCAATCTTGCAGCGGATCGCATTGCGCTGCAACAGCGATCCAGAACGAACATTCTGGACAGCGGAACGCTGTCCGGATTGCTTTTTTTTTGGTAGATTTTTTTCATAAAACTTAAAAGAAAGCACTAAATCACTTAAAAATAAACGTTTTTAGTAGCAGAAAAAAATTGACACTGGCTAAACAATTTCACACACACACTTCTGTTTTTTTGAAAAAAAAAAATTTGAAAAAATATATATTTACTGCACATTCCGGATAACCCTAATGGAATTTCCTGGATCGCGATCTGGAACGGAACGTGCATCTTTGGACTGCATTAATAGTGTACAAACCTTTTGATGTCAAGCCACGCAAGGATTTCAGTGCCTCTGTCCCAAATGGCAAGTCGTGCGTTCCTGCATTCCCCCGAAGCTAGCACATTCACAAATACTCGAAAGCTCAATTAACTCTGTGGACTCCCATTGGCAAAATGCAATATAAGATCAAGTTTCACAGCTGCCAAAAAAAGAATGCATCAAATTGGACTTGCATGATGCCTTACTTTTCAAAGGCAACAACAATAGTCTTCATGAGTTCAAAGGTCAGTTCATTTACATTGACTAGCTAATGCTTGTAAAGGCAATGAAAATTGTTGCCATAAAAATAAGCAACAAGCATGATTTGATTAAAAGACTACCACACCTCTAGAAGGGCATTGCCAGCATTTTCTGCAGCCAGCTTTGCCTGTCACAATGGACATCAGGAGTACATTGTTACCACTAAACCTTTTCGAACTCTAACAGGTTACCTTAAGTAAAACTTCAATATAAGCACCTTGCAGCATTTCCCAAATGATATGCTTAAAGAAAACCTCATCTGACAACATGGGATGTCTCATTCTCAAAATACAAACAAAAACCGATTCAAAAAGGCTGGAATTAAACATAACTCTTGCTCTTTTAACTACATAAAGTTCAATATTCATCATTGAGTCCAGTCTTGTATTACATCTTATATTCTACTTGCTCATTATTTGCTTTTCTAGCACTTCCTTGTCAAGCTGATCTAATTGATATTGTTTTGTTGAATTGGTGTACAGATGAGAAGAAACAAGTCCTTTCAAAAATGCAAGAATGCAGCAAAAGGGGGATAAACAAAGCCCAACCACATCTGTATCAATCAGGCACACCGAGTTACACACAACTAACCAAGAGGACGTCCTATCAAACTCGAACCCATTGATGTGACAACAGACAATCAATAGAGTGTTTTAGGAGCAATTCATCCTTCCCGAACGCAGCATACAACTCTCCGTTGTAGTGCGCTCTCTTAGTGTGCTTGTTCCCGCTTCCCTTTTCCTTGCCAACAGCAAGTTTCTGAGACATAACTTTGATAGAAGGGGAAAAGGAGGCGTTACGATACCCCAACCTTGGACACTCTAGGATCCTTTTTCGAACCTGCTTGCCCCCACCATTGGGAAATAGATAGAGACATCCCATTACACTGATCCGGAGACCATTCCGTGGTGATTAAAAGTTGTCTTATGCAAAGTTCCAAACAAATTGGAGGGATCAGTTACAATTTAGAATAAACAGTACTAGTAATATATTTCACATCAGAATTTCCTGAAAGATCCTATCATTCTTCAAAAGAGAGAAAGTGCTGCAACATCAGAGTTTATATCATATGTGGATCATTATGAGTCTTTTCCACTCTTGGATAGCCCTTCAACCTGTGTGTTCAAGGGACTCTACCATGCAGATTCAGGCATCTTCATATGCAGCAAATTCATACTACTCATGCTAATTCATATCATCTTGTACATAGTAGGAGTTGCATAGAGCAAAAGGAGAAATCTCAAACTATTAAATGTACCTGGTCTGCAGCTGTCAGATAAAAATCATCAATAGAAACTGCTGCTGCTTGGCTGCCAAAGAAACTGACTCGTATCAGGTTTGTTATATGCAGATTAGAAATAGAGCTCGATTATGCAGTATATCCAATCCATATATTTTTGAAAACATATTATATTTCTGAAAAGCTTGGGCAATCAACATACAGAAATAATTATGCGACAAATTGATCCCCAAGACTAGAAAGAGAGTGAACCAAGACTGGAATGCTAGTAACAGCCGTATAAAACAGTGTAATTGCAGCAAAAATTCTTGAAGGAGAATGAGCTACACTTTTTGAAGATTCACCAAACAAGCTACCTGAAATTACGTAACTTTCGCATACCTGCCTGTTGAGTTTAAGAGGTACTCTAGAGCATCTACGAGTGTTGTCTTCCCGCATCCTTGAGGTGCACTAATACCAATCTGCAGCAATGAAACAAGAATCTTAGCAGAAACTTGAGCAGACTTCGCTTCGCGACCTGCTAATAGACAGAAATGTGTAGACCAACAATTTTTATATTTGAAAGTTTAGTCCTTACTATGTATTTGAAATAAACAGGTGATAAGTCTGCAAATTAAGCAAACGTCCCCACTTAAATATTTATAAAAGTTCCATGGGCGTAGCGCTCACTTGCGTGGCTCAGAATGTTACTTATCAATGTTTCATGTGTAGATTGTTAAGATGCATACAGCTTGAGGCTCACTTTATGTAAATTCTTGGAGAGATTACACAAGAATTATTATTATTGATTTGTCTAATCAAGGTTCCTATATGAGGCTATTTGCATTTTGTTTCAATCTTGGCATTCAGAATTGGGCTGAGTTTCTCTTCAACTCTTTTTTTCTAGGTAAGATTCTATTGGGTTGAGCATCTGCTGATGAAGAAATAAATGATGACCAGCAAGAACAACAAGAAATAACAATGTACATAAGAGTAGAAACAAAGCAGGCTCCTCAGCATATCTAACGACTATGAACTGAAATTAATGTGATGGGATATGTAGGAGCATAGAAACAACTAAATGTCAAAGATGAAGTATAGCACTATCATCATGTCCTGCTGATGCTGTAAAAAGATGTGATACAACCTGCAACATGAAAGAACTCTGGTAGCCGTTGGCGTCGTCTAGGAGGATGAGATGTGTGTCTCCTCATGATAGGTCGGATAGTCTAAATGAGCAAGGAGCGTGGGACAGAATCAAAGGCTTTCCTGAAGTCCACAAAACAACAATAAACCGTCTCTGTCCTATATGTGGCTTCCTCGATCAAAACCCGAAGTGTGAAGATATGGTCAGCGGTAGAGTAATGGGATCGGAACTACACCTGTCCCAAAGCATGTGATCTCCTGGATTCCGCCTAAGCTCACTGCAGACTTAAGTATGGTACCATATAGCTTCACGAGAACATGTCCATGATACTGCGATAGTTACCAAGAATCATGAGGTCACCATTTTTATGGATGGAGGTGGATGATGTTGGTGCACCAGGATGATGGGAAGCTAGAGACAATTGCGAAACTAAGGAGAGTGGCTAGTGTAGGAGCAAGTTGGTCGGCAGCATGGGTTAGGAGTTCAGATTCAAGGTCCTCGATATTTCTTGCCTTATGGGACTTCATTCTCTTGATGGCCGCAAGTACCATGTCCGAGGTGAAGAAGGTGTACTCAGAAGGTCAGGGAGAGATAGTGATGGGTGAGTCAGTGGGTATGGTGTATAGGCTAGTAGCATAGTCGGCCCATATGCGGAGGTCATCCAAGAGTATCTCATACAAATGGGATGCACACATATATATAGTCCAAGATGACTATCTAACTTCATGACTATTGGCTATCCAACTACTTGACTATTGACTATCCAACTTTCTATAAGTTACATAGAAAGAATAAGGTACCTCCAATACGTCAAGTTGGGGTACTTAATGTCACAATTAGGCCTAGTGGACCCATGAGTCCCTACCAAGTTAATTTCATACTAACTTAGCTAACTCTAAGTTTAGTAGGCCTGATATAATAAATGACCATGGTTACACAACTCTCGACCTTTTGGGTCAAAGTAACCTATGGTAATGTAATCAATTCCATTTACATTCCAACACCCTCCTTAAATGGAAATGCATAACATAACATGAAGTAACTTCTTGAAATACAAAAATGCAACTTGTTGTCCGAACTTCATGTCGCCAAATAAACTTCGCACCGAAGTAGTCGAAATCTCATCCCCAATCATATAAAAGAAAAGGAATGCGTAATAATGAAGCATTAAGTCGAAGGGTGACGAATTGCATGCTCCATCCGAAGTAGGGAACCAACATAAACTTGGCAATAAGTCGAAACATGGACTTGTAATCCATCATAGGCTCCCACATCATTCAAAAAAACTTCTTACCATAAGGACAATAAAAAAGAGTACCAAACTCTTTTGACATCACATCCTCCCAAACCTTACCAACAATGACTTGCTCACATAGAATAGGTAATGTACCAACATCATGACAAAGAGTAAGTGTAGAACCAAAAAAATCAGCAAGAGGTACTGATTTTACACAGGCATGTGCCTTTCCTTCGTAGTAAGACATTTCTTTGTTGTCTTGCAAAGTCTCCAATAGCCGACAAGGAACTGTTATGGGCTGTTCAACACTTTGCTGCCCAAAGTGTTCCCAACATGGACCATGTTGTCCATAATCTTCCGCAGGCTGTTCCTGAAGCATAATGGACTGCTCATGATGTAAAATGGGCTGTAAATGACCAAAAGAAGATGACTGAACCTGCTGTCCAACGTCTTCATCATAAAAAATTGGCAAATTATCAAGAGATGCATCAACGACGGTGTCATCAAATCTGTCCCTCGAAGAGGCATGTGATGACATAGAAGATTCTTCAAGTAATGAAAAATTCTCTCCAAACAAATGCTCGCTCTTAACACTTTGAACAAAAGTACTAATTGACACATGTTGACTCCCTCCTCGATTAGTACAATACGGTTCCAAAGAGTGCTTGAATTTTTCGGCCTTTGCTAAAACTAAAAGGGCAAGTTCTCCATGTCCCCCAACAAAAGTAGCACCACACTTCCCCCAACCTTCTGAGCTTGTGTTTTATTATTAAAGTTATCTAGAAAGATACCGTACAAAATCACTTTAAACATTCGTGGGAAACCTTAGGACTAAAAATCTCATTCTTTGAACTTCCTAAGAATAATTTGACAATCATGACATGGACAAATGAGCTGATTCTTTTCTCTAGAACTTGGATCCAACATGAAAGATAGACATGGAGCCAATAAGGGAATTTGAGTAAAGATTCGAGCCACGCAAGAAAGGCCAACTTTACCACCAATGCAGGGACAGAATCTCCCTCCATGAACTGAGAATGATAGTCAGCTAACTGTTTTTTGCACCAGAAGTACACAGGTACGTAGTAGTGATAAATCCTCAGTTTCTGAGACTCTGATAAACAGAGCTCATTGAAACCGAGAATTCTGGAAAGCTTCAATCCTAAAGATAACCATTCGTCTATATTCTCAGCCACGCTCTCGCGACTTGCCCCGATCTTTGCCAGCAGAGGCCCCTCGCAAATGAACTCATACACGTCCGAAAGAGGAGCAATGGTCGATGACGATGCAGCTTGTTCCTTCGTATTGTCCCTCTTCGTGTCAAAACTTACGCTTCGGACAGATTTCCCCGCCATTTTTGGTGTGGTCGATAATAATTGAGCAAGCGACGTGGATCGACACCATAATTTTGGGTGGTTTTTGATAATATTGTTGCTGCTGCTGCGATAATGAGGGGGTGCCTTGGAGCTTGATGCTGAAGAAGAAGAAAAATAATGGGAGAAATTGAGGGCTCGTGCATAATTACAATAGCAGAGATGCGTAGCAGCAGCGTGGTCCATTAATGGCAAAGAAAGAAAGGAGCAAATCTGAGGCCAACAGAATGAATAAGGATTTGATAACAAAGAGAAGAGCAGGATTTGATATTACAAGGAAGAAGGCAGCAGCGGCAGGAGCATGGTTGGATAACAAGGATGGAGGGTAGTAGGCTAAAGCAATGGCGATGTTACGTAATGGGGGACCCCCCATCTTAGAAACACTCCCTTGGGGCTAAGACCCTGCCCTGCGTCTGCATCTTCTTCGCATTGCCCATTTTGGCACCGCCCATCTTCGCCCCAAGCTTCACTTTTGTTTGTTTTTTTTTTTTTTGGCCCTGCGGTAGGCAAGAGCTTATTGTTTTCATGTTTGGTTTTAACCTGCTTGAGATCTTTCTCTGTTTTTTTTTTTAAATATTTCTTATATATTTTGAGGGGCCTCACGATTATTGCAACGTTGACACGTATTAGTGTTCTTAGTTTTTAAAAACATTGTATTTTGAAGTTTTTTAAGCCTTCATGCTGTCGCAAATAAGTGTGGACGGAGACAATTTGAAGTTTTGTTATTTCTTTGTCACGTTCCTTGCTATTTTGGAGCTTCTCGCTAGTCTGCATGCAGGTGCGGGTGTGGATGTCTGGGTGCCACCTACGCCATCTAATCTACGCGATTTGATCTGCTGGCACACAAACCATTTCAAACTATTTCAATCGTAGTCTCCTTCAGGAATCGTACGTGATTTACATCCTGTGATTTATACAAAAGCAATTTTAAAAAGAGAAAGTGAATATCAGACTGATAGAAACTGAAAGAGCGTAATTTTGAAAGGAAAAACTGGGTATCAGATTTGTAGAAACAAACGAAAAGCGATATAGCACGTAGTTCTGAAGTTTGTCAAGTTCAAATTTCTGGTAAGATGCTCATAATTTTGCATACGGTTTGTGGTGATGTATAGGCGATGATACAAACTTGTAATTGTTTTACAAAGAGCTTGTGCCATTTCTGCAGTCAAGTTCCTTTTTTAAAGTACGAGATATATTGTAATCATGAGTCTGCATAAGAATTTGGTTCGAACTTGAATTGATTCTGTTGTCTGCCATTTACAGTCTAGAATATGACGTTTCATTTGGCATTTCGATTCTAGATCTATAAGATATACTTTTTGAAGGACCAGAGACTTACGTTGAAAAATAAGCCTGTCAAGTTATACTCTGACATGGTTGTTAAAAAGTCAGATCAAAAGTCCTCCGACACACCAAATATTTAAAAAGTTCTCTGAACTTTTTCTAAAGAGTTTGAGACTTTGTATGGCAATTCACTAATCATCTTATAAAGGAATTAAGATTCTACAAATCACGCACTGAAGAAAGAGTCTGGCCTTTGCGTTGGAATCCGTCACCTTTGCTGCCAAGCTTCATTAGACTCATCGTTTTCCTGTTCATCCTTCACAAGCAACCTATTGTTTGATTCATTTATCTTTACACAATGAACCGAAGTGAGAGAAGAACCTAATCAATACTTCACTCCTGTGAGCATACTCTTGCTTAGTTTTTCTTATTCTTTGCTCCACCTTGAACAATAATTGCCTACATTGAGCATGAACTATTTTTAGCTTTTTTATTTCGGGAGCTGAATAGCCCCTGGCCAACAGACTTTGGCTCGTACATGGATCCAATACAGACACGTACACGTTGCATTGCCTCAAACAGGCAATCTGAATACCCGGGGGGTATAGAATCAAAAATATTTTTGTAGATGTATGCATGTTCATGAACGACGTACGTAGATTTTAATTAATAGTAGAAAAACAAATCTTTTGTATGAGGTGGAAAACCCTTATGCATATAATATTACGTATGTATATGTTGGTGGAAAATCCAACAAAAGTACGTAATCTACAAGAAATGTACAAAAAATGTACTTGATAAAACAGTACATGATTATTCATATTTTGTTCCATGGTTTTGTATATTTGAACCTGTTTTTCTTTTTAATCTGGTGATAGATAGAAAACAATTATATTTCAATTTAAATAATCAAGTACCAAACAAGAAAATGAAATTTTGTATAAAGGAACAAGATCTTTTGTACATGTAATCATACGTGCAATAGTTAGTTACTGATGTAATATATGGTTTGTTTAAATGTGTGACTTTGTTGTCTCAATATCATAGTAATTAAATAGACGTTTTTATGTATACATAGAAATGAAACAATTTAGATTAGTTAATAATAAGTATTTTTTTAATTTGATGTTTCATTTGATTATCTTAAATTTTGTCTTTGTCTTTGTAATTGATTGAGAAATGCTATATGTCATGTTTAATAGTTTTCCTTCAACTGGTTTTTCCGTGTCGTGTTATTAAGTTCCTATACGATCATACCTCCTCGTACATGCACAAATATATGTAATTTTAGTGATTTATTAATCACGAGCATTTTTGTTTGAGGTGAAAACTTTTTGCATTTGTAACATTTCGTATATTGGCTAGTGAATTGTGTTACGACGCAATGTCGGCATGTAGTCATAGATCTTTATATGCAGCGAATTAATTTATGCTATTTGTATCAATACAACTGATTTGTTCATAAATATTATTATGCAGTTAAGTATAGGATTTTATTCAATTTTGCTTTGTTTGTTATGTGACTGTTTAATATCATGTTACAGATTATGTCTAGAATCGAAAATATTTTCATAGATGTATGCATGTTCACGAACGACGTACGTAGTTTTCAGATAATAGTAGGAAAACCAATTTTTGTATAAGGTGGAAGACCCTTATGCATATAATATTATGTATGTATGTTGGTGGAAAATCCAACAGAAGTACGTAATTTACAAGAAATGTATAGAAGAACATACTTGACAAGACAGTACATGGTTATTCATATTTTGTTCCATCATTTTGTATATGTGAATCTATTTTTTCGATCGGGTGATAGATAGACAACAAATATATTTAATCAAGTACCAAATAAAAAAATGAAATTTTGTATATAAGAACAAATCCTTTTATGCATATAATAATACGTGCAATAATTAGTTATTAATATAAAAGTAATATGTAGTTTGTTTAAATGTGTGACTTTGTTGTTTCAATATCATAATAATTAAACGTTTTATATATACATCAAAATAAAAAATATGCGTGTTTTGTTTGATTATCTTAAATTTTATCTACGTCTTTGAAATTCAAAAATTATTTACGTATTTTTGAAATTGAAATTTAGAATTACAAACTAATTACCTACGAAATACTATCATGATTTTGAAACTTAAAATTATTTGTAGCATAGATTATTTTTTTATATTCTATTATATAATTTTCTATGTTTAAATTTGTTTCGATATGATGATGATTGAGTTGTTATTTGGCTTATAAATTTGTATGTCTAGAATTAAAACCATGTAATATTATACATTCTTTTTTTTTGGAAGGGGTGGAAAATCCTCATGCATACAATATTGCATACATATGTTGGTGAAAAATCTAACAAACGTACATAGTTTACTCAATTTCTATCTTAGTTTCATATATTCGAACTTAGTAACATACTACAATTGTAAATAAAAAAAGTTATAATCTGCATAATTAAACGTTAATTTTTTTTTTACAAAATAGTATATATGATAAACTAGTACATGATTATTTATATTTTGTTGCCCACTTTTCTATATTTCAATCTAATATATTGAAATAGTTACAAATAGATAAAATTTATATTTTAATCTAAGTAATTAAGTACCAAAAAATAAAGAACCTGCTTCGTAGATGTAATAGTATATGCATTACTTAGTCATTGATAAAAAAAAAGATATGTGATTTGTTTAGATACTCGAACAATATATGATACATGTAGAAATGAAACTTTTGTATTAGTTACTAATATATATTATTTATAATATATTGCAAATATTGTGAAAAAAATCCAACCGGTTTATATCTACCAGTTCTGCATGTTATTAGTTATTTTTTCAAATCATGTTACGTTGGGTGTATTTCATTCGTGTTATCAATAATTTAATATGATTTTTTCTATAATTCCAGTATTGTGCAAACTTGATAATAGACAATTTAGTACCAATCGCAGTACTGTGTTCGAGTAAAATTGATGCATGTGTACAACGTATGGTCTTCAATTTTAACCGTTGCATAGTGACATTTTGAAAGCTTGTTGTTCACATGAAGTTAACAAGTTGTATATGGTGTATATGACTACCATATGCGTAATATTACGGAAAAAAAAAATTCAATCATCATATATATATTTTTATTAGTTAAAGATGTTGATTTTGGAAGCTGATTAAATGATATAGTAGTTAAAAAAATAGAAACAATATATATATATATATATATTCTTATTATTTAAATATGTTGATTTTGAAAATTATTCAGATAATATGATAATTAATAATAAAAAAATACAACTAATAATTTTTTAACATTGAATAAAAATAATATATTATTATAGAATATAATTAGTTTCTGTATGAATACGGTATATTTTAAGAGTTCATGATTGGTTGAATTGTTTTTGTTCATTCATTCGTTTTCTTGTACAATCCCATGAATTTGTTTAATATCTTGATCTTGCAGATCTTGGCAATCACAATATCAATGATGGATTTCATTTGTCTTTAGAAAAAACCCATCATCTTAAATACATAAAATAATAAAGAACATTCGCAGCTTGTTCTTTCCATCTCAAAGGGGTATTATAAACGAGGTACTATAAACAAGTTTCGCTATTGCAGGTCTAACACAAATGGAACAAATCGGCAATTCGGACGAGTTCAATGAACATGGAACCCAAACAGGGAAACGCTAATATAATGACGGTAGATACAATTTTGAAATCACATCATCTATATATTTTTGAGTAAATACAAAAAGATTTTTACTAAAATATATACATGTATTTGTTTTCAACAGAAGAGTTTGAACTTGAAGAACGCATTGAGCGAGAGCAGTACAAAGCTTTACTAGGTACAATGTGCCATCTATATGTACATTAATATGTGTATGTGTGTACATGTACATATACACTCATACATATCTATGTGGGTATTTGATTGTAATATTATATAATAAAATTGATTATTTATTTTCATGCTTTTTTGTAGAATGTCTTCCGACAGATCTACCTACTGCTAGTTACAACAATCGTGTACAGGGATCAATGCATGTAAACCAAGATCCTGATTGGGACAATTGCAAAACACATCTAGTAGACGTGCATTGTTGCATATGCCATCAACTAGTAGTAGTACATCGGCCGTGGTATCGATTGTTGATCTACACCCGGTAGATATAGATGCGTTGTTGAATTTAAAGAGAAAAACTTTTTGGGAACATGGTGATGATAGTAAGCGATGACGCATAGATCATGATTCGTCACTAGCATCCCCAACGAATTTGCATCAAGTGTTTGTTGCAGATATTGCACTTGGTCTGTCTAATGTATATTTTGAGGGACAGATACTTTGCAAATATGGAAACTTTATGATGAACGTGCCATACGCATAGTACTTGAAAGAAGATCTTATGGACGAGCATGAAGCTGGTACTGTCACATTGTCAATTTACAAAACATATTACCGCGACATTATAGATAAACTTGAAATTGGCAAATGTATTCGTATTGTTTCCTTTGGAGTTGAAAAAAAAAATATGTGGGATGATTACGGATCATGTAATTTCACCATGGTGTTCAAACAAAGTACCAAAATTGTTCATATTCCTGATTTGTCTATGCGCGTGGCCTTTTTCCTCGGAATATGTTTAGCAGATTTTCGTGATGACTACATACATTTATTGGCCGAAAACAAAAGACATAAATAATTCATTGCTCTTGGGCATAGTCGTTGTTGTTATCATTGCCATTACTACCAACGAACATTGTCGTTGCGTGCTAACAGTTGCCGACGGTTTTGAAGAACAGGATCAAACACAAGTACATAAAAAAAAACGTTTGTATTTGTTGCTTTTAATATATTTTATGCTTATATATTTACGTATATTAATTTGGCACCAGATTTCACAGATAACATTTTGGGAGGACACACAAGTGATGTATAACAAAACCGTTAATGAATACCATAACAATCAATATATACGAAATTTGGACGTTTGGAAAAAAGCCAATCCATTTCAATTTGTAGCGTCGCAAAAAACTATTTTCGGCCACGTTCCTTTTGGACAAATCAAAGTCCGGTTACGTACAGTGCATCAAGTATAGACACGTGGAAACGTCGTGAAAGAGGTGAATTTCATATTTTCGTAACATAATAACAAGGAAAACGAAATTTTTTTTTTTCAAATCAATGGTACATATTTTTTAGTATATATCAGAATTTTTTTTAATATATTTATGTGTATTTAGACGCGTTGCCTTCGCAATTAGACAGGATCTTGAAAGCCAGACCTTATCAGCTGATTGCTGGCCAATTGTACCAAAGAGGACCAGATGGGATTCTTCAGCGATGTATTCTTCCTCATGAGGCCACCCAAATCATTTCACTTTCACATGAAGGCATGGGTGGAGGCCATTTTGCATCCGACATTACAGTTCGCAAGATCTTACAATAAGGATGCTGGTGGCCAACGATTCATAAGGATACGGAGGAATACCTGAGGAAATGCGATGTGTGCCAAAGGACAAGGAGACTAACGAGATTGAATTATGACCTTCTGCACCCGGTCTTAGCCCAAGCACCATTTGAAAAGTGAGGATTGGAATACATTGGTCCAATTCACCCTGCATCAAGAAGTACCTAGGCTCGATACATAATCATGGCCACCGACTACCTCACCAAGTGGGTCGAAGCCAAGGCAGTAAGGGTAGCTGATGCTAGGACCATTGCCAAGTTTATCTATGGAAATATCATTGTGCGCTTTGGGTGCCCGGTGAAGATAGTCAGCGATCGCGGGAGTCATTTCATCAATGAGACCATCAAGTTCCTGTTGGAGGAATTTTTTGTGATCCATAGAACCAGTACGTCTTATTATCCTCGCGGTAATGGACATGCAGAGTCATCCAATAAGATCTTGTGTAGCGTACTCACAAAAACAATTGAAGCTAGGAGATCGGATTGGGAACATGCTGCTCTGTGGGCATTCAGGACAACATATAAGGGGAGCATTGATCAAACTCCATTCCAATTGGTATATAGTCAGGATGTTGTAATGCCAGTAGATTTTTTAGTCCTTTCATTAAGGATTGCCACAACGCAACGATGAATCCAGATCTCTACAATTATGCCATGAAGCTCTGCATAAGCTCTGTGAAACATGCTTACTAGTTGTGCATGCACTGGCAGCTGAAAAGGAAAGACGCAAAGCATGGCATGATCGCAGGTTACAAAAGAAAGATCTTCGATTCGGAGATCTAGTTCTGATGTATAAAATCAAGGCAATCAAGGAAAAATTAAAATTCACAGGCGAAGGTCCTTATCGGATCAAAGCAATTCTTAATCATGGAGTCATAAATTTGGAGAAGCTAGATGGGACACCTTTTGACACACCCATCAACGGTAGCCGGTTGCACAAGTACGTGGCATGTTATCTACTAGGACATCAAAACTAGATCCAGGAAGATCAAGCCAAATCAAGCTAGATCCATCAAGATTCAGCCAGATCTAGCGAGATCAAAGAAGATCCAACAAAATCCAAGAGAGATCTAGGTCCAGATAGGATCAAGAGAAAAGTAGATTTCCATATTACACCAATAAGCCCCCCAATTTGCAGATCAGAAACCTCGATCTCAGAAACCATGGCAAACTTGACCAAAACTGATGGATCTACTACCAAATATCTATCAAAACTTCCAGAGAGTCACCAACAGTCAGATCTAACATGGATGTAACAGATTACCAGTTTTCAAAAGTTAAAAATCAAATAATCTCAAGATCTCGTCAAAAAAAACACTCAAAAAGAGCACTTTTTCATGATTTTTGGAGATCCCTTGGGCGATAGCACTTGAAACTTGGACAGTCACTAGATCTGACCTAGATGCATCTATAAAAATCTCTACAAGAGTTGTTGATGAAAAAAACATCATTTTTTAGTGTGTGCAAGGGTTCCAAGGAGCAGAATCTTCAGAACCCTCGCAGAGCATCAAGATCATCAAACCAACCTTCGCAAGGGGCATAAATGAAATCAAAGCAGTGAAATTAGCCTATCTACATGGTCTGATCTTGAAAATTCAACCACGGGAGCAAGTTGTGCGAGCCTTCACAGACCTTCTCAACCCTTGCAGAACCTTCGCAGGGCAGTCAAATCACCTCTTGAACTCTCGAAAACTTCTCTGAGGTCTTAGAATTTTGTGAGAAAGGTCCCTGTCAAAATTTGGGTGGAACTGAATAAGGAAAAGTGGATTTCACCTAATATGCCCTCTAAATTCTGCTATATAAGGGCTGAATTCGAGTCATTTGTCACCTTTCCTAGCGAAGATGTGCTAAAATTTTGACCAAATTTTTCAAGTTCTCCGAATGCAACCAAACTTTATACAAGCCATCATCTGTCTTTCTAAGCTTGATGAGTCACAGCCATTTGATGCTACATTGTATAGGCAGTTAGTAGGGAGCTTGATTTACCTTACCACGACTAGACCAAATATATGCTATGTTGTTGGCATTGTAAGTCAGTTTATGACAGCACCTACGGAAACACATTGGAAGGCAGCTAAACGCATTTTGCGTTATGTGAAAGGCACTTCATATTATGGCTTGATTTACAGGAAGCATGATGGGTTACCTGAGTTGTGTGGTTATGTGGATGCGGATTGGAGAGGTGACTATGATGATCGTAGATCCACCACAGGGTATGTATTCCAGTTTTGTGGTAGTTGTTTTTCCTGGTCCAGTAAGAAGCAAAGTACAATTGCTCTATCCACCACAGAAGCAGAGTATAAGGCAATGTGTAGTGCAGCACATGAAGCTATATGGTTGAGACAAATCTTGGAAGAAATTGGCATGAAGCAGAAAAATCTCACAACATTACATAGCAACAGTCAGAGTGGCATTCAGCTAGCAAAGAATCCAGTGTTCCATGCGAGAACTAAACACATTGAGATTCAGTATCACTTTATACGTGAGAGGCTGCTGAGTCGTGAAATTCATGTTGTTCATTGTAGCACAAAAGAACAACTAGTTGATATTTTCACTAAGCCACTTGTTGGAAAAAAGTTTGATAAGTTTATATCAAAGCTTTTTGTACTTAAAGTTTGTTGATTTTAAAACTATGTATATGACTGTATAAAAAGTAGACTCTACTTTAAGGGAGAAAGTTAGAATTAAAGTAGAATCATTGTGCTACTGTACTGTGGGTCCTATCAGTTGATAAGGATCAGTTGGCCTCACCACAAGGCAGGTCGACGGGACACGCGTCCCGCCAACGGCAACCTGGGTCATGCATGGGTTGCCTGAGTGAACAATTATATGTACAGTGTAATTTCATTTTGAGAAATACAGTTGCTATGTGAGCTTGTGGTGGAGAGTGTTTTCTGTTTGTGTCATTGTGTAGCATGATCTGTGTTCTTGTTCGAAGCAAATTCTAAGTGGAAAATCCAAGTTTCGTCAAGGTATTTTTTTCGTCTTTTCTCCATTTTCACCTTGACACATCTTTACCTGTGAGAAGATCCCATGAGGAGATGGTAGGTTCAAATAAGTATATACCAAATATTGTCGGTAAACGTAGATGACTCTCAAGTAATGTTCATCAATAGCCATCTTCTTGTGCATTTCTTTAATTTTCTTTGTTTCACCATTCAGATCCCCTATAATGATCCACATATCTGCCGAAATAGGAGTCATCATGGAATAGTTTCCAAACAACCAAGCCTTATTATCAACCACCTTAAGTAGGTTTTCAAAAAGTATGGCTGGCATTAACGGATTGGTGAAAGGAGCCTCACTGGGTTTAAACATTGATATTTCTGCAGAAAGAGGTAGGTAATATTTTTGTGTTACGGTCTCAACCTCATCTTGCGATAACTCCTCCAAGAAAATGAGGCTATGCTTGGAAGTACTAAAAGGGGGTGAACCATCAAACCTAGGTTCTTTTGAAATAGATTTATGATTCGATGTGAAATTGAAAACCATGTAGGTCAAAGAATTTTTTCATGCAGTCAGGGGCAAAATAATCAAATTCTTCTTGCACTTTAGCATCAGCCGAATCATGAATAGAGACAAGTTTTTAGACCATCAAGTCAGAGCTATTACGAGAAAGTTGCCACAATTTACACCAGTCATAGATAGACAGTTGGGCAAGAAGAAGTAATGAAGTATTCGTATTACTACGGATTGCAACAAGATCAAGCTCTTGAACCTTCTCGTGAAAACTTTTCTACGAAATACAAGCAATAAAGGCTTGTGCTGCAGGAGAAGGAGCAATGAGAGGCGGAATATAGCCTAGATTCTGTAGGTCGGCATGCCAATTATAGTTCTGAAAAAAAAAATTCACATTATAAGATATTAGAGCGACAGGCAGAAAAGCCAAAATCAGTTGGTAAATAGAGGGAAATCCTCTCCCAACTATGTGTGTGTGTGTGTGTGTGTGTGTGTGTGTGTGTGTGTGTGTGTGTGTGTGTGTGTATTTTTAAAACCTAACAAAGCTAAACAACAATAATCGCCACCAATCATTACAAAAATAAGTCAAATCGTAATGCTCTCGTATGGTCTCACAACAAATCACATAGGTTACGAATCAACTTGAGGAGAATAGACTCACCTGCATCCATCCACAACAACATCCATGTTAGAACAAGGACATTCTCGTGGGAACTACATGTGTCTACAACTATTCTTAGTTGTTATCCACGTGGCAAGTCGTAGTAACATGATTGATGCATTTGCAATAAACAAAAATTAAGAAGTTAAATATGATATTTTTTCAGACTATTTTAGCATATCCTCAACCGTTCCTCTCTTTTTATTATTAATAGCTTCCATTCACATATACTTGCAGTAGTATAGGCAAGAAGTGTAATAGCAATTTATCACAACTACAAATACACCTTAGGGCAACTTATGCATAAAAACATGTCATCACTATCAATCATTAGTAAGTCAAGTTTTTTGTATTATTTTAAGTAAACAATCTATATATCATCAGTAACATATATCAACATAAAGTATTTATAGATCGACCATCTGGCTTATGTCCTACAATAATGTGACATAACCAAATGTATAGACAAGTGGTCCGCCGACAAACCATAAGTATGTACGACATCCACACATAATGTTTCACTCATGCCATTATCAAATGATAGAGAGCTGTAACAAATTCCTTAACCCAAGTAAAAGTGTTGTTAATTCATGCCAGTGATAGTATCATAGTCAACACCTTGGGCATATTGTGTTAAAACGTACACTAGGGCATAACGACGCGAGAATAGCATTTTATAAGTCCACGCTATACTCGGATCTTTACAATGAATTTTTGTAGAGTATAACAATATAATCCATTCAACATCCATTCACAACTTTCACCAAACGATCACTCTCATATTGTCAAAAGTATAAATCTGTTTATGAGCCATCAAAAGAAATCGCAACCTGAAATTCGCACTATAACAGTATAGTAAAGGACATCAATTTAGGGAACCGCCAAAGACCATTCAGAGACATTTGCCCTCAAACATTCCAATAACCTTCAACCCTGTCATAGTGGCATGTAAATAAATGGGACCATAAAAATTCCGCAAAGGAAAGAACAACCTGCTTTAAAGCATACATAATGAAGTCGAAAACTTTTTTGAGCTTAGCATTTTGTGCTCATTGTAGAAAAAACAGCAAAGCCTCAATTCTGATCATATAAATCAGGTTTTGTAGTTCAGAATTTAATTATAGGCTAAAATGGGTTGCTAATACATTGACAAAGTAAACAATAAGCAACCACGAAACAAGACTATCACACCCCAACAGCAGTACTATCAACATGAAACATATTTGTTTAAGTCCATGTAAAATACAAAAGTGTTGCCAAACGGCATTCTTGTTTTTTCCTTAAAGTATAAAGCAGCAATTAATGCCTACACATATCATTCAGTTCAACCACATCAATTAATCCCATCTACCTCAATGCGTAGATAGCAAAAACTCTTTGCAAAGAGCAATTATTAGAACTTTAATCAGCTCTTCAAAGACCAGATTAGCATGAAAACATTTGCCATTTACTCCGGCAACATGAGCTTTCATATTACAACATGAAATGAGTTAGTTTATGCATATGTGGAGGTGTACTTATAAAAACCAATATCAATACTTCAGACAAAAGATTCAACGATAGACTTTCGTAACCCATCAAAGGAATGAAAAAGTGGGTACATTGTTGTATTACACCATCCTGAAAATTGATTTGTACCAATAGGCTCATTTTTTCTTGAAACAGGATAGCCAAAAACCCATTCATAGCAAATGCAACCAATTCAGATCATTCAAAACATGCTATCAATTAAATGAGTGTATGAACATGTTGGAATAAAGAAAAAGACAAGAAGTAAAGACTTTGCCCAACTACAAATAGAACGGAACAATAGGACACAGCCCAAACACAACAACCTTGGAAAAAAAAGCACAAACAAAAACTGAGCAAACAGGAAGAAAAAAGAAGAAGTAACAGTAACGAAAACAACCAGCAAAGGGAAAGACAGAAACGAACCAAAGGTAGAAAAGAGAAAACCAGCACCTGAACTAAGAACTTCCACATACAAAAAACCAACCACGGCACCCACAACCAACATCAATGAGCAGAGCAACCGGCCCCAACACACATGGACTAACCTTCTAAGAAGCCATTGTAAAAACCGAAGCAGCAGAACGCAACTAGCTCCACACACCAACAAAAACACGCACCAGAAGCAAACAATCAAGCGAAGCCCCATAAAAGTCACAGCACCAAAATGTATAAGAAAACACATGGCCAACAACCCAGGGAAGCGTGAACAGATGCAAGCAAAAGGGACGCAGCGTGCCACAACGAGCAACACTAGCCATCAATGGAAAAAAGGCCATCAGAGGTCAAAGCCAGGAGAAGCCAGTAGGTGGGCGAGAAAAGCGGCCAAAGGTAAATGAGAAGCCAGGCCAGAGAGCACACGCACACGAGAGAGAGAGAGAGAGAGGCTCCCAAAAAAACCACGCCAAGCCAAGCCAAACCCGACCAATAATCAAAAGTACACCCAATGAAAAACCTAGCAACAAACCCAAACATGACAATAACACGCACAAGAATAGCATATAGAAAGAAAAATGAGATGACAAAAGAAAGCAAAGCCAAACGTCAACGACACAACCTAACCTAAAAAACCTGTAGAGATACAACAAAAAAAAAGCTTGATCTTTTGAAAAATAAGTCGCACCATATTAACGTCTTAAGTCTGAAAATGTGTGTGTGTGTGTGTGTGTTATGATTAGGCTTTAGGCATTAGGCATAAGACATTAGGCTTTAGGCATTAGGCATTAGGGTTAGGCTTTAGACATTAATCATTAGGGTTAGGCTTTAGGTATTAACCATGTTCTTAAAATGTTACCTCCCTTGTAGACCTTTAACCACCCCCCCCCCCCTCACCTAAACTTGTTTCTTCTACATCCCCCCTCCCCATAAAACTAATACATGCAACCTTGTCTCTCACTGTAGCTCTAGATTACTCCTCTCCTCAACTCTTCAGGACATTGGGACAGGCAGCTATCCCATAGATTCCATAGCTGCAAACTTAGATTGGGTGAATATGATGGCGATTGATTATCATGCAAGTTGGGAGCCAAACACAATTGGAGCACACACAACTCTATTTCATCTCAAAGGCCCCATGTACACATACCAATCATGGAATACACCTTATTATTGGATAGTGACCAAACATATGTTGCTCCGATGGATATTGCCTCAGTGGATGATGGTAATACAGAGGATGACATTGACATTGGGATAAGAAGAGGATATTCTCAAATCCATAATAGTCGAAGTGAGCCCCTAAAAATCCTCGTAACATGAGCTCAATATATATCTAGCCCATATCAACAATGCAAGACTTCTTCCATCCAATGTGGTTCCGTAGTGAGTTTCTAAATTGGTTTGGCTAACTCCGCAGAATCTATAATGAAAATCCGATAGTAGCTAGCATGGCCCATAAAAACGTAGACCTCGCAAATCATTCCTGGTGGTGGCAAATCAACAATGACCCTTATATTTGATAGGTTTGTGGTGATTCCGTGTCTTGACATGATATGATCCAGAATCAGGCCATGTGTCAGCCAAAATTGACACTTTTTCTGGGTTCAAGGATATCTGATACTCGCGGCATTACTTCAACACCTTCTCCAAATTGGATAATTGTTCTAAGTTTGGCCCGTGCACGCACAAATCGTCCAAGAAAGTCTCCAGAAACTTTTGTAGGTACTCTTTGAATGTTGCTTGCATGACTCGTTGGAAGGTGCTCGGGGCATTACAAAGTCCAAATGGCATTACCTTATAGGCATAAGTTCCTCATTCATTGGCGAACGCTGTCTTATGATGATCTTCTGGCGCTATTTTTACTTGATTGTAGCCACTAAAATCGTCCAGAAAACTGTAAGCTTCTGCTCTTGCTACTCGATCCAAAACACTTTCTGTGAAAGGTAAGGGAAAATAATCTTCTTGGTAACTGCATTTAACACCTTCACATTCACACATATTCTCATTTTGTCGTTCTTTTTGGGTATTATGACTATTGGCGATACCCTTTTGGTATGCTCAATTTCATAAATGAAATCGACATCGAGCAATTTCTACAACTCTTGCTTGATCAATTTTGTGTAATTAGGATTGTAGTGATAATACCAGCTCACCTTCGGGACTGCTCCATCCACCAAGGGTTTATGTTGGACTACGGTTGGTGGTATACCATTCAAATCTTTGTAGGTCCATGCAAAACAATCTTTGTATTCCACCAACAAGGTACGTAGCCGTGTGAACTGAGTGGGTGTCAATTCTTCTCCCACATGAACAATCCTTTTTTCTTTGCTTGGCTCAGCAAGATTCATAGGTTGTGTCCGTGCAGGTCCTTCGAAGATTTGTTCTTCTGGTTCCTGATCTGATAAGGTTCTCTTTGCGCTTGTGGCATCATAATTACTACGTCGTCTAAGGTATAGTTTTTGAAGGTTTCTGGCATCTCGTGAACTGGCGTTCGTCGGGATTCCTCCTTCAACATGTTGATCTTAGCACGACTCGTAATCTTTGGGGTTCCAATCATCTGAGATGATGACGCTGTGTCTGGTTCCAACCGGATAGATTTCAAGGAGTCCAATTTTTTTTTTTTCTTTTTTTGTTAACATAGTTGGATACATCCTTGTTATCCTTTTTGGAAACTGGTCTGATATTCGCTTCATGATTACGAATATCTATATCCACCGTAGCTATTGCTTCCTCTAGTAGATCACTCCATCGGATCACCTGGCTGTAGCGCTAATTCAATTGATTTTTCTTGTTAATGGGTGTCTTGGGTGGTTCCACCTTGGAAACTTTAGCTATTGGTGATTTCTGTGGTGGCTGAGCTGGTATCTTTTGTTGGAATTCGATGCTCAGCCTCGAATTCATTCAATAATGAGCATCCTGAAAAACCAGAAACAGAAGGCTTGAATTTCTGAGCAGAGGATCGAAAAATTCAGGATTGAATTTTTTAGAATTTTTTGATATTGGATCGACTCAAAAAATTCTATATTTTTCGCGTCATTGTACATTTTCGATACTTGTAAATTTCGATACTGTCGGACCCAACGACGTCACGGATTTGGGCCTGAGCATTGAAATCTAACACTCCCTCTTAATGTGGATCTTGAAAAACTTCAATTTTCAGATTTAGCATATTGTTAAATTTGAGATGGTGCTCCTTGGATAGTGCTTTCGAGTCCACCTACTTCGTACATTCATTAACTGTAATGATGGTTGTCATAACTGCAACAAAAGATTGCTGTAGATATCTTGTAGGATATCAATCCTAGAATCTTCATCGGAAAACTTCTTCTGGTTATTCGAGTTTTTGTAACCAGCGTTATCACGCTCGATGATTGTAAGCTGAAGTTATCACTTCAAGCATTGTACTCACTGTTTGATATTTATCAGAGTACAAATTTTATGCCCCACTACTGTATTGTTTCATTGAGCATTGTTGGACAGGCATAGGGTCTGATCCTTAAGCTCTATATTCCAAAATCCAAAAATTCAGATCCAAAAAAGAGAGTAATATGCAGGCAGGATCGAATTTTGACTCAGGATCGAATTTTGGCTCAGGGTCGAATTCTAGCTCATGGTCAAATTCGAACTCTTCATCTTTCCAACCAAAGCAGAAACTATTCTGTAGATACTGCAAGAGAACTAGACATAAGATCAAGGACTTCAGAACTTTGAAATTCAACAATGAGAGGAAGAAGCAGTCCCAACAACAAGCACATAGTGCTTCAACCAGTTTTTTAATCTAGCAACAAGAGGAAGATGAAGCAGCCTTTATGACCAAAATCGAAAAACAACAGGATATTGATTTTTGGTATCTCGATTCTGGAGCAACTCAACCCTTGACTCACCATCAAGACTGGTTCAAAGATTATAAAACTTTCACCCACTCTCGGGTTGTGCAACTTGGAAACAACTCATCACATTCGATTCAAGGTGAAGGAATAGTTAGAATCAAATTTCAGAAAGGTGAAGAAGTCAAGTTGTTGTCCAACATTCTCCATGTTCCAAATCTGACCAAGAATCTGCTCTCAGTTAGCATAATCAGAGATTCAAGTCGGAGGGTCAAATTCGATACAACCAACAGTTTTAGCTTTCCGGAGAAGAAGTGGCAATCTCTACAAACTCAGCCATTGTTATTCTTCCAACAATCAAGCTCTTCACACCTCAACTTCCGAATCATCTGATATGCTTTGGCATTTCAGATTAGGCCATTTGAACTTCAATAGTATTCAACAAATGTTGACTCATAAACTAGTACAAGATCTGTCTTTTGTCAACAAGCCAACTTCTCCATGTGAAAGTTGTATAATCAGCAAGCATGCTAGAAGTCCTTTCATTTCTGACTCAGTTCATACTTCCAAAGGCCTGCTAGATCTTGTACATAGTGACATCTATGGCCCGATGCAGACTGCTTCCAAAGGGAGAGCTCTATACCTCCTAACCTTCATCAATGACTTCTCTCGAAGGACTGCAACCTGTTTTCTGAAGAACAAATCAGAGGCATTCAAGTTCTTCATGAAATTCAAGGCGTCTGCAGAAAATCAAACCCAGAGGAAGATCAAAGCTCTACACACAGATGGAGGGAGAAAATTTATCTCCATTGAATTTAAGGAGTCCTGCAAGGCCAATGGAATTCACAACGAGCTACTCACCTCTGTAGGAAAAATAGTAATTATTCTTCCACAGAGAACACGATGAAAGTTTGAATAAATCAAACTAATATTAGTGTCTTCAATCGGGTCTATATCTGATCTATATACTAATAAAACGATATTAGCTCTGATTGAATATGCGTGCGGAGATTATATGCGGAATTAAGAGACAACTTAAGACAATTTTTAGACAATAAAAAACTATTGATCAAACACAAATTTTTATAACTCTGAATCTGAATTATCAATATACATCTCTTGTTGTCTTATCTCGTTGTTGTGTCTCTGATTGAGTGAGTTTGAGAATCTCTTCAGTTTGAGTGTCTGAGAGTTGGTTATAACGAGTAGTGCATATGTATTTAAATTGCCACAGGACAGGTCTTTTGGCCTTTTATTTACAGGTCTTTTGGTCTTTTATTTCTGTAATAGTAGATATCTAACCGTTTATGATATTTGCAAATTATTCGCAACAATCCATCTCTTCATTATAGCTTCGTGTTTTGTGAATTATTTGCGACACTTGTCTCTTTGCGACATTTTTATCTTTCGCGAATTGTTCGCGATAGATGACAACTTTGAGCTTGAAGAAGAAATTCAGAATATTTCGTGAACTGTTCGCGAGAGTTTCATGACAGGTGAGGTTGAAGAATAATTCAAAAGTTTTTGCAAATTGTTCGCGACATCTGAGGTTTGAAAAAGAGATAGAATATTTCACGACAAGATTCTATTCGCGAATCTTTCGAGCTTCAACAAGAAAAACCACGAGCTTCTACAAGAAATTGTTTCACGCGCGTTCGTTTCTTTCTCATACTTTGTCAAGTAAACTACGCGCTTTGTTAGTAGAATCGAGATCTGTCTGATCAGGTGTTCTACAATTCTATGGCAACCTTCCTAGAACTATTGTTGGTTGTATTGTGATCAGATTCAAAGGTGCACTCGCTCCAGTTCTCAATGGACAATTCTTGTAACAGTGTCCATACCTGCATTTTCGACAGAAGGGTGTAAATATGCCCTTATGAGGACATTCTACAATTCTGAGTCCTTCGTCGCACCAGTAGCAGTCGTAGATTCTTCCACCTTGACATTGAGGTTGGGCAGCGCACGTCGCAAAATATTCGTTTATAGCCGGATCAACATATGGCTCATCCGAACCATACCACTGTTGTTGCTCAGGTTGAGTTGGTATCTCATGCTTTGCTGCTGATTTACATGGGCCACTTGATTGTTAGTTGGCCCTGGTGGTGCAGGTAAAGTCGTGTACTGCCAATTCATTGGCATTCCAAACCACGATGTTGCATTCGGTGCCCCTTGGTGGTACGAATAAGAGATCTGGTATTGATTCCTCTTTTGCTATATAATCTTGGGACAGAACGTTGTCTTGTGTGATGATGCGTTGCACAAGTGGCAATACCGTTGTCAGTTTGAGATTATGTTTCAAAACTAGACACTCATTGGCGGTATAGTTTTGGGTACAGATCAAACACCATACATTATACTACAGCTAGTTTGGCTCTGGCGCACTTGAAGCTGATGCTACAACACCTTTTAAAACCTTCAAACTGGGCCGTTAATGTCTCCATATATTGTTTGTATAGTTTCATCATTTGTTCCATCAGTAGATCTATTGATATATTGGAAGCGTTGGAGGTTGATGCTACCGAGGGAGTCGGATGATGGGTCCTAATCTCAGATTCATTCGTTGGGGGAGTCCAGGATTGTCAAATCTTGATGGATATGTGAAAAAAATCTGGATTTGTGAAGATCTAATCAGTTCCAATGGCTATCAATGTGATTTTAGTCTCTTTTTGGTGGTTTTTCCTTGATTTCTCTTTGCTCCTTGCTCTGATTAGTTTGATATTTTCACAGTAGATAGATTTGAGGCAGATCTTGTTGTTGATCCTATCTGCGAGATTTGTTCATGCGGGGGTTGGTTGTGTGACAGTTCTTTCTACTATTTTGCAGACAAAAACTCTGATTTCTCAAGACTACTGGGAAGTAACTCTCGCAGACTTTTTTAGAGCTAGGGCAATTGGTTTTGGGCTTTTATGTTCAAAAGATTCTTAATTTTTTGGCCATATGCTATGTAGTGAATCTTTGTGGGATCATAAATTCTTTTGTACAAACTTATAATCCTGTGGATCTACAAAGTGTTCCTTGGACTGAGTTTATATGCATGCGTAAGCTAGTTGGTAAAACATAGGCATATTGATGAGAATTGTATAGAGACAATTTCTTGCTAGGTAATAGTAATATCTCAATGAGAATTGCTTATTGACCTAGGTGGGATTAGAATCAGATTGAATGTGGTATTTTGGATCCACACCTAAACATTCAAATATTTTCTAAACCTGTTACAGCTAACCGAATTAGGAGCATTACTTCTGTGTTAGTTGTTTGAATCAACAATATAACCATATGTGTGGATATTGTCTTTGAAATGTATTGCTTATAAAGTCAACCTTTATGAGGCATTTTTTTGGACTCATTTAGAGGGTTTTTGTGCATAGGGTACACGGGAACTTTTGGTTTTAATCTTTCTCGATTGGAAAAGGATGGAATGCTATCTCGGAAACTCAGGTGAAGTTGGATAGTGATGTAAGCCAAAAGTCAGAACTTCTCGTAAAGAAGTTCCGATTATTCCTCCATTTTTCAAGTCCTCTAACATGCATTCACAGGCCCTTGGAAGATACACGTGATTAGCTTCAAATGTTTCACAAGCTCACTAGCAATTGGAGAAGGTTAAGATATACAAGTGTTCCTTTTTCCTCTTACATGTCGCTTGAGGTGGCTGACTGGAGTAGGAAAATAAAATGATCATAACTCTTAAACCAAAGTACAAAACTCGGGCTACCATGGTGCTCCCCTTTAGCTGCAGCAGGTGCATCCTAAAAGAGAGCAGAAGGATCTTATTTTTTTACATTTGTGCCTTGAGACATTCATAAGTTGAAAAGCTAATCCATTCCTGTTCTACAAGGACAACTCGTCCACCTCGTGCTTCTGCAGAACTGTTGAAAGACCTGTACAAAGGCTCTAGACCAAAAAGGTAATTCAAAAATTTTAACCTCACCTTAGCTCAAAAGTGGATCAGTTTGAATGTTAGGACATGCTACATATACAGTCCTGCATGGACATAGATGAGAAAAGAAGTAAAAATCAAGTGGTTTGGGAGGCACCCAAATCCTGGAGAGAATTTCAAACACTCCTCATTATGTCCGACGACTGCCAAAAAATAAGTCAACAAGTGGGTTGGCTGGTGAAGGCAATGAATATGCTTTTGAATCCATCACCAGCATACCACCTGCAGGAAAATACACCAAATATCATTTTTCTCTCTTTCTTCAAAATTTGTGGAGCAACTGCTTTATAGAAAGAGAGAGAGAGAGAGAGAGAGAGAGAGAGAGAGAGAGAGAGAGAGAGAGAGAGAGTACCCAACCAAAGTGCCAAGGCAAAGCTGACTCCTAAGAAAATGGAAGAGCTGATGCAGTTGTAGCTGGAATGTCAAGATCAAAAGAACTTTTTTGTCATTGCTGACTTCAAAATTTGCATTCCATTGTCATAACCAGCATCATACTGTATGCAACAACAATTCCAACTGATGGTGGGCCTTTTATACAAGAAGACAAGGGACTTACATGTACATAGTTAGCAAAATTCCCCATCCTTGCAGAAGGGCACCCCAAGAGGAGCCTGTGAACCTGATCAGATAGGAGGCAGTAAGCATACATATAGTCTTCACTCTATATGTTCAAGTTTCTTAGGACAGAAAAAAGAAGCAATGGACAGACATTTACACTTCACAAGGACATCTTACCACATGACATCTCGAGTGAAAAGAGCGCGAGGAAGGAGGAGACTATTGCCTATCATTGCCAATAAGATGGTGAAGACAGAAAGCCCCTGGATGTTTGAAGGCTTCACAATGTTTGTCCACTGCATTTAGACAGAAGACTCATCGAAACAATTTTGCAAGAACAGTTGATAAAGAACTTGAAAACTGAGACAAATGTGAGTGAATACTTGCAGTGAATTGCCATGAAACCTGCAGATGAGTAGTGAGCTACAGTTGGCATAACACTTTGAGCTTACCATCTGTGCAACAGGACCCCACATGAAAAGAAGAGTAGCTGACCAGGCAGCGAGGCCACCCATAAAGCTCTCCATTTGTTTTGGTAGCCTCTTCATCCGATCCTGAACATAGTAATCCTCGCAATATAAAAGTTCTTGAGAGTGTCTTGCCCAGACCAAAACTTAAAAAGAAGCAAGCATCTATCATCAACTCCTGAAGAGATGTAAAATTTATTTCTTGTAACTCAATCTTCTGATTTTGGGTACAATGTGACAGTTTACTCCTATTTGATCTTGATGAGAAAGTTCAAAAGTATCTATAAACTAACTAAGCTAGCAAACTACAGTACTCACAAAAGGCTGCCTCTAAATGGACTCAAAATGGCAACCTGCCAAGTGACTTTCACAAAAGATTAGTACAACACTAGGAAACTGAAAAGGTGACAGCAAAAGTTCTATATTGATTCTCTGCTATATCTCTATTTTCAAAAGCTCTTGGCCCTCAATAAAGACTTAACACAAACTCCTAGAAAGAAACGGATGATTCAAACTTCTTATTTTCAGTCAGGCCCCAGATTCCAGTAAATTAGATTCAAAAACAGTAATACGAACTCTCAGATCAGGAAAGCTGTTAGTAGCAGAATATCAATAATAATAAGAATTTAAACAGTCCGCTTGATGCTAATGAGGATTGAGTGTATTGTGCCCAATAAACAGATTGAAGTCAAAGATAGTCTAGCTTAATTCATGGCCTCTGCACAAGTACTTTAAGTATTTTCAAAGACATAAAGTGCGCAATGTTTGCTACTTTCGTAGCCCATTTAAGCTTTTTCGAGTAACATTATTGCTGCAAACATTACTATAAAATTGCTAACGATCGTATTTTGTGCGACACACAATCTTAGCTCTCTGTTACTACCACGACATTTAAACTGATTGTATCAGTAATAAACATAACTTCAATAATCATTACATAAAGAAATGGGCAAGGCATAAACTACTCCTTGATTCTACATCCTCAAGCTACAAAAAGCATTTATAAGCCCAAATCATTAAAAGAATCCACAAAAACTGTAGGAACCTTGTCAATGGAAAAAAATTCACAAAACCCATAGAACATACCCCCGGGAGAATTTTTTGTAAAAATATTTATAGAATTCTTACTCACATGAATTGACTTGTGATCAGAACTCACCAGCAAAACTAGAACAGAGGCTGTTACCAAAGCAATCATCCCTGGAAGAAGGCTAGGAGGCAAGTAGGGATCAAATGTCGACCACATCACCTGAAATCAGAGTGAATCTGGTTAGTGGCATAATTAGCGAATCATCTTGTATAGTCTGCTTATTTTAAGATCAGAACTGCTCTAACAGTTCTACCAGCAACGAGGTTGTAGAACTAAAACCCATCTTGCATGCACACATAGATGATGTGACAATTCTTTGGACCATTATCATACATGCCCAGGATCCTACTCAAACAATTCAATCTTTTGATTGGATTGAACTAAACAAGGACAGTATGGAATGGATCAGTATTTTCACTCACACCTGTGGAAGTACAGAAACGCCACCAATAGTTATAGCATCTTGCCACAGCCTCCAAAGGCCAATGCTGAGAAGGTTGTTATAATTTAGAAAATTTAGAATGTACCCAAATGCTACTGCAATGGCAGTAGCAATAAAGACAGGAACTGGCATTGCCCCACCAATTGCGAGTTGCACTTGGACCAGAAAAGTTGATAGAACACCTACTGCCTGAACTATCATGGCACCTTTCTCTTTCTTTCCAGCAAAATAAGATAACAGTGACAAATTTCCCAGAAGTCCTGTCAGAAGGCCCTGCAGCAAAAAACGCATCAAGAATTACTTTATCACTCAAAACGGACCTGAATTTTGATTTCGACATAAATAACTGGAAAACATCTCAAGAGGAGGCCGTGAACAAACCATTTATATAATGCTTCAAAGTCCTATTCCAAGTGCGAAGACCATCATTGCAAATTCTGTAGCTGTCATCATCTATTAACCAACTTTGTTTTAGGCTGTGGTTCCACAAAATCATGCTGGATAAACAAGTTACATAAAGAGATGTTTAAGATGTCACTTTCATTTATGCTTCTTAGATCTGCAAAAATCCCAAGGCCAACTTTATTTTAGGCTATTTCTCCAACAAATCATGCCGGAATGCAGATTTTTGATTTTATGAAAATTAAGGTCTAAGATTCGTTTTATCAAAGTTAAATTTTAGATACCAAGAGCATGGCTCCAGAAGGTAGTTCTATCTCTTTTTATCACGTTATATGACAATCACTATGTTTTCATGTCCTGACAAAAGTAACAGAGGTGGGGTATCAGTGACAAACTTGAGGACTCATAGCAAGGGAGATCAGAGCTAGTCCGGAAGCAGATACTGCCTGAATTCTCTATGAACTGAGACAGGTGATACACAACTCTATTCAGTCCAAATGGAGAGGAAGGTAGGGGCCCTTGTATCTTAACAGCACCGGTGGGATTGAAGTCCCTATCTGCTCAGGTTCTTACAACTGTCTATTGTTACACATATGGATTAGCATGTAGGGACATGTGTCAATCTCTACATATGGCAGATATCAATAGGGGCAGATAAAAATTCAGCACTGGCAATAAGATCTAGCAGGCTGGGTCAAGAATATTGTTGCACAGATGGATGCAATCAAATTTCCATGTCACTGTATTCTAGTTGGCCTACCCAACTACATCTTGCAATCAAGTATGCCTGCAGCATTTTGTAAGCCTGAGACTCTTGATACGTAGTCCATAGAGACACCCTTACTCCACTGATTTCAATTACAGTTTAGTTAGTATTAAACTCAAAAATGAAAAAAATTGGCCATTACTCCTTTTTCCACCAAAAAAAAAAAAAAAAAAAAAATTGCGATCCGGGTCGCGGATCGCTGACGTTCCGGATCGCACGATCCGAAACGTGTTTGCAGCGGATCGCGATCCACTGCAACTCAGGTTTTGATGGAGCTACCTCAAGGCACAAAGACTACAGGATACAAATAAATTTATAGGACCAAGTTTAATGTAAATGGGGCAATTGAAAAGTACAAAGCAATGCTTGTTCCCAAAGGGTATGTGCAAGAAGAAGACATAGATTACAAAGACAAAATCACATTTGTGGCGAAAATGAATACTCTAAGGATGGTACTAGTTTGAGTTGCTTAATGGATATCAAGATTGCATTCGTGAATGGTTATTTAGAAGATGTACATATATGGAGCAGCCACAAGATTTCCTCTTATTGAAACTAATGAGATCAAACCACTAAGGAAAATGAAGAGAACATCTAGTGTGCAAGCTTAAGAAAGTATCGTATGGACTAAACAAGTTCCAAGAGCCCGGTATAGTACAATCATTGAATACTTCAAAGGCTAAAGCTGAGAAAAGAGAATCTAGTAAGAATCTTCATGTCAAAAAGGACAAGGAAGATATTGTGCTATATATTGATGATCTAGTCAATATTCTCACAAAGGGAGTCTTATCAACCAAATTAAAGAGGAGCTATTAAAAGAATTCAATATGAAAGATCCAATGTTCCTACTTATTGTCTTGGTATTGAAGTATGGAAGAATAAGAATGGTTATTCATCTTGTAGTCAAAATAGTCACAAGAAGTATTATAGAAATTCAATATGCAAGATAGCAAGCTTGTAGCACACCGATCGAAATAGATGCAAAACTTTTCAAGGAAGATGATACACAACGAGGTGAATGGAACTGCATATTGACATCATGTTGGAAGCTTGCCAGTTGAGCTTGTGATCCAATTTATGAGAAGAGCTTTGGAGACACATTCGAAACAATTCATAAGTAGACCTTTGGAGACACACCTAGCAATATTCTGTTCAAGAAAAGGTGCAAAAGAGAGATCGAGTTAGTCTACTGCAACACGAATAGCTAGATAGTTGACGTCTTCACTAGACCACTTAGTAAAGAGAAATTTAAAAGTCACAAAATTTTTACGAGTTTCATAAAAACAAAGTTGAAATAAGGAGGGTTGTCAAAATGTAATGGCTATTATGTACACCATTGTATGTACTTCATGTGCTATTTATGGTATGAATACGTTATTGTAATCGAGGTGCTAGTGTATTTCCTAGCCTTGCTAGTTGCTTCCTGTGGACCCACTCTAGAAACTCATGAAACTTTCAAGTGATTAATGAGTCATTATTACATTGTACATGTGTGTGGCACATGGATCTGCTAATCCCAGAAGCTTTGTATTCAAGCCCAAGCATGCTTAACTCCGGAGTTTTGATGGGATTACTTCAAAGTATGGTGATCTATGAAAATTAGTGAATTGAGCACCACATGAGTAAATTTTTGCTCAAAAGGCCTCCAATTGATTACCTTGGAACAGCAGAACACCTATAGGGCATGCTACTTGCAGCCATTTCCAAAGTGAATGGTGTTCTTGGATTAACTAATTGCAACACATGTCCAATGGCACAAGTATCAACGTGTCTGCGAGTTGTTACTTCAGGAACCACATGGCCAAATGTTAAGACTAAATGTTTATCACTAAATGACAGGTCTGCCCGAACCATATGGCCTGAACGAAAATAATAGTACCCAAATTCCGACTTAAGGGATGAGAACATGGACTTGTAGCCCTAAGAGTTGCACATGTGATGCGTGAAACTATCCATTTAGTTAAAGAGATCCCCTTTGCAAGTTTACAAGCTGAAAGTCCGATTTGCCTGCTGATTTGAAGGGCCTATTTTGGACATGCACAAAGCAAACTGAAGCTTGTAGAAGGCTAACCATCATTGGTAGATCTTGTATAAAGAAAGGCTCTCTACGTATACTTCTTTTGGAATAGCTGAAACCATCTACTGATGTCCAAATTTCTGAAACCATATGAAAATGCAGCCAATTTTCTTAAACCATCTACTGATGTCCAGATTTCTAATCAATGTAGCCTGCAGCCATCTGAAACCAAGCAACAGATCTGCATAACAATTGCTTTTTTGATATCCTTTCACATGATACCCATATTGGCAACTATACAAAAAAAAAAAAAAAAAATTGCGTTCCGGGAAACCCTAATGGGAAATCCCGGAACGCGATTCTGGATCGCGTTCCGGAACGCGGACTGCAACCTTGATCAAAACCCAACTCTTGTTTTTAATAATACAGTCGTACTCCTTGTGCATTGCTTTTCTCCACACTTCCTCTTTTTAGCTTCTTCAACCGGTTGGAGTTTTGCGTATCCAAGACCATACTCACAAGAGCATAGTTTGTCATATCTCCCAAGTTCCTTCTTTTGCCGACTTGAGCATCTTGCTCCTTGCTCACTTGTTTTGGCTTCTTCTATTACTTGGCCTTCTTGTGCTCTTTCAAAATACCACATTGGCAAATTCCTTGTTGGTGAAGAAGGTGATGTTTAACCGTTCAAAAGAATTGACATGGTTTCCCTTTTCCTTGAATCTTATTTTTTTGGGGATTCGCTTTTGTTGCTCCTTTTCTTCTTCACTTTTATCCTCAATAATTGGTGACCTAGCCTCTCTTCTTCTTTCTATTTGGTCTCAGGTGTGTTATCTTCATCACAGAACACATCTCTACTCATAAGATGCATCTCATCCTCCAAGTTGTGCACCAAATGGATAGGTGTAGTGAAACCATGTTGCAAAAGATCAGATACCTAGCTCTAGATCTTAACATGCTCAAACTCGAAGATCCAATATGGTGGTTGTGCTACTTGCTTTGTCCATGTGTGGAGTAATCACCGCAAGAAGGTGAGCATAGAGCTCTAACTCCTCAACAATCTCAACCTCAAGTAGGTGTGAAAAAATGATGGCATTAGCTTGTTGTTTGCCATCCCTAGCCCAATTGGTCTGGGCTTTCGCACATGATGCACAAGTTCTTTCAATGGATTTCAATCATCTCCTCTGAACTACTTGGCGAAGGAATGTAGGCCTAGAGACAAGTGTGGACCTAGAAACAAAGGGTACAACAAAAGATGTAGGAGAGACATATTGTCGTAATGGAGGCCCTGTTAAAGACATAAAGGTTGTAGTGGGTAAAGTTGTTTCATCGAAGTATAGACTTGTTTTGTGTCGCAAAACAATCTCATCTTTCTCAATATTAGGGAATAGGTTAGAAAGCTCAAGGAAACTAACCCCATAAGCCAATATAGTACCAAACTAGTGCAAACTGCAAATTATGCGCAGTTGTGAGGATCAATCATAGCCTCTAGCCCAATGAAAGTGAGAGACACTTCTCTGAATAGATGTCACCACAATGCAGTTGCTTGACCATGTCAATGTAAGATCGCCGATTGGATCTTGTGATCATCAGGTTTCAGGCACCTCACAACAATTCATTTGGAAAACTTTGTAGAGCTCAGAACCTCTATTAACGATCCACCTTGACACCCTGAAATGCTTGGCGAAAGTATCACCTCTTTTACTTTCTAAACATCCCTCATAATGGTCAATATGAAAAAGTACGGAGGCTTAGAAGGAGGTGCCAACTGAAAAATCAATTGTAAAATCCAATTTTGTAATAAATCAATCTGGTCAGGGATTAGAATGAAGTAAAAATGAAAAGCAGTACAGAGGACAACGAAGGGATTTGCATACCATCCAAGGAACAGCAAAAAGTGCAGCATTGTTTCCAGCCAAGAGATTTTTGGTGTTGAGAATGATTTGTGGCAACTGTAGCAGAAGAAATGCAAATGTGGCAGATGCTGCAAGTTGTTCGGTCAGAAAATTCCAATGCTGATAGGATGCATTAATGGGCTTCTCAACTGAAACTCGCTGGAGAACTTTAGGTGCTGACTGGCTGCTAAGAGTTGCATTACCTTGTGGGGCCTATAGAATTTCCATATCCTGTAATTAGCATGGGAAGATAATAGCAGTTTCTGAGAAACCTAGTTACAATTTTCATAACCGTCACAACCTAAAACCGTGAGGGCAAATAAGTAGGTGCAAGACAAACATACCTGGGTCCACATTAGTCTTCATAGTTTCATGGATTGATAACGATTGGAATGTGCTACTAGATTCATATAAATGAAGAGTATATCTAGTAGATCAATCACATGATGCGAGAATTACCAACCTGTCAAAAGAAATCAAGCTTTTTTGAGGGAAACTATACTAACCTCTGGAGTGATTCCAGTCGAATCCTGGTTCAGTGCGCGCACAGGAATAGCCTTCAGCCTTCTCTGTTTCTCAAAAAACAGCCTTGACGATGGCTGCATTTGGTGAGAATTGGAGAAATTTAAATTCTGCCTATAAACTTGCCCTCTTCTTGTAACCTGCAGTCCTAAAAGGGGAAAAGCTTAGAAATTTCGGATCATATAGGCCAAAACTCAATTTGATTGAGTTTTCAGAAGGGCTGCAGATGGAGCATTGTGTTGTACAGACAGTTAATTACAAAAAACAGAACCTTTCACAGGATGAAGCATGATAACTATTGACTTTTAATTTTTTTTAGTTGTTGCTATACACGAGAGCATGCTCTGCTAGATGTGACGGAGCTTAGGAATCATTGCTATTACATTTCTCACCACTTATCATCTATTATGCACAGAATATGAATACAGGAGGGTTCTTACAAGAAAGTCAAAGTTATGCTATTAAAAGAAGAGCACCCAGATACTGCCATGCTTTTGCAAAAATCTCCAACAGACAGCAACAAAAAACTCCTCCAATAAGTGGTGAGTTGGTGAGGACTTCCTTTCCTCTGTTTGAGGGCAGGAGTCCGACTCCAATCCACCAGACTAATGAGGACATAAAAGAGAACCCAAAAGAAACAGATAGCTGAATTCTTGTCTCATATCTTGGGGACTACTATCAGATTACAGCAAAATCTACCATGGTGGGTAAAATTGCTCCATTCTTCAGGCAAGTGATGATGTTGCTGTGATGGCCATTGCACTGCTGACGGAAGAAACTACCGTGCTCCATCCATTCTTTCACTCTTTTGTGTGAAGAATCATAATAAGTAGTAGTAGTAGTGGTGATAGTGTGAGGAAATTGCGAGTGTAATTGAGTAGCCATCACCATGTCAATCACCTCAAACCCAAAGCTCTGTTTTCTGTTTTCCGTCTTTGTATGGAAATGGAGAGAGAGCAGCGTGCAGTCCTTTAAGTGCTTTAAGATGAGAAGAGAAGCGAAGAGAGGCTCCTGGCGGCTGCGGGCATGTATGTTTGTTTGGTGTGAAGAGGCTCCTGTGTCTGGGCCCCGGAGGCTTCTGGCGGCTGCGGGCATGTATATTTGTTTGGTGTGACTCTCTCTCTCTCTCTCTCTCTCTCTCTCTCTCTCTCTCTCTCATTCAAGAATGAATGAGGCTGAGGTTGGGAATCCCGATTGCAGCGTGGTGCCACGTGAGGGAGGTTGACAGTTGTTGTTGAGGGGGGCAATGCTTTTTATAAAAGATCACCAACTTCTAATGTAGTAAGTGTTTTCTCAAATTAGACACAAATAAATTGTTTTGGGTTGATTTATAATCCTTTAAGTACCCTTTTTCATCCATATTTAAACATCAAAAAAAAACGTTCATCCAAAAAAAAAAAATTTAGAAAACCTTAAACAATCTATACAAGGCCTTTGATAATCAAGATTTAAAACTAGTATTGATTTAAGACTAAAACAAATACAATCTCAAATCAACTTACCGAAAGAGTATTTATGCCTAGAAAGTAGTAAATTGAATATAATTAATAAAGATTAGAATAATGATACAAAGTGCATTAGGTGGAGAATTGTTCTTGGCCTCATAAGATCATTTTTTAAACGTCTACTTTCTTTGTGAGATATGCAAAAAAAAGAAAGAAATTACAATACAAACAACATAAAGTAAATAAGCAATACTAGCATGAGCATATTGGTAAAACTTCTAAACAACATAAAAAAAATTGTCAAAACTCAAATAACATAAAACCAATAATCAATATTAAGCTAAAAATCTAAGTGACAAATCAATAAAAAAAAAATGATCTAAAGAACATTCAAACTAGAATAATTTGAGTTTTTAAATTGAGCAAATTCTTTTTTAAATGCATGATCCTCAATAAGAGGTGGAATGACCTCTCCATCATGTAACAACTTAGGACTACCATAAAATTCAAAAAGTTTATCCATATCAATTTCACCAAAAGTTTTTAATTAGTAATAATTTGCTAAAGGAAAAGCAAAAGGAGACAAAGTTCTTAATGATGCTAAAATTGATGTACCTTTAAATCTTTTTTCAGTATTTTTATAATAGACCTATAAAAAAAAATTGGAATTCAATTGCTTTGATAAGAACAGATACATCTTACCTTTTACAGCACCTTGCAAAGCTGCAACATGTCCGTTAGTATATCTATAATCAAGTAAAACAAGATAATTTTTAGTTTCTAAGCTATTTGAGTTCTTGAATGTGTTGAGATGGGTCGAAATATTGTTTGCATCAGACATTCCTAATGTAAAGAATTTCTTCCTCAAATATAACTTGGATGTAACATCTCTAATATCATAGAGGGTTGCTAGGATGTCCCAAGCATCCTTAGCAATTTGAGCAGTTCAAATATGGCTGATTTGAGAGTCTTTAATGTTCAGAGTGATAAAAGCAAATGCCTTGCCATCCCTCTATCTCCATTTGGTGATGCTGGGTGCATCGACACCTCTGTGCCATCAACGATGTCCCACAGTTCTTTGGCAAGTAGTACAACTTTCATCTTGAACTTCCAGAGATGGTAGTTCTCTCCATCGAGTTTGTCAATCAGAGATGAACTACAAGATGGATCCATTTTGGTGAAGGCGAGATCGTTGGTAGAGACATATTACTAAACCACACGCTCTAATACCATGTCGAAAATCGTTGGGTGTAGCAGAAACGAGTTCTGACACAAGAGTAGAACTTGGTATCTCAATGGGATTCGAGCAATCAAGATAGAGGTCAAGAATCAAAATCTATATCAAGATACTAGCAGCGGAAACTTACAACGGACAGTTGTGGATTGGAAGTTGTGTTAGCATAGCAGCAAGAATCAAGATGTGTACAGTCTGTGATAATGCACAAATGAACAAAGATAGTGGTGTGCGGACAAATTGCACTCTTTGATTAATAAAAAATAGAGCACATGAGCATGAAGTAGTGCGCTAGTCTGCGAGGCACAAAAATGCAGAGCTTCAAACGCTTGATCATTGCTAGATGAATTCTCTCTCTTTCTATCTGAGAAAATACAATCAGACAAGAAAATCGAATGATTATTGACTGCTACACGTGCGGAATTTTATCTGGATTTACTTGATTTGTTGATGATTGCAATTCAGTGATCAGTACTTGAGAGTATAAGTTTGAATCCACCTAATTTACTAGAGCCGTCCTATAGTAGGTAGCCAAGTAAATCTATGTACAAGTAGGTGAACTGTCAACATCATCGTTCTGATTGCAATGTGGGTCGAAATCGACTGACAGTACCTTGATCAACTTTTCTCTGTATCAAACTTTATAGATCTGACTTGATTTTGTATTAAGCAATTCATGAGGGAGTCGAGAAAGTCGATGGAGTCGAGTGAGTCAAGGGTCGATGAAGTCGAGTGAGTCGAGAGTCGAGTAATGATGAAGTCGAAGTCGATGGAGTTGGACTTCAGGTTTTGTTGTAGTATGAGTATATACAATTTTCAGAATGCTCATTACCGAATGGATTTGGACCTGATCATTAAAATCTAACACGACCTATGTGTCATCATCTCATTGGACATGTTTTTGCCGACTGGTAGAGGTTGCCTCAGAGACTGGCCTGCCTCCAGAGGTTGACTTTTTTCACCTCAGGAGGTAGGAGAGAATAACTTTTGAATATTTCCTCTTGCCTCCTCCATGTGGCCTTGCATTATGACTTTAGAGATAATAGTAGTGATGGAGAGAATGATCAAGTTTTATGCAAAGGCCCCCCAACAACATAGAAGAAACACGTGTGAACAAGATTTTAACTTCCGTTTCTATGTCCAGAAATCTTTCTACTTGTTAGAAGTTTGTCACAAACGTATCATGTTAGAAAATTTTGAAGTTGTACATAACGATTGTGAATCTCCAGAAGATCAAGAAAACTCTAGTCGTCTTGTTTCGAGTACTTTGAGTGAGTTGCACTATGTAGCCATGTGCCGCTTGTAGATAAGGTTCATTTTAAGATAAAGCAAACTTTGAGCTTTTGGTTTCAATCATAACTTGGAAAGTGACTAGTTGAAGGATTCGTTTAATGTGGTTTTTGGCAAATTTTTCCATCTCTTGTTTGATCAAAATTTCTATGCAGATTTCAGTTGGCAGGAGGTTTTCCGTCGTTGAAGTCTCTTCGAAGTGTGGAACTTCTACCTTTTAGCTGGTTGTCAATTGCATGGTTTTTCATTGTTTACCCCAATATGCCTTCCCTTTGTACATTTTTGCTAATTAATTATAGGCTCTTAAGCATTGCTTTTTGCAAATGTCATCAAAGTTTGTTTAACTTATCTATTAGTTATACTTGATTTAGTGATATTTTACTTACAAGTGTACAATGAGTGGTTTTGATAGAGGACGCCCAAACCTCAAGATAGATGACTTTTACAATTTCACATCAAAGAGAAGGTCAAACAAGCTCAAAGGCAATGGGCAAGAAGGACAAAAAAAGGGAGATGGTAGGAATTGGCCAATAGGCATTGAGGCCAAGTGCCCTATATATAGTGGAACTTTGTAGTTCATTTTTCATATTCAATCAAGAAAAGGAACCTTTGCAATTGAATGTCCTTGCTTCCTCTCTTGCTCCATTTCTGATATTTTATTATTATTTTGATATTATTTGGTTTTGCTAGTTGTTGGATTTGCATTTTCTTTCTATTTGTGTGTGTGTGTGTGTGTGTGTGTGTGTGTGTGTGTGTGTGTGTGAGAGAGAGAGAGAGAGAGAGAGAGAGAGAGAGAGAGAGAGAGAGAGAGAGAGAGAGAGAGAGAGAGAGAGAGAGAGAGAGAGAGAGAGAGAGAGAGAGAGAGAGAGAGAGAGAGAGAGAGAGTAAGTTTGATCTTGGTGTTTAGAGTTAATGGATCGTAGTCTTAGATGTTCATGTTGTGAATCTGAAAGTATACTTACTCTCATGGGATCGAACTACTACGTGACATGTTAAAATCTTCCTCATTCTTGAATGCTTCATATGCACTTAGGTTTAGGATTGAAGGTGGACATGAAAATGTTGGAAAATGGTTGTATGAGTACAATAGTTAATGTAATAACAAAACGATTTCGAGACTATCATAAATACAACTTATTATCATTCACAAGTGCAAAAAATTAATGATAGAGAAAGATCGCTTCTACCCTATAGATAAAATTACTACCAAACGTTATCTCTATACCATGTTCTATATAACAAAAATGACCTAATGGGGTTGGCTCAATTGGTTAGCTTGACATTTAGAGTTTCTTTGGTCCCAAGTTCAAGCCTTTCCTAGGAAACCAAGAAGCGATATAACAAGAATGTTAGGAAGACCAATAGGTAAATATTTTGGAAACACATTAGAAAAGAAAATTAAGATCATTCACAATCCTCTTTTCTCTCTCTTGTGTTCCCTGGTCTCTTTTGAAACCAAACAATTTCACAAATTCATGTTAACATCAAGGGAGACTTTTCAATTATGTGTTAAAAAGGTCATTTGTCCCCTCATCATCTATGTGGACGTTTGTTGAATTCCTCATAAAATTGTCATCCATGTTCTTGCAATGTGTAGAAAGTGAATGGGACTTTGATCTAGGTTTAGTACAAATGTTGGCATGAATCAATAAAGTTAGTTGCATTATAATCTAGTTCCAATCTCCAATCACAAGTGGTTAAGATTTGTGATTGTTTTGGTTCTTTTGTTTGATCCAAAAAAGCTCAAACAATCATGTATATGTTTTGATTGCAACAATCGTCTCGTGTCTCCTTTATTGACTCAAAGTTTTATATTTTCCAAATTATTCATTTACACATTTGGCTAAGTCAAAACGAGGTTGGGGTTAGCAAACAAAAGAGGGGGGAAAACATGTGAGGTGGGCAAGAAAACAAGCATCGTACCTATACAAAAATTGTACTCTTCCTTCCGAGATTCCCTCTTGATTAGCAAGCATTAACCAAAAACTATTATTATGGAGTGTTGTTTTTATCATAACATGTTCATGATTATTAGCCTTCTTTCACAATCCCTTGTATTGTTGTTTGAGCATATCAATATAGAAGGAAACAAAAAGAATCACTCAAAGGAAAACCTAATAAATTGAATGACACGTCACTACACTCTCTAGTATAATATCATGAAACTTAGCCATAATATGCCCACAATTATGAGATAATTACTTGGTCTCATGGGGCCGTTGATTCTAGATAGACTATAATATCACATTAATGCACCAAGTTAACAAGAACTTGAAACAACTCTATCAAAGATCGTGAGCAATAATGAAAATAGATGGACTACATAATATGCTACAAGCTCAACCTCAAAGTCATTAATGCCTCTTGCATGGCTATGTTTCAATCATCCTATGGCTTTCTTTACCATGTGGATGGTGAGGAAAAATATAGGAAAGCATGTGAAATAGAAATAGGAATAGTTGTATGGATGATGTCGTGGCATATTGGGTTGTGATATTTTATTATTATTTTGATATTATTTGGTTTTGCTAGTTGTTGGATTTGCATTTTCTTTCTATTTTTGTGTGTGTGTGTGTGTGTGTGTGTGTGTGTGTGTGTGTGTGTGTGTGTGTGTGTGTGTGTGTGTGTGTGTGTGTGTGTGTGTGTGTGTGTGTGTGTGTGTGTGTGTGTGTGTGAGAGAGAGAGAGAGAGAGAGAGAGAGAGAGAGAGAGGGTGAGTGAAATTTATTTTAGGGAAAACAAAAAGATCAAAAAAGCATCCTAATATGTGGTTATTAAATCCACCTCGTAGTGTTTTGTACTTCAATTTCAATCCTCCCTTAATTGGCAGGTCCTAGATAGGACTTCCCTCCCTTCTCCCTTTCCTTGAGGTTGGGAGTTCAACTCCAATCCATTGCACAAATGAGGTGAGAACATACACACAAAATAAGGAAAAAAGTTATCTCAACATAAAATATATATCAAATTAAACAACATATTTCATGTCATCCTTGATGGAATTTCTAACCCAATTCAAGTTAGATAATGTAAGCTTCACTACTATACTGAATTCAGCTAGATCCTGTTAAAGCAAGGCTAAACAACAAAATCTTAATTATAGAAATTATATTTATTAATCATTGTGACCAAATTGATCTGCAGATATATTTGAATTGCAAATATTTTGACATGAAAAATTGGATAAGCAAGCTTGTTGGTTGTTTCAAAAAGTCCCAATTTTTTATTGATTTCACTTGCCTATACCTTCAGAAAGAGCCTTCTAAAAGGCCTGACTGACAAATTTGTGATCATGCCCATTTATGAATCAACCTCAAAAATGCCAACCTAAATGCAATATCATTTGTTGCTTCAGTAGCACCATCAAGATTCTAAACGTGATTCTCACCGTGACAACTGATATGGATGAATACATGTTGGACGAGATGAAGATTCAACCAGGCAGCGTTTGGAGTGACACACAGCAGTGAAGACTATCAACCATAACCAGAACATATTGCCAGCAAGAAGATTGATTGGAACATAAGCATCAGAGAAAGGGTTAAATTGTATATAAAGATAGTGTATAACTGGAGCCTTAGGCGAGAAAAATAGCTCAAGGAAAACAACACATACAGCCTATTTACAAAAGAATGCACTGAACAAAAACTTATTAAAACGATTTTACCCTAGTCAAACTCAAAATACGTAACATACAAATTATATGTATTCTGAACAAAGAGTTTGCAATCTTCTCACACAGACCATAGAATTAATGAACCGTCCATGGTTCACCACGATTCTGAGAACCGTACAGTTCACTAAAAATTTTGGCCAGAACCATGGTGAACCGTACAATTAATTAGTTAATTAATTTTCTTTTTCAGTTTCCCACCAAAAACAGCCCAAAAAAATTCTTAAAAAATGCCAATAAAAACCAGAAATCTGTGTCTGTGTCTGTCCAAATCTGCTATGCATCAGGTCCAAATCTGTGTCTGTGTCTGTCCAAATCTGTTATGGATCAGGTCGAAATCTGTCTGTCTGTGTGGATCAGGTCCTATTTTGGACCAGAAATTCTATTATGGATCAGGTCCTATTTGTCTGTCCAAATCTATTATGGATCAGCTCCAAATCTGTGTCTGTCCAAATCTGGTCAGGTCAATTATTTCCTTACTTTTATGTCATATATCCTTCTTATCAGGCATATCAAATTTCAGTATCAAAACAGGGTAAAATAATAATTAATTAATTTCAAGAACCGTACCACGGTTCATGAACCGTGGTACGGTTCACCCCACGGTTCTGAGATCAATGGGTTCTATGACACAGACATGAATAATTATAGTTGCACGCAACATCCATTTTTTTGATAAACATCTACCTTGAGATGTTCATTTCTTGTTAAAACCTCCAAGACTTGGTGAATTTAGTTCAATTCATTGAATTCAAATGAAAGATATGCATCTAAGTATAATCTAGTAAGGTGTAGTGTAGAATGGGCACAAAAGCTCCGTTGACATTTCGACTGGGACCTATCTCTTCTTAGAATGATTCACAAAAATCAGAGAGAGAGAGAGAGAGAGAGAGAGAGAGAGAGAGAGAGAGAGGTTTAATTAAGAGAGACTGGTAGGTTGATTAACTCATTAATGAGCAAAAAGATAAGCCATACTGCTAAATGAGCTTTAACTTACACCGCCATTTCTGTCTAGTTAGAGCTTGGCAATCGTATGCATTCTAGCATTTAGTATGCACTGCATTGTTAAAAACCCCTAATTACAAAAATAATGGTTGTATTCACCATGCATTGCAGTTTGTAAAACTCATGCATCGCAAACAACGAAAGGAAAAATGGTAGCATTCCTTGGTGTACCTAGCACTTCCCAGTTACCCTGTATCTCCCATAGTTTCTACTAATTCAAGAGATAACAGACCCAACCCTAGCATTCAAGCAAAGATTGCAAGACAGAGTAGCAAAATTGTGTGGTGCATTACATTATCATCATCAACAAAACATTTGACGCCTCAATATGTGAAATATGCTCACTAGGCAACATGTGTGATAGTAACACATTCACTCAACACCTCTTAATCCATCCAGTACTTAGCTTATGATATAGCATTGACCTTGGATCATGAATAAGAATTGGCTGCGGTGACGTCAAATGATTGGTTCTAACATAGAAATAATATACACCTCAGGGATTCACGAGATCCCAAATCTTGGTATAATTCCACCCGAAATTATGAAAATGAGCTGGTTCCCGGTACCCAACGACAGGCATAATCTCGTGTGTGAAATAATTTGAGGTTAAGAAATTTCTGCAAGGTTCTAGTCATCAAGATAGTAATATGAGCCTGCAGACTTCTGTTCCCGGTCTTTGGTTGAATCCAACTTATTAATGCGGGGCCTGAAATTGGTCGGATCTCGCCTGAACGTTATATCCAGGTGCTGTTTTATAATCAAAACATACAGCCAAAATAATTTGTTAGCATAGATTCAAAAAAAGAACAATTTGTAAGAACAAAGGTTTCACAATTCTTGAAAACAACACTATTGTCAACGTAGATTGGGTAAGTGGGAAGTTCACAAACCGAGAGGAAGAGGTTCATCCCCGTTAGAAGACTCTGTGGAGCGTTCGCAGAACAATTTACGGAAGGTCTTCCTTCATAGACAATAACTCTATCTGCTAAATACGTTGCCATGATGAAATCGTGCTCAACAACAAAAGCAGTCTTTTTTGCATGAAGAATAAAGCGCTTGATGACCTTCGCCGCTACAATACGCTGCTCTGAATCCAGATATGCACTAGGCTCATCTATCAGGTAAATATCCGCAGGCTGAAAACATTTTTTTAAAAGAGAAGTTAAGAAGCCACAAATCAACAGATTCATTTACTGCCTGCTAAAAAGATGGATCATTTGGTTGTACATTGTATATTCTACAGACATTCATCTTCAGTTCAATAAAAATAAAAGCTGCAACTTGGACTGCAGGCATGTAATTGGGAGAAAGTGTCCTTTCTACCAGGCTGCAATACCAATTTGAGAAGAAATAAAAATCTCAATAGGAATTCCCAAGCGGGAAACAATGAAGTGGCAGGCCCTCAAAAGTTTAAACAGATTTTTCTTTCCTCATGATGCCCAAACTCTCAGACAAAGCCATAAAATGAGCCCCCCTAGACTATAGGCTTAGAATCACTAGAATCACATTCTTCAGGCTTGTTCAGCAAACTCGGTACTTTTTCAGCAATGGGCTCACTTGGAAACAACCTTCAGCAATTTTGAAACAAGGTACTTGCAGTACGTAATATATTAGTCATACCTTGCCAAGACAAAGGCATAAAGCAACCCGCTGCAACTCTCCACCTGAAAGGTTGATGACATCCTGATCCATAAGTGCTTCTATCTGTAGTGGCTTCATAACATCTGTGTTAAATTGAGGGTGCATGTATGAATCTCGAATCTTCTGATGCAACAAATGTCGCACAGTAGACGTGAATTTGGGGCTTATTTTTTGTGGCTTGTAAGAGACATTGAACTCCGGTACCTCATCCTCTTCCCCTTTTTCATCAGGTTTCAGCAGACCAGCCTACATATGCATGATCGTAGCAGTAAAAAAAAGTTATATAGAACAGTAGTTTTATGAAATAATACCATAAAGTCTAACTCAAAATCAAAATGCTCCGGAGCTCTGCATCCATATAGAGCAAAAAAGATTGAAGTAGCTGAGATGATGTAACAAACTAAACCTTTGAGCTACGTTGTTTGCAGAATCGGTCAAGTAAGTTTTAACATAACGATGTATAGTCTAGGATATTACTCGAATATCACATGAAAATGTGCTAACTTAAGTTTATCTAGTCCACCCACAAAGTCTTAGATGATCAAATCCATCATGCATCAACTGGACTATATGCAATTGTCTGGGACAATCCTGCTGACATCATCAGCACCCAAGAGTAAGAGCAGGTTACATGCATAAAGATGTGTCCACATAACCTTTCATAAGACGTGTCCACAACTTAGTGGAACAAGTTGGTTTTTTAAATTTAAAAAAAGAGTATATAAACCCCGCTGGCCCGCAAGTTCTTCATTTTACAGTTTGTGAGCTGGAAAAGTGCGCCTTCATGCATATAGGAGATAAGCTGAGAGGTGGATCTGCTGTCTTTTTTTTTGTCATCATGATTTTTGGTATGTCGGTGTGATCAACTGCAGGATTGCCTAGTGATCATATTTTCGGTTTTTAGATCCCATTTTGTAAGTTTTTTCCGTATTGGTTTTTTTGGAAGTTTTTTCCTATGATGGGCATAGAATGGACTGCAGGCATCGAATTTGGATACTTTTTTGTGCATTTGGTTTGTATACAAATGTGTGAACCTGGTGTTTAACATTTGGTGTTTAGTGTTTGTTGTTTTATTGTTTTGTGTTTTGTATTTTGTAATTCAGGTTTAGTGGTCGAGTTGCTAGGGTTCAGAATTAGGGTTTGCGATTTTTTATTAAGGATTTTTGAGTTTTTGGTTTAGGTCACATCATGCCTAGGCCGTCATATTGGGATGAGGTACATCTTCTACATGATGAGGATGGTAGATATGGTGGGACTGGCACTAAGCGTTGGTCCCTTATGCCTTTTTGATTACTCCAACACACTCACCAGCATCTTGTCGGTGCATCTGAGGTGGCCACAGTTGGCATACGCGGTTGCCCCATGGTTCCAGAGGCAGCGCAGCATCGTATGATTGAGACTTACTTGTGATCGGGCACATCAGTTTCTATAGCACCCAAACCTGATGTGGCACCAGTTGTTAGTCAAGACCGCTCCTCTAGCTGTCACCCACCAGTCGCTCCCTCGAGCATTCTTGAGAGAATCAAACATGTAGGTGCTGTTGTCTTTGCTTCCACGAGTCGACCATCCACATCTACCACACCTATCACATCCACCAAACCTCCCATTGTTAGACTCTCACTTACTGCAAACCTCCAGGCGTTGGTTAACCACAAGAGACCAAACGATTTACGTTCCACCCCGGCATGGGACCTAATCCGGGTCCACCCTCCGTGCCCTAGCCTGTGACCGTATCAAGCAAGATCCGACCTCCATCCTAGACAGTGTCCCATACCATTGCCTAGGCTCTCAGCCATCTCCCGCCTCAAGCTAGCACTCATCCTCGCCGTGCACATGCTCTCCATCCACCTCCTCCTAGGTAGATAGAATGGATGGCAAATGAGTCCTCCTCCCCTTGTATACCTCCAAGGAGAGAGACTCCAAGCCATGGGCACATCCTAGATCAGGACACGTGGCAACCATGCAGGTTCACGAGTCATCGGTCAAGTCAGCAGGCCCAGTCATCGTCTAGTCTCAAGTTTGGGTTTGGGACCCAAGAGAGTTGGGTCCCTAATATTCTCTTCTCCTTAAAAAATTCCTTATGTAATGAAGAAAATTTGGGAACTTCAGCCTAAGGTCATGTTCTTTTTCCCAAGTATCATCGTCCTCGAAGCTTCCTTTCCAACGAACCAAGTACTCAATACTTGCCGTAGGTACAAAGGATGTCAGGTCCTCAGGCTGAACTAGGTCCTCCTGAAGTATCAAGTCATCCTTTCCACCAAGTCGTTCCTTTAAACAACTAATTTGAAAAACTGGATGAACCTTAACACCTTGAGGAAGTTCCAGCTGATAAGCATTCCGATGGAGTTTCCTTACTATACGGAATGGTCCTGCATAACAAGGTAATAACTTAGGACATTTTCCAGTCTTTAATACCTTAGAGTCTTTGGGATTCTAAGATATACCCAAGCCCCCTCCTCATAGACCCTAGGTCGTCGCTTTTGATTGGCGTAAAACTGGGCTCTATCTTGAGCCGTTTTCACGTTCTCGCGAGCAACAAGCAACATTTCTTGCATATCATGCAGGAAATCTACTGCTGCTTTAACCTTTAGGCCTTTGAGGCCCACCGAAATGGGAGCCCTAGGCTGGAAACCATACATCAAAGAAAATGGACTAAAACCTGTTGCTAAGTAGTAGGCCTAATGGAGATAAATAAACCATGGTTACACAACTCTCGACCTTTTGGGTCAAAGTAACCTATGGTAATGTAAACAATTCCATTTAGAGCTTCCTTAGATTTTTTATCACCTTTGGATGTGTTGGAAGAAGGCATCCCTTTCCACTTGCCTTTACTTTTGCTTTTTGCAAAGAAAGCTTGATCTTCTTGCTCACCAAAGTTGATCCTTGTTTGCTCCTCTTGAAGGAGTAAGCCAACAAGTTCGTCGAAGGAGATTTCTCGTCCCCTAAGAGAAATGCTCAATGACGACACAAAGGGAAGGTAAGAATTAGGAAGAGAGCTGAAAGTAATAGATACAAATTGTGAGTCTTCAATCACCTCATCGATACTAAGAACCTCCTCTTGAAGATCCTTGATCTTCGTCAAGTGGTTCATAAGCAAATCACCTTCTTGCATCTTCAAGGTAGAAAGTTGATTTCGAAGATATACCACTTTTGCCGCATTCTTTACTTGAAACATCTTGGCAAGAGTCTCCCAAGCACTTTTGGAAGTCTTGCAAGATCTAATATGTGGAAGGATAGATCTCTTCACCGATAATGCAATGATGGAATGTGCTGGTGCATCTCGTCGATCCCAGTTATTTTGCTTATCGGAAGACACAACCGTTGATGATGAAGTAGTTGACAGGTGCCAAGGTAGGTGGCCTCTCTGAATCACCATTAACTACTTCCCATAAACCTTTTGCAAAAAGAAGGTTCTTAATCATGTAACATCACAAAAAATAGTTTGTGCCATCCAGCCTATCTTCATTAAATACAGAACCAATTGACTCCGATTCTTTAGCCATAACAGAAAAATCAGCTTGTAGTAGATAGGAAAAAGATTTTCCAAGACAAAATCTACTCAATGGGCAGCAACCATAAAGCTGAAAATATGAGCACAATTGATTGCAATACTCCAGATGCAATTTGCTCAAAGAATAATGAAATAGGTGGCTGATTTCTGCACAAAAAACAAAATGCTCACAAATAGGTAGACTTCAAATTAAGCCAACACTAAAACCAAAATTGTGGCCGAAAATGAGTGCACACTACATGCACGTATAGGGCTGATGGTAGCACCCTCCTGCAAGCTCACCAACAAGAAAATTTCAGCAAAAAATGTGTCAAAAACACATGTATCTTCTTTTGTAGATGGGCGCCCTCCTACAAAGAAGTGGATCTGAAAATTTTAGCATGTATTTGATTAAAAAACACATGGAAACAGCTTGAGCATGGGCACCCTACGGCAAGCCCTCAAAATAGTGGAGGTGCCCTCCTTTTTCCTGCAAAAAAGCTATTAGAATATGAACAGATTCTTCACTTGCAAAAATCAGCCACTTGCTGATTTTCTGCTACCAAAAGAGAAGAAGATAGCTTCTTGTAGGGCGCCCTCCTGTAAGCAATTTGAACACCTAGTGGCTCTGATACCATGTAGGAAATAGAAGCCTAAGGATCCAGGATCTTAACTATTCAATCACACAAAGCATTCTCAAAAGAAAGAGAGAGATGGCTGGTAACCCTCTTGTGGGAACTCGTGGACAGCCAAGGAGAATAGTAATGATGCTTACAAAAGTGTCAAAGTAACCTATGGTAATGTAAGCAATTCCATTTACATTCCAACATTTTCAACGAAAAGCTGAATTACGCCATTTTAGTTAACCTGTCAACTATAACCCAAATAGCATCATTTTGCTTCCCTGTCCGAGGTAGCCCAACCACAAAGTCCATGGATACTTTCCCACTTTCTTTCGGGAATTTCCAAGGGCATTAGTAAATCAGCTGCCTTAAGTCTTTTAGCTCTATTAACCTGGCATTGTCCGCACTTGCGAACATATGCCTCCACTTGACTTTTTAAGTTTGGCCAATAAAAGTTCCTTTTTATTAAGTCAAGCGTACTTTGTGAGCCAGGGTGCCCTGTACACGGGCTGTCATGAAATTCATGTAGGATTTGCACCCTAATGTCATCATTTTCTAACACACAAACCTTTCCATTTCGGAAAAGTAACCCATTCCTAATGGAATAGTCTTTTAATATCTTGTCCTGAGGAGAAATCTTGCATTCCAAGCTCATCACTAGATCTAGAAGAACCTACCAGGACGTCTAGCCAAATTCGACCCAAGTACCTATCGGTCTTACACAGATCTCTTAAGGACAAATATAACTCAGATTGGATCTCAAAAAAGCTTAATTGATTAACCTCTCCAATTTGGCTTAAGGCATCTGCGACACTATTAGAAGTACCCTTCCGGTACTCAATGTCATAATGACATGACATTCTTGGAGCATTTTCGACCATCTGGCCTTCTTGGCATGAAGAAGTTGCTATGAAAGAGATTGGTTTCATCAATATCCTCCCTTGATAGTGCTGGAGGTACTGAGCCATCAGTTGGTAAACAGAGAGCAGCAGCAAATGTTGCCTCCGAGATGTCCATATCCTAGTTCCATGAACCTGTGTCGAATCTACAGCATTCGTGACCTCAATCATTCCTTGAACAAATTCATTGCTAGCTTCGATCAGAACTGTTGACAGATCAACCTGTAAGGTATAACCTAGTCCGCATCGATTAGGTGCTGTAGTTACATAGTATTTGAGGTTCTCAAAACTCTTATTCAACTCTTCAGTCCAAGTCACCGGAGGACTGAACTTACTGTGCCGGCTAACTCTCTTAGCCCCTTTGAGGACATTTGTCAAAGCTAATGCAATTAATGCATAGCGCAAGATAAATCTATGAAAAAACCCCGTGTAGCCCAAAAAGGACTTAACCTCACGGATGGTTTTAGGAATTGGCCATTCACGAACCTGTCCGACTTTATTAGGGTCAATTTCCAACCCATGGTCCGAAATAACGTGTCCAAGGTAAAGTAACCTTTTCTGGAAGAAAACACATTTGGACTCCTTGGCAAAAAGCTTCTCCTATCTAAGTAACTTTAAGACAGTCCTGAGATGCTCCTCATGCTCCTCCAAAGTCTTACTATAGATGAGAATATCATCTAAGTAAACTATCACGAACTTTCCCAGATATGGACGAAGAAGATCGTTCATCATCTGCTGGAAAGTCGCTGGAGCATTTGTCAAGCCAAATGGTAAAACCAGAAACTCATAATGGTCGTAACTAGTTCTAAACCCGGTTTTTTCAACATCCTCTGTCTTTATGCGAATCTAATGATACCCTAATCTCAAATCGATTTTGGTGAAGTACCTTGCACCATGTAACCGATCAACCAATTCATCCATTCGTGGCAAGGGATAACGGTTTTTAATCGTTAATTTATTTAATTTTTTAAAGTCCACACAAAGACGAGTACCTCCGTCTTTTTTATCAACAAGGAGCACAAGTGCCCCCAAGGAGATTTACTAGGCCTAATTAGTAACATGGCCCATCTTAAGGTAATTTTGCAGTTGCCTATAAACCTCATCCTCTTCAGTAGTACTCATCCTGTAAGGATACAATGATACAGGAGAACTACCAGGAATTAGTTTAATACCATGGTCAACACCCCTAGAGGGGGGAAGACCCTCAGGAAGTTGCTCAGGAAACACATCGTTAAATTCTGCCTAAGTTTCCCAAAGATTTCACCTTCTGGTGAATTTTCCTGCTTTAGGTTATTAGACATTAATTCCATTTGGAAATTGTAAAATTGCAAATTACATTCTTCATGATAAGTGAAATCTTAACCAACATAAGTAAGAATTACAATCCACAGTATCCATACATATAACAGTTTCTAAAACAGAAAGCATATACGGAGAAGAAATATCAACACTTCCATTCAATTCTATAAGTGAGTCGTTATGCTAGAACGACAAACTGTGAGTTACATAGTTTTTCTTCATAGACTTGTTCCTCTCATAGAACCACTCCTTTCCAAGTATTACATCTACCCTATCTAAATTCATAATGTGAAAGTCTAATTTATCCTTATAGGCTTGAATTTGAATCGGTAGATGTGGGACTATCCGGTCCCAAACTTGGCTTTCCGCTCATGTTGCCAACTTCACTGTATAATGGTGGTCACTTTGCCTTGTTTCCACCCTTAGCTTCTGCAACAAATTAGCATTAATAAAATTGTGTGTGGAACCATCAGCAAATAAAACGGCTTGGCCACCCACAACCCCCTTCATACCAAAAACAGCCATGTTAAAACAACAATGCTCACACACAGAATTACCAGCAAAGGAAAGATCAACACTAGATATGCTAGAGTTACCTGGCGTCTTAAAAGATGCCCCTTTAGCCTTCCGTTTCTTCGGACATTCCTTCGCGACATGACCTGGTTCCCTGCAATTAAAGCACAAATTGTCGCTTCTGGCTTTCATAAAGGTTTCTTGGTCCAAGGTAGATCTTTTCTTCGATTTACCAGAACCCGAAGACTCATCTTTTGCCTTATCTTTCGATTTCTTTGGAAAGAAAAGCTTCTTACCCTTTACGTCAGGCAAGACACCAGTCTCAAGCTTGGCCACTATACGAGTATCATCGTATATCCTGGCGAAGCGAGCAGCATCCTCGAGGGTAAGAGGCTGGTTCCTCTTGACCTCTAGCTGAGTCTCTTGGCAACCCAAGAATAAAATGCAACTTTACTAAAAGAGGATCTATTCTAGTTGCAAAATGAGAATAGACCTCTTGAAATTCTTGTAAATACTGATCCAGGGGCCGAGGGGCCGGTTCCCCAAATGAATCGTTGCATATTGAAGATAAAATTCAAAATCATCCAAAATGGGAAGGAAGGCCGCCTTAAAGGCCTTACAAACATCCTCCCAAATCTTAGGAACTTCCTTACCCCTCAAATCTTGCCACCAGGTAAAAGCTTTACCTCGCAGGTACATGATGGCTAGATTGATCTTGTTGTCATCGGACAAATCATGCATGGAAAAGTGTGAATTCCATCGATCGATCCACGGCAAGACCACCTCCGGGGTTCTATCCTTCTTTTCCCCAACAAAAATCTCAAGGGTAAACAAGTGTTGATGCAATAGCTGCCTTAACTACGTCAATTCCTTCAAATCATGCTGATCCCGAGAATGTTTCGATTAACAATCTGTTGTTGTAGATTGTTAATTGCAAGCAACAAGGCTTCGTAATCCATGGTAGAGGTAGATGTCGTTACCTCATGAGCAGGAGACATAGGATGTGTGGTAGGATTAGGATCCATATCTCAAGAGCTTGAAGAGAGGTGAATTAAGAAAGAGAGAGTTGAAAAAGATCAAAAGCAACTCAAGGAAGGTAGATACAAGTCTAATCTTGCTGGCCTTCCCAATCCAAATGGTATTGTCCAGGGCTGCCATGAGGAATAAGAGACAGCAAAGAGAGGAATGTACCACCACCTCCACCTCTTCTTCTCATGAAATCTTGCATAAGAGAGGCATACCTCCCTCTCCATGCTTGCTTACACCCTGCCAAGTGGCCTTGCCTTGCCACCTTGCCTCCACATAAGCAAATCTGGCCACCTACCAGCTTTCCTGCCAGCTGGCGGCCAGGTCTCACCCCTCCCCCTTACCTTCTTCGTTGGCCTACCCTGTTCCACGGGCCACAGGCAGAAGGCCTTCGCAGGGGGTCAGTTGGTTTTTTTCTCTATCCTGCCTGCGGACGGACAAACTCCTTCGCTGCTGGTCAGCGGGACTAAAGGCATAACCGTTTTTTTAAAAGTGGGGGGCCCCGCGAAATAACAGTCCGCTACGCTGCATCTGAGTGGAACTGCAATCCGCTGCAGCCTGCCACCTGTCCATCCCTGAATAGTGCCACGTGGCAGCGCTCCAAAGGGCCAAAGTCTGTGGTTTTTTTTTTCCTCAAAAAAACTCAAAAAACAGCGAAAAGAAGGAAACCAGAAGGGGCCTAAAACCACATTTCTCGCCTAAATTGAATTCCGTCAAAAGATTCAAAACTTACAAGAAATCAACTTAGGATCAACACACCTGCTTTCGGCATGTAGTGGCTCTGATACCATATGTTAGACTCTCACTTTTGCAAACCTCTAGGTGCCGGTTAACCACAAGAGACCAAACGATTCACGTTCCACCCCGCCATAGGACCTGATCTAGGTCCACCCTCCGTGCCCTGGCCTGTGACCGTATCAAGCAAGATCCGACCTCCATCCTAGACAGTGTCCCATACCATTGCCTAGGCTCTCAGCCATCTCCCACCTCAAGCTAGCACTCATCCTCGCCGTGCACACGCTCTCCATCCACCTCCTCCTAGGTAGATATAATGGATGGCAAATGAGTCCTCCTCCCCTTGTATACCTCCAAGGAGAGAGACTCCAAGCCATGCGCACGTCCTAGATCATGACACGTGGCAACCATGCAGGTTCACGAGTCACCGGTCAAGTCAGCAGGCCCAGTCATCGTCCAGTCTCAAGTTTGGGTTTTGGACCCAAGAGAGTTGGGTCCCTAACACCCACCACCCTGAGAGACCTTCCACATCTTCAGCAGCTGACAGGCCTAGCACATCAACAGCAGCTCCACCTCCGGCAGTGCCCTCATCTACCGGTAGTGTGTCCCACTTTCGTCAAACCTAGATCATGTTGCTGATGTTCGAGCAGCACCCCCACCACCCCGTCCTCCTATGTTCATATCCACCTCACGTTCCGCTATGCCTCAACACTATTCGCCAGTCTTTCTGAAGGGGCAACGATGAGGTAGCTGATAGGGCATTGGTTGACATGTTCTTTGGCCTGAATTTGCCATTTGCTATAGCAGACACCCACCTATTTAGAGATGTCGTTACTTCTGTCACTGCATGCACCCTTGCCTATAGGCCCCCGACCACTGAGGCCCTACACACCTTAGGGCAGCATACGACCGCGTTGATACAGTCGTCAACATACTCATTCCTAGTTGCATGGGCACCATGTTCTAGAAGGCGGTGGACTCTTCTCATGGGGGTGCCATCTAGGATGGGCGCTATATATTTGAGCAGATTGAGGGAGCCATACAACATATTGGCCCCGCTCATCTGGTGCAAGTTGTCACAGATAATGCATCCAACTGCTTTGAGATAGGAAGGATTTTGACACTTACCAAACCCCCACATTGTATGGACTCCATGTGCGGCCCACTCCATTGACTTGATGTTCAAAGGAATTTCTCGTCTGGATTGCGTCATTGCTATCACATCTAGAGCCATGACCGTAGTGAACTTTGTCAAACGAAGGCATCAAGCCCTAGCCATGTTTCGCATGCATAGTCGCTGGGACCTACGGAAGCCTGCTTCCACCAGATTTGGATATCATGTATTGGTGCTTGAGCGTTTGCTCAAGTGTCGCAAGTCGCTACGCAGGATGGCCACATCCACCGAGGTCATTGATTGGGACCAGAGCAAGGGACCTGACGGTATGGCCTTCAGTGCTACAATGTTTGTCGTGGATTTATGGCATGATGTAGATCCGCTCATCATTGTGCTAAGACCCATCTACACGATTCTTTGGCTGGTGGATCGAGAGGGCAGTACCATGGGGCTGCCGAGTTCATGGACCGCATTGGTGAGGCCTTGCAGCGGCCACTTCTTCCAAAGGCCATGTATGTATGTCAATTCAATACAGCATTATATTCAAACATGTTCATTTCATTGTATGTGTTGATGGCAGTTGGTGATCGTTTATGGTTTATTGCTTGAATGTTTTTTGCTTGTAGGATGGAGCAGCTCAGATCACGGCGGTGGGATAAGTACCATTGACCCATTCATGCAGTGGCTAACCTACTGCTCCCTCTATGGCAGTCACCTAGCCAGCTAAAGGACGAGGAGCTATCAGCTGATTGGGACACATATGTGTCATGGATCTACCCAGGACAAGGGCCGTTATACGAGCTCGAGGTTTAATAGAACATGTACAATAGACAGTTGGGTGGTTCATCGTTGTCTTTTTTCTTTGTGGTAGTGTTTTCGAGAAAGGTTTTGAGCTTACTTGTACTGTGCATATTGTTTCTAGGATTGCTCGGCATCGGCATGTGAGAGAAACTGGAACACCTGGGCGCTTGTTCACACGGAAAAGCGCAACAGGCTATTAGTGGAGCAGTTTGAGAGGTTGATGTTTTGCAATACCAACAGCAAGTTACTTCACTGCGTCGGGAGGGAGTTCCCTTTCCATCTCGAAGATGAACCCAGATGATTGTGTGATGTTTCCTGAGGATGGGACAGAGGCAGCTATACAGGAGCAGCAGGAGGCAGTCCGTCAGAGACAATTTACTAGATAGGCCACCAGGGCACCCACTAGCAGAGTTGCATCCAACCATAATGTTCCCGATGGTACACCCCTTTCAGAGTCTACTATGCCTACTCAGGTAATGAAACTCTTTATTTCAAGTCATGAAATTACAAATTAAACAATTGTATTGCTTATGGGCTTTCTGAATGTGTTGGCTTTGTGGATGTACTAACCTTGTGTCCTCGATGTGGAGGAGCATCAGCATGCCTGCCATCAGAGGATGTGGACCATGGGCAGGAGGAGGCAACATCGGGCTTTGACTTCACACACATTTCCCCTACCCCTCCTAGGCTCCAGTAAGTCGATCCAGATGCAGAGACCCAAGCAGAGCCAGATGATGAGACGTTGGACTGCTTGTTGGAGACCATGTTGAGCACAGAGGGATTTTTTGATGGCACTCGCAGTGTACAAGCTAGGGCTATTGGTAGATCCAGTAGTAGGCCCAACCTAGCTGACTTGTATGTGTGGGCAGATCAGGAGCCACCAGTACATCTACGGCCCCACCGATACCTAGGGTAGGGGCAGGCCTAGAGGGTTAGGCGTCGGATCTAGCCAGAGCAAGAGTCAGCCTGCTAGAGCTAGAGCTAGAGGCAGAGGCAGATTTGGGTGGCTCGTGGCCCCCTCACCAGACGTTAGAGAGAGTCCCATCTTAACCTCAGATGATGTCTCACCCTAGGATTTGTTTTCACAATACTATTTTATCAGACATGCACTGTTTATGTATCGGATGTACAGCGAACGCAGAACTATTTTATGGATGTTTTTTTACGTTTATGGCTCATCCCTAAACCCTATTCTGATTATATCATGGCTATGCTCTAGTTCCATTACATTTCATCTGTAATGTTTCATGGTTTTTAAATAATTTCATGGTTTTTAAATAATTTCATGGTTTTGTTGATAATTTTATGGTACTGGGTCGGATTGTAGTTTAAATGGAAAAAAGACCATTCCATAATTTTGGTAATTTAGCCAAGCACAGTAGATTTTTTGAATTGAGAGATGACTTCTGAAAAATTCTCTATAGAAGGAAATACATTTGCATTTGACTTGTAGGTGCAAACAAATCCTTTTTTCGTTTGTAATTGTTTTCATTAATGGGAATTGGATTCTTGGAAGGTACAGTATTGAAATCAAAAGTAGCTCTCTTCACAATTGAAATCTTGTATTCTTAAGTTAGATCATAGTTCCCCACGGCACACGTGTCAAATTTCCCTTCTCATTTGTTAATGGGGTCAAAAAGCAGTTGTGTAGTGGGTTTTGTGTATAAAACGGAGTTTAGCTTTCAAGGTTAGGGTTAGTTATTTTGGGCTAGGGTAGGCTACATACCCCCCCCCCTCCCCCCCCCTAACTACCCCTAGCCACCCCAAATAATGCCCCCATTTCCCCTTTTTTTGTGCTATTTTTTGGGGTCAAAAAAAGGGGATTTTTGGACTGTTTTTTAATAAAAAATTAATTGTTTTTTAATACCCAAGTGTCGTGGATCAGAAGCCCCACGGCACGTGTGCCGTACCAAGTGCCATGGTACGGCACGTGGAACTATGAGTTAGATATTTCTAATTAATTTTTTCTGTTTTTCAGGCAATGCTGAATTTTTTATGCAGTATTTAGTCAATTTCCTTTGTAGAATAAATACGTAATTTTTTTTTTCCAAGGCCACGTTCCAAAACGGAAGGCGTTCCAGAACGCTTTCCGAAACGGAACGGGCAACTGTGGTCCACACAAGCTTTCATACTGTTAGGCAAAAACCAGCAAGCAGAGCTGAAAGGGTGACTCAGAATCATTACACAACAGTTTCTGTATAACAGATCCTGCATATGAGTGGCTCTGATCGTAATACAAGCTATATTCCTTGTACATTATAGCATAAGCTATCTGAGTCAACTAGAGGAGGACAATGCTACAAGAACAATCACAAGCTCACTAATGAGAGGCCAAATCTATGAAAAAATGTTAAATAGCACTCTGAGCTTGCACAAAGAAGAGTCAAATAAGTCTTCCTGCCAAGGAAAGATCCTGGCAGAATAGTAGATTATTCTCTCGAAGTCCACATTTATTATGATTCTTCAGGTAAGCTACCTTTAATTACAGATTCTCGAGTACACAGCTGTGGCTATGACAATATTATAATTGATAACAGTTACATCAGATTAGCAGCTATTTGAAACATTATTATACAGAAATACTCCATATATCATCAGTCAAAACTTACCAGCAACCGTATGAATGTAGTTTTGCCCGTTCCATTCTCCCCCAACATGACTATGATTTGTGAATCTGTAAAGTCTCCCTCTTTCACGGTCAGTTTAAAGCCACCTTGTGTTTTGGACATAGATGGGTATTTGTAACGAGCATAAGTTCGTATCTCCTCTGCACTCTCCTGAGGGGTCTCAGCAACCTGGAAAACAACCAAAAACCTCTAACTAATAAATACTAAGTCGCTTTGGAGAAGCATCACAGAAATAAATTTCCCCAAACAGTTCTCAAGTCATCTAAGACATTCAACTATTATAGTTATCCCCAAAAAACAATGACTACCTTGAAGGTAAGAGATTCATCCCGAAAACGAAGATTTTCCGTAGGGACAAAACCGGCCAAAAATATGTTAATGCCTTCTCTGACCGAAAATGGAAGCGTAACAACTCCGTAAGCACCAGGTTTCCCATACAAACAGCATATAAAATCGGATAAATAGTCGAGAACACTGAGGTCATGTTCCACTACAATCACATAGCTGCAGAATTGCATAAGATTGTCAGATTACAAAAGGTACAGTCCTAAAGTTCATCACCTTCCTAGGTGTAAGAATCACAAATATGGAACTACTTACCACTAGAATTACAAAAGAAAACAAGAATTTGCAAGGCACTCCCTTCTGAAGAAGAAACCTCCAACATGGGTGACTCTTTGTTTACAAATCCTGAAACCTTCAATCCAGAGAGCCTCTATTCCAGCCCCTTGATTATTTGCCAAAAACTATCAAATTGATTACTATCATCATCTCTGTCACAAACTCAAGATTTGCATGCAATCGCATAGAAGAGACTTTCTATGAGTTGGTCTAGAAGGATGCTCCTACGAGACTGATCAGTAGAAAACGATTTAGGGTCAATGAATCAAAGGGGACATAGGCATTCTAACAACTTGACCTTTCTCTGATCTGTGAGAAAAATAATCAAAGCAAATCTTGAAAACAAAATGGTCCAAAGCATGTTGACCAGCAAATCCTATTGAGACTTTGCTTCCCCTAAGAGCATTGTCAAATCTTTGACATCATTGTAACAAATTTCCAACCTTGGCAACTTTGAAGGTACTGATCGCTGAAGATCCATTTGGTGCTGCCCGTCCTCGGGAAGAAATTCTGGCAGAAAAGAGTCAGGACAGAGGAAGTTCGAAGTTGAGCTGGAGAACAGAGTAAGAGAGATCATAAACTCCCTGCCACCTACATCTGATGGTGCTCTGCAATGTTGGACACATCTGTGAATGTGGACTGCATGAACAAGGAAAGAGTGGATATCTGTTAGAACACAAGAGCTCCAAGCTCCTCTCCCCAAGCTAGCCGGTGTGTAAATTGAATCTCCTCCCATCCATAGGCAAGCCTTTAATTAAGCCCACTGACTACTATTCTAGGCTGGGGGCACTTGGCACTCATGTGGGTGATGTACACTTGGCCTACTAAGTCGACCCCTACTGACCCAAGAATACAGTGACGTAATGCTATGCCTACCCCCATGCTCGCCAAACACGTGGCTAAAAGACCTCACCAGTCACATGCTGGCTAACCCTAGTCACTGCCCGCCAAATTACGGGTTAACTTGGTCAGTTGTACGTTGGCTCTACCAAACTCACCTGCAAGTACACAGGGTTGCGACAGCAACACACAAACACGATTGGCCTTAGGTGCCTTTGATGGGGAGTCATTGACCGTCTCAAACTGTCCTATGACCTCTAGAGCTACCGCTCTCGTCAGAATATGTACCAAAAACTCGAAGATTAGACGATTTCTCAGTCGTTGTTGTCTCCGCTCGAAGATATACTCATGTCCATGATCTGTCATATCTTGTTCTTGTAGGGCTATGACGCTGCCCACTAGGCTAAGGCTATCACCTCCATGCAAGCATTTCTTTAAACGACTTACATGAAAAAATGGATGCACTTTGCATCCCTCAGGCAGTTGCAACTTATAAGCTACCTCACTGACCTTTTTAATAATTTGCCATGGTCCACAATACCTTGATATAGCTTGCCAGTTCTCATCACCTTAGATTTAGGCAGCATTAGCAAAAAGTACCATATCACCTCCCTATACGAGCGATTTTCACATAGATAAGTCTCTGCTCTGGCTCGAGTCTTGGAAAGACTTTGACGCGCTAAATCCAACTTAGCCTGCATCTGAGTCAATAACTCTGTAGCGCTAGGTACTTTCCTAGGAATTCCTAGAGTCGCTAGACTCGTCGGCCGGAATCCATAATTGAGCTCATCCATGTGGACAGATGCTTTTTATTATTATACGCATGCTCTACTAGGGGCAAATACTTCACCCGGTTAGTTTGTGTTTCACTGAGATATACTCTAAGCATTCTAGGACTTGGTTGTCTACCCATCCGTTTGTGGGTGTTCACTACTACTCTCCGCAATTGTGATCTCAAATTCGTGAACACCGTTGTCCAGAATGTTCCTGTGAACTTGGGATCCCTGTCTGAGACAACGGACTTTGGAAGTCTATGCAATCTCACTATATGATCGATGAACAATTCTGCAACTTGCAGAGCTGTCATTTTCTTTTTGGTGGCAATAAAATGATCTTAGTGAACCTGTCCACGCAACTACCAAGATCGAGTCCATCAGATTCTGAGTCCTCGATAATCCAACAATAAAATTCATAGAGATGCTCTCTCAACCACTGTCTCCAATAAATGGGGTAAACCAGGTGGACTTACCCTCTCTGTCTTGTTCACCTGAAAGGCGTGCAATGTTGGACGTACTCTCTAAAGCCTCGCCGCATACGTAGCCAGAAGAAGTGTCGACTAACTAACTCAGATGTCGTATCCATTCCAGGATGCTCTAATACCAAATGTTAGAAGCCAAGAGCTCCAAGCTCCAGAATGAATCTCCTCCCACCATCCATAGGCAAGCCCTTAACCCCACTAACTGCTATTCTGGTCCAAGGGCACTTGGCACTCATGTGGGTGATCAATCTCCACCCTATTGATCCCTACTAACCCAAGAATAAAGTGTCTTAATCCTATGCCACCCCTATGCCCGTCGTACGTGTGGCTATAAGACCACACTGGTCACATGCCGGCTAACCCTAGTCATTGCTCGCCAAATTACGAGTTAACTTGGTCAATTGTATGTCGGCTCTACCAAACTCGTCACGCAGCATGTCACGTGCAAGTACACCGGGTTGCGACTGCAACACACCTAGACACGACTGGCCTCAAGTGCCACTGGTCCTATGACGTCTCAAACTGGTCCTATGGAGCTTATGTTGGATCCATGATTAGATCCTAACAATATCAATCAAAGCAAGATCTATTTGGAGATAAAGATGCGATGTGCAAGATGCCAACACTTAGCTTCAGCAAAGAAGGGCCGGTTGCTTTAACAGAAGGCGTGAAGCGTTTTTTAAGTCTTTGGACTGCGCTTCAGCTGGCTGTGGAAAATGAATGAGAACTGCATTCCATGGATAAGGTGCATCAACTTCATTCGATGTAATCTCTTGGATGGCTCAGTCGTGTGTGCCCACACAAGAGTATGTTTCAAGGGAAAACATGGAACCTATATATAGAAGAGTTGGATGTTGAAGATTTGTCAAAGTCTAGGGGTGTTGCTCAGATAACTGAAACTAGTCTATGAAGACTAAAAGAATAAATTTACATAGTTTGTTGCCCAAGATTTAAAAAATGGTTGAAGTAGGAGGTTGAAATCAGGACAAGATGAATGTCAGAAAGGTTGATATTCGAGGTCAAATCAGGTTGAAGTCAAGAGGTCAGGATAGGTTTGAATCATGGGAGTTTAAACAAGGTCAGAATTCAGTTAGCGAAGGGTATCGGGACCCTAAAAGCTAGGTGGAGCAACATTTGACCTAGTCAAACAGGGTCAAAGGTTAGGGATACACATATAGAGGATTCATCAAGTTCAAAGTCAATAACAATTGTAAGGCAATCAGACTTGTGGAGGACAAAAATGTTATTAAGGTACCAAAGAGTTGATTTAGGGCACTTGATTGTTATTGCAATAACACAATTCTATTCAAATTTCAACAGGTTGTTAGGTCAACTGTAGACCTACAAGTTAGTGCACCAACATGGTGTAGTGAATTTTGCTATTGAGGGCAATATTTTTTGTCAAGGAATTTTCCCCTAAAAGTTAGGCTTGAGCAAAGTCAAAAATTTGGGTATGCAAATCGAGTTAATTTTCCATCAAAGGTCTAGAGACAAACCAAAATGTCAAGTGAACCTAGTTGGGATTGCATCAGATGTGCATGTTGTTGACTGAGCCTATTGATGGATATTTCTAAAATAGTTTCTTATCATGGTGGCAAACAATTGCATAGTTTCTTATTGTGGTGGCAAACAATAACTTCATTGTTACAGGTGGCAGCTGTTACAAGCTATGTGGAGATTTAGTTCAAAAAGCAAGTAACTTCAAGAGGGAGTTTCGTTTATTGACAATGGACATGCATTTTTATGGGGACACAAAAAGCAGGTTATCATTATCATTCTACTTCATATCAGTTTGGGAAGACAAAGTCACCAAGGAGCATTTTAAAGCTTTGTATGGGTATCAATCCAAGTACACATATCTAGGGTGTCTTGTTCTTTTTAGAATTGTTTGGTTTCTATCCAAGTCATAGTAGCCAATTTATGTGGTAGAAACTTGCTCGTCTATCTAAACTAATATCCACACTTGAGATTATCATTAATCAAAACTGAACTAATATCACTTGAGATTTATGATTAATCAAAGTGATTGCTTGTTGTGGTTTTGTTACGAACTTACTAAACCCTAAACCGTCAAGTGTTGGTTAGCACAAGAAATGGAACGCTCGTGATCCACCCCGCCGTAGGACCTGATCCAGGTCCACCTCCGTGCCCTGGCCTATGGCTTGAAGACAAATGGGATCTAGCGTCTTGCCATAACGACGTCCCATACTGCCATCAAAACCCTCGGCCTTCACCTGCCCCTACTAGCACCATCTGTTAGAAATTAATGTTTATTTTGACCCCTTAATGATAGTCTGGCCATGCTTGCGTGCTATTTTTAGGGACCATTCTATTTATAGTAAATTCGTTTTTTAAAGCCTATGCATGTAGGTGGGTGCACCACAAATAGAATAGGATCTATTTTATTATTTAGAAGTTCATTTCTAGTTCTTACCATATATAGGTAGTATTATTAGTAAATAGCTTTTGCTATTTTGCTATTTACTTTAGGCTCATTAGCTTTTATCAATCATTAGAGAAACTATTTAAGAAGGCTGGCGCCCCACCACAATCATTCCATTCAATTCAATGAGCTAGAGCATTTGCTCAGTTCTCCTATGATCTGTTTTCTCTTTATGCTTGATTTTGTGTGAGTGCTAGTAGGACTAGTATCTCCATCTAGAATTTGTTGGAGGAGCTGATCGCTGGCAGCTTGTTGGATCGTTGCCTAACCAGAACTGTATTTTGGTTGATCGCTGAGTTGGAATCAAGATTTTGTCTATTGATCGCTGGCTGGCTATTGGGAGATCTGTTTTGCTGGAATCAGAACTGACAGATCGCTGGTTGGTTGTCTATCTGTTGGAATACTTATATACTGTTTGCTGTCTCAGATCGCTGTCCACAGGCTGATCGTTGCCTGACTATTTGCTGGAACTGCAGATTGTTTGCTACCTGAAAGCCACAAAGTGCTGTTTCTGACCTGATCGCTGTTACAAAGAACTGTTTCAGAACTGTTCGTTGTCTACTGTTCTGTAGAACCTGTTTACTGTTGTCAGAACTAAGACCTACTCATTGCTGTCAGTACATCTTCTATTGAAGTTTCTGATCGCTAGAAACAGACAAATTGCTAGAGAAAAACAGGTTGATTGCTTCTGGAACAGATCTACAGGTTGCAGGTTATACAAGACAAATTTCTAAAGTCTGAATCGACATATGTATCGCCCACACCAATTCAAGAACCTAAAGTGTCTTTGGTTGAGATAGGAAAGAGGAAGGAGAGGTCAAGTATATGGGATACTTATTCACCTCCTACTTCACCAAGCAAGAAGCATCCTACATCAAAAGCTAGAAGATTGCCTAGGTGGTACTATGAAACTATCAAGGATAGTGTTATTATGCTTCTTGGTTTCCAAGGGGAGGCTCGAACCTGGGACCAAAGAAACTTTGGATGCCAAGCTAACCAGTTGAGCCAACCCCGTTGGGTTGTTATTATGGAACAGGGAGAGTCCAGTACACATGGAACTAGGAGATTAGCTAGACTTGAAAAGCAACATGAAGATCAAGATCGGCAGGAGGTTCGACAAGAGGATCATCATGAAGATGGGGATGTACATTTTGCATATATGGCCACAGTATTAGAGACCAAGGATCCATCTACAGAGAGGCTGAAAAAGAGGATATTTGGAAGAAAGCTATGGATGAAGAGTACGACTCAATCATGAAGAACAAGACTTGGATACTTGTTCAGCTACCTACAGGTAAAAAGGCCATTGGATGCAAATGGGTCTATAGGACTAAGTACAAATCAGATGGTTCTATAGATAAACATAAGGCAAGATTGGTGGCAAAAGGTTATGCTCAACAGGAAGGGATTGACTATGAGAAAACTTTTGCACCAGTTGCTAAATCTACTACTATGAGGACTGTTTTATCATTGGCAGCTCAGTTTGGATGGGATATTCAACAAATGGATGTAAAGAGTGTATTCCTGAATGGATTTCTAGAGGAAGAAGTCTATATGGAGCAGCCAGAGGGATACATAGTAGCAGGACATGAAGATAAGGTTTGCAGGTTGGACAAGGCACTATATGGACTTAAGCAGGCACCCAGGGCGTGGTACACGAGGATTGATACATACTTTGAGGAGCTTGGCTTTCAGAGAAGTAGTTCAGAGCGTAAACTTTATGTTTTGTTCAGGAATAAGCATATTGTTATTGTAGTGATGTATGTGGATGATCTTATTATTACAGGATCAGATCATAGTATGATTCAGGGAATCAAGAAAGATCTCTCATCAGAATTTGATATGAAAGATCTTGGTTCACTACAATATTTGCTTGGGATTGAGATATGGAGAGTAGCACAGGGACTATTCATTTCTCAATCTAAGTATGCTCTTGAAATTCTTGAAAAGTTCAATATGTCAGAGTGCAAGCCTATTTCTACACCATATGATAGTGGATGTAAGCTTACTAAAGCTGAGGAAGATCAGGATGTAGATGAGACGTTATATAGAAAGCTAGTTGGAAGCTTAATCTATCTAACTACTACAAGACCAGATATTGCTTATGTTGTGAGTATGGTTAGTCACTTTATGGCTAAACCTAAGCAGATTCATTGGAAAGCTGCTAAGCGAATACTCAAATATATCCAGGGCACTTTGAGATTTGGTATTGTCTATGGTAGACAGGATGATTTGAAGTTACAGGGATATGTGGATGTTGATTGGGCTGGAGATGCGGAAGACCGAAGATCTACTACAAGTTATGTTTTTAGTCTTGGTTCTAGTGCTATCTCTTGGAGTTCAAAGAAGCAACATACTATTGCTTTATCATCTACAGAGGCAGAATATCGAGCTACTACAAGTGCAACATGTGAAGCAATATGGTTGCGAAGGATTTTACATGATCTACATATGGTACAAGATTCACCTACGGTACTTCAATGTGACAATCAGAGTTGTATTAAATTGGTGAAAAATCCAGTTTTTCCCAGTAGGACAAAGCATATTGAAGTACAACACCACTTCATCAGAAAGAAAATTCAAAGTAATGAAGTGGAGCTTATCTATTGCCCTAGAAGAGCAAGTTGCAGATATCTTTACCAAAGGTCTTGGCAAAGAAAAATTTTAGAAGTTCAGAGAACTTCTAGGAGTAATAGATAACAAAGTAAACATTAAGGGGGAGTGTTAGAAATTAATGTTTATTTTGACACCCCTTAATGATAGTTTGGCCATGCCTGCATGCTATTTTTAAGGGCCATTCTATTTATAGTAAATTCGTTTTTTAAAGCCTATGCATGTAGGTGGGCGCACTACAAATAGAATAGGATCTATTTTATTACTTAGAAGTTCATTTTTTATTCTTACCATATATAGGTAGTATTATTAGTAAATAGCTTTTGCTATTTTGCTATTTACTTTAGGCTCATTAGCTTTTATCAATCATTAGAGAAACTATTTAAGAAGGCTGGCGCCCCACCACAATCATTCCATTCAATTCAATGAGCTAGAGCATTTGCTCAGTTCTCCTATGATCTGTTTTCTCTTTATGCTTGATTTTGTGTGAGTGCTAGTAGGACTAGTATCTCCATCTAGAATTTGTATCTCAAATTCTGACACCATCCTGGCTATGCACCAACGCACTACCATCCACCAACTCCTAGGTAGATAGATTGAATGGTAACTGAGATCTCCTCCCCTTCTATACCCTGAAGGTGGGAGTCTCCTGGCCAGTACACATCCCTGACCCCAACAAGTGGCGCACATGCGGCCCACGAGTCACTGGTCAAGTCCATAGGCCCAGCCCAACGTCCGGTTTCAAGTTAGATTCGGGACCCGAAGGGTCGGCGGGTGTTAGGGACCCAATTCCCTTGGGTCCCAAACCCAACTTGAAATTGAACGACGACTGGGCCTGTGACTTGACCGGTGACTCATGGACCTGCATGGTCACCACGTGTCGTGATCCAAGAGGTGTGCACAGCCGGGACCATAGTTGTGTTGAACCGCAGTTCGTTCAAAGAACCGCCAGTTCGAATCGGCTCGGTGCGAAACGTTTTTTTGGTTCGAACCGGAAAAAAACACTTAAATTTTTTTTTTATAAAAACGGTTCAAATTGTTGTTTTGGCATTCGTGGGAGCACATTTTCCACAGAGAGAGAGAGAGAGAGAGAGAGAGAGAGAGAGAGAGAGAGAGAGAGAGAGAGAGAGAGAGAGAGAAGAAAGAAAGAAAGAAAAAAAGCTTTATTAATGTCTTTTCCATGCCAAAAGGCATATAAGACTAGTTAAAGTACATGTCAAGTATGTGGTAACTGTAGGAGCGTATGAAACGTCTCCAAGGTAACAGAAATACAAATGTAACTACTATAAACTGAACTGAAAACTGAAACTGAAAAGGATGCAATGATATATGAAACATATGGGAGCATATATAATGCTAACTGTCTGTCTGTCACGAATATGGTATGACACTATCACCCAATCTTGTCCCGCTGATGCTAAAAAAGGATGTAATACGGGCGGCAGCAAAAGGAACTGCTGGTGGTCGATGACGTCGTCTGGGGAGATAAGGCCTCCTCCTGATAGGTCGGGTAACTCGTGCAGCAACATGAGTATGAGTGGGACACTGTCTCTGATCTCTGTGGGCATGTAAGTCGTCATTTGTCTCATCCTCATCAGATACAAAGTCTCGTCCTCGTCTCCTAGAAAAGAAAGAGGTGTGCTGAGAAATATGACTCCGCTGGGCTGTCTGACATAGGTCCTGCCGTAGAATAAACATCTCTCATAACATTGAATCAAGGAGGAAATGGGACGCCTGTGAGAACCACGACAATCGATAGCCCTGGTCATGAAGGGAGTGTGAGGAGGCAAGTGAGGCCCGGGTATATCTCGTGTCTGTATCTGGTAGATCCCGAACTCTCTGAATATAAGCGATGAGTTGGGATGCTGCAGCTATCTGAATGGGTGGAACGGCAAACTCTACAAGAAGAATCTTGTGTGGGACCGAGGACTTCGCCCGAATCATACAAGCTAGCATGGTGGTCTGTAATCGTGAAATGCTGGCCCAGTGTGATGACGGGATACGTGTACACCATATCTCTGCTACATACAAGGCCGTGGGGGGGGGTGACAATATATGATCAGAGATGCCACTACCATGTCGGAAACATCCCAGGATTTTTTCGTAAAGAGCCATCACTGCCAGAACAATATCCATGGAGAAACCAAGATCTCGAAGTCGCTGAATGAGCAGGGAGCGTGGTACAGAGTCAAAGGCTTTCCTGAAGTCCACAAAACAACAATAAACCTTTTCTTTCTCGTGCTTGGCTTCCTCAATCAAAGCTCAAAGTGTAAAAATATGGTCAGTGGTAGAGTAATGAGCTCGGAAATCTGCCTGTCCCAATGCATGTAATCTCCTGGATTCCGCCTCTGAACTTACTGCAGATTGGAGTATGGTGCCATAAAGCTTAGTGAGGACGTGCCCGATCATGATAGTGCGGTAGTTACCAGGAATCATGGGATCACCATTTTTATGGATAGGGTGGATGATGTTGGTGCACCAGGATGAAAGGAAGCCAGAGACAATGTCGGAATTGAGGAGAGTGGCTAGGGTGGGAGCAAGGAGGTCGGAAGCATGGATTAGGAGTTCAGATTCGAGGTCTTCAATGTCTCTTGATTTTTTGGTTTTCATTCTCTTGATGGCCGCAAGTACCATGTCAGCGGTGAAGAAGGTAAACTCAGAGGGACGAGGGGAGATAGAGATGGGTGCGTCAGTAGGTATGGTATATAGGCTGGTAGCGTAGTCGGTCCATATGCGAAGGTCTTCCAAGAGGGGTGGTGGAGCACGAGGGATAAACTCACGCCAAAAGGCGCCTGAAGAGGAACTGAAGAGAAGGTCAACAAGACGTTTTCCCTCGGAGTCATCAAAAGTGCGTTTTTTCCGGCGGAGTGTGCGATGGAGAGAGCGTCGGGTGGAGCGAAGGAGGTGAGGTTCATGAATGCGGGCATGGGTGACAAGATGATGTAGAGAGCGACACTCGGTATCATACCATGGGGGGTGTGGAGGACGTAGGGATGAGGGACGTGTGTGTTTGCCTTTATGGGTCTTAGATGGAAAGGCTAGGGAAGCAGCGGTATGAAGAGAGGTGCTAAGGAAATCTGCTTTAGTCTCGACTGTGCTATCATGCGGAAAGGAATGAAGTAGGGAGGAAAGAAATTCCTGGTAAACGGGTGCATATAGAGAGCTGAATGTATACCTGGGTGCACGAGCAAGTAGGGGATGTGAGGATAACTGGGGGGGTGGGAGGCGACCAATAGCGAAGGAGAGATATGAGTGATCAGAGAGAGTTGAGAAAGGATCAGACCTGCCGTCAGATTTCAGGTGCCATCAGCGAGCGGGCTATGGATCAGCGAGGGAGCTGCAATTGCAGTGATGGAGACAGGGGACGACGCTGGAGCTCAGCGATGGAGGTTCAGGTGCAGGGCGGAGCCATCAGCGGATTGTGGATCAGCAGGCTATGGATCAGCGAGGGAGCTGCAATTGCAGCAAGAGAGAGAGAGAGAGAGAGAGAGAGAGAGAGAGAGAGAGAGAGACTTGAGGGTTTTTTTGAGTTTTTTTGTACGTTTGCTAATTTACTACTAAGTAGCCATGTACATTGTACATTGTAATATGTATGGTGTGACATTAATGTTTTGAGTGACGAGTAACAATGATCTTTCTAGTCGTATGGAAGTTGATAATTACTAGCTAATGTCACAGATGATATCAAATAGATCATAGCTAAAACTGTAGGCAACAGATGGATCAAGAACCCTAAACCACAGGTGACAGGTATTATTAGGTAACAAGACTTAGGAGTGGGCACGTCAGGATTCGAATTTCACTATTGATTATTCACGAATTATATCTAGATATTACCCATTGACACTAAAAAGCACTTGTTTTTGACATAATTGAAGGGTAGAAATTAAGGGAAAGGGGTGGGGGGGAAACCGGCACTTGGAGGTATGCAGTAAGTGAGAGTGTAACATTTGGTATCAGAGCCACTGTATGCCGAAAGCAGGTACGATCGATCCGTACAAGAAGCTTGGTACGTTACTGATCTTTGGTTGGTGAATTTTTCATGAAGCTAGGATTCAGCTTCAGCGATTTCCCATTTTTCCTAGGCATTCCGATTGAGTTTCCTTATATACGGAAGGGCCCACTACATCAAGGAGACATTTTTCAGTCCTCGGTAGTTTAGAGTCTTTTGGAACTCTAAGGGACACCCAATCGCCTTCCGCAAAACCCAAGGTTGCCGCTTATGATTGTTGGAAAACAAGTTGTACATTAGTCAAATAACTATTTGACAGTGAATTGTTGACTGAATAGTCAATAGTAGCAGCAATAGTTGATGTGATGACAAAACCGATCCCTTACTAATACAAGTACAGCTATACCATCATTCACAAATGCGGAAAATGAATGACGATTGCATCGTTGTGCCAATATTCAAAATCCAAAACTCACATCATAATAAGCGAGAATGATAGAATTGGTAAAACAAGATATAAGTAGCAAACAAAGTATTCTATATTGAAGATGATGAATTACAGCTGCTTGATGCTTCCGCTATCTACTCTGATTGCACTATGATAATAGCGCAACTTATTCTGCTATAAATTTCACTTTTACACAAACTGTAATCGCGATAGCTTATTACTGATTAGTCTACGCCTATGGCGAAACAAAGAGGAGAAGAAGACAAATAATGAACTTGAAATTGCTTCTTAACAACTTGAAACTAATCTGATCTATTGATCTATTTATAGTTTTTGATGGCACAGCCCTAATGGAATGCGCCGTTATCCACGATGATCCCTCAAATTTTGAATTGTGTCAACAATGCACGTATTTTTGCAGACAGTCTCGATACCTTCAACATTGTCTCGACAATGTGAGTAAAACTACAGACTATACAAAAAATGGTTCCACATTACAAATGATTTCAAGGATGAAATCTAACACTCCCCCTTAATGTGAAGTCCCAAAAATTGAGGTGTTAAGTTAAGCATATTGCTAAACTTAGAATAATTGTCGAATGCTAAGGCCTTTGTAAATATATTCGTTGTCATGAATTCTATTCTACAAAAGATTAAAATGATCTCGTGTTTCTGACAAACTGATACTTTATCTCAATGTGCTTGCTCTAGGAATGAAACCTGGGATTAATAGATAAAGCAATTGTACTCTGATTGTCGCAAAAAATGGAAGTAGTAAGTTTAATGTCCAACAATAGACGCCTTAAGCAGATAGCTTCCTTTGTAGCATGTGCACCGGCAATATATTCGACCTTTGTCAAAGATAATGCAGTCGAATTCTGCTTCTTACTGTTCCAAGAGACAAGACCCTCCTTGAACACAACGACATAACCTGATGTCGACTCTCCTATCAACATCTCCAGCCGAATCTGCATCTTTAAAACCTTGAAGAAGATTAACCTAGGTATTCGAATCATAACAGATGCAATAATTTTGTGTCAACTGTAAATATCAAAGAACTCTAAGTAGAGCTTTCCAGTGAATGAAACCTGGATTCGACATATATTGGCTAAGCATACTAACTGAATAAGCAATGTCAGGTCTAGTACAAATCAAGGCATACATGAGAGAGCCAATTATTGAATGATACGAATAATGTTTCATCTGCTCGACTTCTTCAAAAGACTGAGGACATTGGTCCTTCGAATATTTTGAACCTGGATCCATTGGACTTTTGGCTGGTTTGCGATCGGGCATTTGATGCTTGAATAGCAAGTCATGAATGTATCTTTCTGACATCCTTTAGCATTCGAATGTCATTGCTAAAAAGTAATGTGTCATCAACATATAATGTAATAATAACAAAAGATGAATCCACTAATTTGTAATAGACATTACAATTAGCTGAACTTGGTATAAAGCCTTGCTAAACAAAGAATTTGTTGATTCAATGAAAGCAAGCATGAGACGACTTTTTAAGCCTATAAAGAGCTTTTCCAAGCTTGCATACCTGATGCGTGTTACTCTCCAACTCATAGCCTTCGGGTTGAGAAATATAAATGTCTTCTTCGATTACACCATGTAAAAATGTTGTTTGTACATCCATCTAGTAAATTTCCATATCTATCACTACTACACATAAAAGTAAAAGTCCGATCCACGAATGTTTGACTACGGGACCGAAAGGGATTTGAGAAAATCCTCTAACAACTAGTCTTGCCTTCCATTGATCAACTAACCCATCAACTTTGTATTTGATTCGATAAACACATTTGCAAGAAATGACATTCTTACCAACCGGAAGGTCTATAACAGTCCATGTCTGGTTCTTAATGAGAGTTGATACTCTTTGTCCAGCGCTGATCACAACTGATCTGCATATGGACTAGAAATTGCCTCAGAATAATCGATTGGCTCCTCGACAAAATAACCAATGGCTATGGCATTGTCGATAAATCTGTCTAGAGGAACTCTGTGTCGATTTGATCTTCGAGGAACTGGCGTATCCGGCTTCTACTACTGCGGAGGTGTCGGGACATCTACATTTGAATCATTGATTAAAGTAGAGTTGAGATTCGAACTTGATGCGATATCGAGTATGGATTCGACATCTGTAACTTTCTCCTTTTCCTTGAGATCGACAAACTGAGCTTCGAGAAAGATAACATCTCTATTAGTTGTAATCTTCCTAGTCATTGAAGTTCTGCTAGAATCCGTGCGAAGCGATACAACCGAAAGTTCGAAGAGGCCTTACCAAAGGTTTTGAGCCTATCCACACCTCTTCAGGTGTTTTGTTGGCTAAGGCTTTGGCTGAAAGTAGATTCTGAAGATATGCTTGTCAAGACGGCTCCTGCCCAAAAATTCTTCGACAAAATTGCATGTAAAATCATGCTTTCGCACATTCGACAAGTGTACAATTTTTACGTTCAGCCACTCCATTCGATTGTGGAGAATAGTTGGTGGCATACTGCCTAAGAATGCCATGGGCTTTGCAGTAATCTTTGAATTCAGTCGAAATGAATTCACCGTCACCATAAAAGTAAACTATTGTCCTCCTCGAATAATCGTCGACGAAGGTCAGAAAGTATTTTGCTCCCCCTATCGAGAGAGCCTGCATGCGTCCACATATGTCGCTATGCACAATATCTAACACACCTTTGGATGTGTGTTGCAAATCAAATCTGAAAGGAGTTCTAGCATGCTTGGCTAGAATACATCTTCGACAAACTGTACGGCCTGATATATTGTCGCCGTCCAAATCTCGAACAATCTGTTTAGTTGACATATTTCTAAGACAAGCAAAATTGACATGACCCATTCTATTATGCCATAGTAAACCTCTATCTTCCAAAGTAGAAGTAGATAGAGCCTGAACAGAACAGTCAAAACGTTGCAATGACTAAGCTTGTAAAGGTTACCTTGCCTCTTTCCGAGTGCAAGTACCTTTTTGCTTTTGTCTAATATCGAACAAGTATTAGAATCAAATTCGACTTTATGGCCGAAATCAGCAATTCTACTTATAGAAAGTAGATTTTTGGTAAAATTTGGACCATGAAGAACATTTGGAATAAGAATAATACCATCCCGAAATTGCAATTTGGCAGTGCCTACACCATCAATACTATGAGTACTGTTATCGCCCAATGAAACATATTTCTCAGTCATAGCTTGGATGTACGCATGAAACCAATTTCGTTGACTTGTCATGTGTTGAGTAGCACCTGAATCCAAATACCAAGAATCAACATCTTGTCAGTCTTCATTTGCCATGAATGTTGCTGCATCAGCTTCCTTTTCGAAGACCTTCGAACATTTTGTTGTGTTAGCATACTGATGTTGTTGTTGCTGCTGCTACTGTTGTTGCTTTTTAGATTTGAGGATTCGACAATCCTTAGTAAATGTCCGATCCGTTTGCAATATCTGCAAAACAACTTTGTTCGAATTCGTGTCATGTTCTGAATTCGAATTATTTTTTGACTTTCGTACTTTACGCACATCCTTCAACGTCTTCTTCTTATCGAATTTCTTTGAAAAAAGAGCTTCCAATTCTGGTGCTGAATGGGAGAATGAAGATCCATTTCGCTGAATCTCTTCCTACAATATCAAAGACGAAACTTTTGCTAATGTAAAAATGATAACCACCCAACTTTCGTAGGTGTCAGGAAGGCTCGATAGAAGAGTCATGACGGTGTCTGCATCGTTGATTTCTGCGCCACTTGCAAACATTTGCTAAAGAAGATTTCTGAAGTTGCTCAAATGATTCGTAATTGAACCTGAATCAGCCATTTTTAAATGAGAAAAACTTTTTCCTCATGTAAAGTTTGGCAGTCACGTCTCTAATTTCATAGAGAGTGCCAAGAATATTTCAAGCCTCCAACGAAGTTAGAGCACTTCAATATGACTAATCTAATTATCTCTAATGTTGAGAGTGATAAGCACGAAGGCCTTCCCATCCTTCTGCTTCGATTTGCCACTGGATATGCAATAGGGTTAACCTCAATACATTCGACAACTTCCCAAAACTCTTTCACTTGTAGGATACCCTCATTTTGAATTTCCATAAGTGATAGTTGTCGCCATCCACCTTTTCGATAGAATTTGAAGATGACGCATCCATCATAGATAAAATTTTATTTAGATATTAAGTATGGCAATACGCATTGATATGCAGATAACTAGCTCTGAACTAGCTCCCAAGCTCTGATACCATGTTGGAAAATAAGTTGTGCATTAGTCGAATACTACTCAACAGTGAATTGTCGACTGGATAGTCGATAGTAGAAACGATAGTTAATGTGATAACAAAATCGATTCACTACTATTACAAGTACAACTATGCCATCATTCACAAGTGTGAAAAATGAATGACGATTGGATCGTTATGCCAGTATTTAATATCAAAAACTTAGATCATAATAAGCAGGAATAACATACTCAGTAGAACAAGATAAAAGTAGCAAAAAAGTAATCTGTATTGAAGATGATAAATTACAGCTGCTTGATGCTTCCGCTATCTACTCTAATTGCACTATGATGAAGCGCAACTCATTCTGCTACAAATTTCGCTCTTACACAGACTGTAATCGCAATAGCTTATTACTAATCAGTCTACGCCTATGACATACTCCGGCCCATCGTTTGGGATATCTCTCTCCTGGAGTGCGACCACGCCACTTACCATGTTATCACCATCATGCAAGCATTTCTTCAAATGACTTACATGGAACATTGGATGCACCTTGCATCTCTCAAGCAGTTGCAGCTTATAAGCCACCTCATTACCCATCTTGATAAGTCACCACGGTCTATAATAGCTAGGGGATAGCTTTTACACTTGCCAGTTCTCTTCACCTTAGACTTAGGCAGCACTAGCAAGAAGACCATATCACCCTCATCAAATTCCCTATAAGTATGATATCCAAGAACACAAGCCTTTGTTCAATCACGAGCCTTGGATAGACTTAATTGTGCCAACTCTAGCTTTGCTTGCATCTAAATCAAAAATTTTGTATCACTAGGTACTTTCTGGGGAATGCCAAGGGTAGTTGGTCTAGTAGGCCCAAAATGATTAACGTGGTTGGCTTGTTGCTTTCATTGCAAATTCTTGAAAGAAAGTGGGAAAGTATTTCCATGATGATGCCATAAGGGTAGTAGTTGACAAACTAACCAAAATGGTGCACTTCATTCCAACTAAGATGACTGTCAAAGCTTCAGAACTTGCTCAACTTTTCATTGAAAAGGTGTTCAGGTTGTATGGTTTGCCAAATGGCATTGTTAGGGATCATGATTCAAAGTTCATTGGCAAATTTTGGCACACGGTCTTTGAGAAATTGGAGACCACGTTGAGTCTAGGGTCATTACATCATCCGTAATTCGATGGTCAAACTGAACAAACAAACTAGTCTATGGAAGATATGCATCATGCATAAGTTTCCAAGAGACGGTCGGATTGGGACAGGTACCTCCCAATCGTTGATTTTGCGTATAATCCCAATGGTTGATTTTGCGTATAACAACGCAAAGCTCAGTGACGGGTTATAGTCCATGCATTGCAATGTATGGTTTCCAACCTCGAGCCCCTATTTCCATTGGCCTCAAAGGTCTCAAGGTTAATGCATCGGTAGGTTTTTTGCAGGATATGCAAGAAATGTTGCTTTTTGCTAGAGATAACATAAAACCGGCTCAAGATAGAGCTCAACTTTACGTCAATCAAAAGCAGCAACCGCGAGTCTTTGCGAAAGGAGATTGGGTTCTACCTTAGAATACCAAAAGATTCGAAGATATTAAGGACAGGAAAACGTCCTAGTTGTCCTTGCATATTGTAAAAAGAAACTCAATCGGAATGCCTATCAGCTAGATCTTCCGCAAGGAATCAAAATCCACCCAAGTCTCCATGTGAACGGTTTAAAGGAACGACTTGGTGCGAAGGATGGTCTAATTCAAGCAGATGAGCTAGTTTAGTTAGAGGATATGTCAACCTTTGTACCTTCAGAACCACAGGCCGTTGTTGACGTACGTCAACATGGGCTCAAAAACTGACAGAATACTTGGTTTGTTGGAAAGGTTCCGACGACGAGGACACTTAGGAAAAGGAGCAAGACCTTAGACAGAAATTCCCAAATTTCCTTCCTTATAAGAGAAGTCTTTTTGAAGGCGAGAAAATGTTAGGGACCCAACCCCTTGCGTCCCACACCTAACTTGAAACCGGACGTTGGACTGGGCCTATTGACTTGGCCAGTGACTCATGGACCAAAAGCATGCCACTTGTCATGATCAAGGATATGTGCTCGGCATGGAGACTCCTACCTTGCAGGTATACAAGGCTATAGATCGCAATTACCATTCTATCTACCTAGGTATTGGTGGATGGTAGTGTCCATGTGCATAGCCAGGATGGTGCGCGCTAGGGATAGGAGAAGGCCGAAGGTGCTAACGGAGGTATGAGACATCGTTAGGGCTGAAAGTTGGATCCCACTTGTTGTCTAGTCACAGGCTCAGGGCACAAGGGGTAGATCTGGATTGGATCCTAAGGTGGGGTGGATCATGAGCGTTCAGTTTCTTGTGTTGACCGGCACCTAGCAATTTCTGATTAGTGTAATCATAACACTTACCAAGACAATGGTAGCATAATCCTTCATTCTTGGCCTTCTCCTTATCATGTGGGCGGAGATTAGAATCACCAAAGGCACAACACGACTTCCTCATTTTGCATTTCTCCCCAAAGTGCACATGTACCTCCGCCGGTCTCAAAGGGACAACTTGCCACTGCTAAGCTAGGCTTCCTACAACCATGGTGCTGGGTACCAAGCGTGCTTGTTGACTCCACTTGAGCTTTGCCCTTTGACCCACCTTCATAAATCAAGGCCTTTCCTCGAGGGTCTCGCAAGCCTCATTCAACACATGAGGACGCAAGTCTTCTCGCAAACCAAAAATAAACTTGTGGACTTGCGTTCACTCTGGCATATCCTCGAGAATCTTCATAAGAATCTCCTAGTAACTATCTGCATACACCTGCACAAAAAGCAACCTCTAATGATACATACAAGCATCCATTGCCTGCACATGCTCGTGGGGTCCTGGAATAAACTGTGCACAAAAGACACGCCAAAACTCGGCCCCCTAGGCACCCTCATCAGTGGATGCATGCAGCAACTCAAAATAACTCTCCCACTTGCTATATAAGCTTGAAATTTAAAAGGGTAAGCAGGACTATAGAAACATGTGTAAAAGAGGGATGCCAACTCTCATGCAAAAATAAAATCTTGAAGTAATAGCTATTAGTTAGCAGATTGTCATGAGAAATAGCCATCATAAGGCCCTTATTACGTCAACACTTGCACTATCAAACCTAAACAAGTAGGCATCACATAGGCTTGACACATAGGCATCCCATAGTTGCAAACTATGTCAGGATTGCAGAAGAAGGAAAACTAGAAGGAGTGGGATGTCACCCAACAAGGTCCACAACATGCTTTGGAGACTAGTCAAAATGTCTTCCACCTACTTTAGATGCTCTTTTACGTAGCTCCCTGGAAAAGAAAAGCGGCAACCAATAAGTAAAATACAGCCGTTGGTAGGAAAATTTTGAATGTTGGAAGAAATGGAGATGGCTGCCTTGGAATAGATGCCTCAGCCACGGAAATCAAGAAATAGGTGCTAGACTTTACTCCTTGACAAAGTGCGCTGGCCCACAAGAATGATTGCCCTGCTCCATCGCGCCCTCCTGTTAGAAAACCGACTTGATCATACCAGTAACCCAAGACAAGATTCCTATCGTGATGAAAGAATAGCCAAACACATGAGAGAGAACACAAGTGATGAGAAACTCCAACCATGTCCCATTGCCAATGTGGTAGGGCGCACTACATTCTTATAGACTTTGGTCTATGTCAAAAGCAAAAGCAAAAGCAAAAGCAATTGCCAAATTAATGCATCTACATATGGTAAAAGCACTAACACCTATCTATAGTAATAACTTGTGCTCCAAATCAAGAAGTTGTCTAACTATAGTCTAACTAGACTTTTACTAAACATAGGCAAGGGCCCCTAGAATTAGCACGCAAGCATGGCCCAATAATCCTAATTAACCTAGATGATAACATTAGGGGTACTATTGTGAACATTAACTCTACACTCCCCCTTAATGTTTACATTGTCAAGAACTATGCATAACATAAGCATGCATGTATATCTTCCATGATGCCCATGAAATGAAGATCCTCAACTTTGGTGTAGAATCCACGATCAACTCTCATCACAATGTCTTCATCGAATACTTTAACAATCACAGAGAGAAACTTGCATCCTATGATTCTCTGCTTCTAGATGTACAATCGCACCTTCAGAAGCTGGATACTTCCATTGAAGAACTCAAGAATGAAGTTACAGTTATCAAATGTGAAACTTCTTCCCAAATTACTTCTTTGGCTAAAATTCAGCAACTCGAAAGTCAAGTGGAACAGCACCATACGGCTGTCTGGACAATCATGGGCAGATGTACTTAAAGGTTCGTCTACAGTTCTCTCTCCACCTTCGCCTTCACCTTCGTTATCTCAGCCACGTTCACTAAGAGCCCTCTGCGAGAGCACAAAGCTCTCAATGTTCATGTTAGAGGTATTCTGAACTCCAGAAGCTAAAAAGTTTTTGGATGAAAATCTTTAGCACCATAGCACAGGTATGGAAACTACCTGGTAACCTAAGAAGGACCCGAATACTCTCGTCATCCGCTTCAAATCAATGTCTCACTGGCATGAAGTTTTGGAGAAGCGATCTAAATTGCGGGATACCAAAATCTATTTGGACGAAGATCTTACTTTCATCCTAGTCCAAGAACGTAAGAAGGCAAGATAAGAAGCTCTGTCAACTAGCAAACGGCTTATCTATTGTGATGGTATTATCAGATTGTAGATCATAAGCCTATAGTAAATGAGAGTCTTAACTCTGAGATAGAGTCTGAGCTAGAGAAATGAAGAGATGTCCAGTTGAGCATGTAAATGGTACACGTACCATATAATCCTGGCTATATCACTCTCTTCTTCTGTTAGATTTGCTTTAGTTATGTTGTTTTGACGGCACTGATCTGTCTTGTTACCATCTAATCTGATGTACATGTTGTCTTATAAAGCTTAAAAGCGGATCATACAATTTTATAAACGTTACTTGGCAATACACATCATACAATTTTATAAACATTGGCAATACAAACCTCTCTACCTTCAGCTCTCTAAAAAATTAAAAAAAGTGTTTTCCTCACATTCTCTCTCTAGAACAAGCTTAAAAGATGGATCATACAATTTTTTAAAGATTTTTTTCTTTCTAAAAAGCCTGAAAACGTACACATGGCAGCATGCAATTGGCAATACACACCTCTCTACCTTCAGCTCTCTAAAAAATTAAAAAAAGTGTTTTCCTCACATTTTCTCAATAGAACAAGGTTCTCTCTCTCTAGAACGTGGCTCTGATACCAATTGTTACACTAATGTCGTGCAAGCTCGTCAAAGCACCGAAATTTGTAGTGTAAATGAAATCTCTTCCCATCCATAGGTAATGCTAGGAGCACCTCCCCTTGCTATTCCAGTTCTAGGGCATATGGCATCCATGCATGGCTAGCCACTGGATAGGCCACCTTAGACCCATAGGTACCCGAACTGCTGAATAGTACTCACGGGAGTCTACGGGTTACCACCTGTGTATGGTCATTTCCAGTAATGGAACAACCGCTCACTTCGGTCGATTGTCTAACCCTGGCCTCGGCCCATATAACCACAAGCAGACTCTATTATTGGCACAACGGTTACACACCATTACACGTACTCGCAGCGTGCACCTCTACACTACATCAACATTTGTGATGCACCCTGCATGACAGCGGGTGCCTATCAGTGTGACTAGTCACTAGACCTAAACGATGGTCACAGAACCCTGTACTTACCTCTCATGGCAACACAAACTATCATAATGAGTCATATAAAAAGTGGCAGATGGCGACGCATAGAATTTAATTTGATATTCGATAATTTGTCAGTCTATGCTTCAATATTTGATAAAACTGTCTTTTTATTTTCATCAGATGTGTTGTTTTGCAGTACCTCGATTAATATTTGAATGTTGTTGTCTCCTGTTTTCGGGAACAAAGTGTTCGCATTACAATTCCATGTCAAAACTGTTGTGTAGTCTACCAAGTCATGACAGTGATATATGATTTAAGTACCTCACAAGCCATTTAAGTAAGCTCGGCACTGCTTTCAGCCAGTAAAGGAGCATAAAATGTGCTTGAACTGGAAAAGATATAAAACATAGTAACTATTCAGACATTTTTCTTGCTTTCTGTAGAATTTTTTACCTCTAACGAGATTTTCTTACCTATTTGGACGAAGTAGGGAGCGCACAACTTGCGCAGCTTTTAATCTTTGTTTTACGTCAAGGTAACTAGATGGTTCATCAAACATGTATATTTCAGCATGTTGGATTGCCACTACTGCTATTGCAAACCGTTGCAGCTCCCCACCTGACAAATCACCAACATCACGATCCAGAACTTGGTTCAAGTCCAAATCCTTGCAAAGTTCCAATTTCATCTCCCTTTCATCCTTTTGAGACAGTACCTCATTCACGTTGCCTCTGACTGCCTTTGGGATGTGATCAACATACTGAGGTTTAATTATGGCCTGACAAAAAGCATAGCACTTTCACTTTGATCAAAAGCTCCAAAACTCAAGTGACAATTACAACCTTTACTCGTTTGAAAACTTGAACTAACTGTTGCAATAAGAAACAAGATCAGCTTACAGGATAACCATAATACAGCCAATTCTTGCAAATGCTAAAATGTACGATTTGGTCATACAACCAGCTATTGGACTGTTTCTTGAACAGAACAGAACCGGACATTGCCAGGCAAACAAACGACAAAGACAAGTTTTATTGAAATTACGAGAAGGCCAATAGATAAGAGGGTTACCAACCTTTAGATTATCTTCTAAGATTCGTGTGAAATAATTTTGCAATTCTGAACCTCTGAAGTATGTCAAAATTTCTTGCCAATCAGGTGGATTCTACATGTTTACCAAATAAGTTAGAGACGCTAGATGCAATAGTAACCAAACCAAAAAATGTTTGTCCGAAATGAAAACAGACTTGCCTTTCTAACAGACACACAAAGAGTTGCTGAGATAACATAAAACACAACCAGCAACTGATAAAAAATCAATTCAAATCATGCAGAGAAACAAAACATAGGAACAAAGAGAAAATGATTCAAAATCGTAAAGTACAATACACTCACATCGAATCTACCGAGATTTGGTTTAAGTTTTCCAGCAAGAACTTTGAGAGCCGTTGATTTTCCGATACCATTTGTGCCAACAAGCCCTAATACTTGTCCTGGCCTAGGAACAGGCAACCTGAGATATTTTGCAAATAAATCCTCTATTTCTTAAGCTTTTATTAGACCTTAACCAAAATACTTACACTCAAAATTCAGCCTTGTTAACAACAAAATTTATTATACAACTTCCCAACAGTACTAAAAGGTCCATATGGAACTGACCTGTGAAGCTTGAAAGTATTTGGCCCATAACGATGTGTTGTATCCTTGTCTAGGTCTTTCGGTAAATTAATAATCTGAATCGCCTCAAATGGGCATTTCTGTGACCACAAAATCATATCGGAGAAGAGAGCATTTCAGCAAACTGTTTCAATAAGAGCATGCTTTCTGGAGACAAAAAAATGTCATATTGAACTCAAAGCACCTTCAGGCATCTATAACAGCAAACCTTTGCACAAAAGTTTCACTACAAACACATAACATATGCTTGATTTGAAAGGCATGAAACTTATAAAAAGCTTCACTAGAATAGGCTTCACCAAATAATGAGGCAGAATTAAGTTGATTACAAGATAGATACTTGGCCCTCTTTAAAAAAGGAAGCACAGAAAAAATGCTTCATGGCTCTGCATTTTTATTTGAAATCCAGGACAATCATTGAACATACTTGAGCCCAATATTAATCATAAAACTTTTGTTATGCACGTTAAAGGTTATTTGGCCATTATTAGGTTCTTCTTCTGAGTCAAGGGTGTTGGCTCAATTGGTTATCTTGACATCCAAAGTTTTGGTCTCAAGTTCGAGCCTCCCCTTGGAAACCAAGAAGCATTATTAGGTTCTACAAATAGGAAACGGCTAAGCCCTATTTGGGCCCCTCAAAGATATAAATACACTCTTTTTTAATAGATTATTAAAGAGTACCTCTAAGCTTAGTTATTTCGAATTTTCAATTCAGCTAGCTCAACTTAGATAAAGTTGACAATTACTGGAGATCATTGCTCCACCATTATTATCTTGTTATCAAAGCACTTCCAAGGGAAAGAGACAGAGGATGCTGCCACTACAGACATCAAATTCTCATCTACAATACATGGAATTTTTGCTTGGTTCCAGATTGACGGTTTTGAGAGAAAACCCAATGTTCATCTGCCGGCTACAATTTTCGGCCTAACCTTGACTTTTTATTCTAAAAGTAATATATGGACTCTTGACATGTACTCTTGGAAACACATGTAAATCTTGTTAACAAGAAGAAGCTAGGTCATCAAAAATCCAAAATTTCCAAGTTTTCAAGACTTCATCTCCAAGAAATGAAGCATGACTATTCTCCCTACAATAGGGCACTACCAAAGCTCTGTGCAACTTGCTGATTTAAAAATTTATTTGTTACAAGATTTATGGCACTTCATCCTTTTGATAAGTCGCAGATGCTTCTCAGAGTCCGATTGGTTTGTTGGGTTTCCTATGGTACGTTTCCCAAGAATCTTTTTGCAAATTGCAAATCACAAGTCAAGGTCGAAAGTCAAAACTTTTACTCTTTGTAAAAGTGGTATCTTGTAGCTTTAAGAAGCATATCATCGACACTTTCTTTAAGTAGTAGTTGGAGAACAACAAGGAACGCATGCATGTTCAGACAGACGTTGGTTCAGCTTATGTCTATGTCTGCTCCTTTTAATTCCACTCCAACAATTGAGGGATATTTTTCTACAAATGAGACATTGGACGGTGACGGTGATATCCAATGATATCAGACGATTGTTGCACGGAAAATCAAAGATTGATATTGTCAGCTAACACCAAGATCCAAGGTGAATCTAGATTGATATTATGGATGGAAAGTAATTCAGAGAACATTCTTATGTGCCATATAGTGAGCTTGTTGGAAAAACAAGAATGATAAAAGTGAACCACTTGCCTACCAAAATGTGAAAGAGTGTAGAGACTTCAAGGTCACATATAATGAACCAAGGTTGAAGGCTACTGCTACTACTTCTGGCCAGAAGTCGTGACATTTAAAGTACTGAATTGATTATTTAACACAACATTATATGGTACATCTACCTTCACGCAAATACCGCAACCAATACAGAGCTCTTCCGATATGAAGGCAATCTTTGAAGTAGAGGAAACCTCAATACACAGTTTACCTGCAAGGATCCACAAAGAAGTGAGAGGTTTGGCTCCAGAGTGAAGGAGATTGAAAACAGATATAGCCAAACAAAACTCTAAGTGCAAGATGATGCCTTTTATAGCGACATATTTAACATGACAAAGACATGAAGATCTGAGAGCTGTGAACAAAGGTGGATCTAAATCTAACAAAAAAGAGGCGGTGCAATAAAAATCGTCGGTAATCCCTGAAATTTAGAAAGCACCTGTCATAACGACGGGGCAACTTTTCTTGCACTCCTGCCTGCACTTTTTGGGTTTGCATCTGTCTGAGCTCACAATTGCGATCCTTGTCAAGCGATCTGCCATATCTGAGCACGTTTACATGCAACACTTCTTGCTTGCTTGGAACCCTAAATGCGACCTCCAAATCCACTGTGTCTGTCTGCCTTTCTAGTTCAGTGGTATAGGACAGCAGTTCCCAGCGCGATCAATGTCTGCCAACCGAGCCTGAGCGGGGAGCGAAGAAGCGCTCGGACACCTCCTCCTCCTGCTCCTCCTCGGAACGAGATTGATCGGAGCGATATCAATCTGGACACTTGAAGGGTTTTAGTTATAACGTACTTAATATAATGGAATGGATTACTTCAAGGCGCCCATCTCTGCACCGTCGCACCTTACATCTTGGACAAGTTGGTGATTATTCTCGCGCAGCTCGAGCTTTAGCTCCTCTCACACCTGCTCCCTTTTCTGTTAATACTGTTGTTGCTACTCTCCAAGCTCTTCATCCTGTTTCTAAAGGCATTCTTCCCTTGTTTGTGGAGGACTTTGTGTCTGATGTTGACTTGGTGCTTGATCTTGATTCTTTCTCTCGTGTTTTCCATCGTAGTCCTCGTCTTGCTGTTGGTGGTCCCTCCAGTTTGGTCTATGAACACCTTCGTGATTGTTTTCCATCTGAGGACTCTGCTAGTGGTTTTGTTCAACTCTTTCAGGTCTGCCCTTTTATCGCCTCTGGTCACATTCCTTCTTTTGTTGCATGTCTTTTGTCTGCGTCTCGTTTGGTCGCCATGACTAAAGCCTCGGGTGGCGTCCGCCCATCGCTATTGGCAAAGTCCTCCTTCGTCTTGTTAGTCGCACTATATGTTTTTAGTTTCAACAGATTTTCGTCTCTTTTTTCTCCCCTCATCAGTTTGGCGTCTCTACTCCTGGCGATTGTGAAGTTGTCATTCATGGTCTGCATACCACCCTTGATCTCCATCTTGACTGGGTTGTTCTCCAAGTGGATGTTTCCAATGCTTTTAACTCTGTTTCTAGAGCTGCGATCTTTCGGGAGCTGCGCGCGGCTGGTGGTGAGTTGGCTCAGCTTATCCCATTTGTGTGGTTGTTCTATGCTACTGAGACTCCTCTCTTTTACAGTCACCATGTGCGCTCTGGAGATCTTTCTACTATCCAGTCTGCAGCAGGTACTCGTCAAGGTGATCCTTTGGGTGTCCTCTTTTCGCTCTGGCTCATTTCCATGCACTTCGAGCTTCTGCAGAGGCCTTTCCCTCCTGCCTATTTCCTTCGGTTGCTGATACACTCATATTGTTGGTCCAACGTAGTTCCATTGCCCTGCAACATGCTCATGCCCTATCAATTCTACAATGGGCGACGATGGCTGGGTCTGCTACATCTCATCTCCCTTCATTAGCCGACTCACCACTTCTTCACTTTTATGATCTGCTGCAGTCAGTTGGCAGACTCCCACTGACATCATCATAGTTTATGCACTTTTATTTTTAATGTCAGGATCTGGATTAATCTTAATTTTACTGCAAGCTTCGCTCTTATTTGAGCTTACTTTTGTTTAAACTTCCCCTTCGGGGTGTATATATCTTTTTCATCGATGTACCTACTATTTTTTCTTGCCACGTGACAACATTAAATTGGGCCAAAAAAGTCCAAGTATCCATTATGCAATGGAAGGTGCCCGGGCACGTGCCATTTTGCTCAGTTCGGCTCGACTCCTCTGGGCCTCAACCAAATAATTCTGGAAATCCTTAGCGGGCAGAATGGTATGTGCCCTCGGGTCCTTCCATAGTACGTAATTGTCGTTCGCCAGATATATTCTTTTGCATAATATACGGCCTCAATTTTAATATTATATTTTGTATTGCACCCTACGTACACCTCAGGCCCCTGCCTACTGCACCCCCTTGAGAGAGAGAGAGGGAGAGAGAGAGAGAGAGAGAGAGAGAGAGAGAGAGAGAGAGAGAGAGAGAGAGAGAGAGAATACAGACAGACAAAGCAAGCGTTGTTGCTCTGAGAGAATGTAGGCTGTTGTGGAGAAAAGACGTTTCGGAGCTCCTGATTGGTCCACATTTGCCCTAAAATGACTTTGAAGGGAAATTCAAAGGCACTTTAAGTGGGGATGAAGGGCAACCATTGATTTTAAAAAGATAAATATGCCTTTAAAAGGTTCTATAAAGAGAACTTTCGAGAGAGAGCGTGCGTGAGCGATGGATTGAGAGAGAGAGAGAGAGAGAGAGAGAGAGAGAGAGAGAGAGAGAGAGAGAGAGAGCATGCTTGGATATGGTGGTTGATGACGGTGGGGAAGTAGAGGTCGATAGGATCGGAAGCAGTAATGGCGAGATTCAAACGGGTGTTAAATAATGGATGTGGTGGGTGAATTGAAGGAATCTGTTTTGCGTTTGAGTGGTAGGATGAGCAACAATCGCCCTAGATCCACTGTGAAGCAGGACTGGCATCCTGGGTGGGGCCCTAGGGGAAGCGAAAAGATGTAGGAGTGTGAGAATGGCGTTGCAGTTGCAAGGCGAATTGAAAACTCTAATGCGGCTGTTGTCTTGCAAATAGATGGGCATATGGATTCTGAATTTGGTTTTGATTCTGATTTTAATGATGATGATGATGATGATGATGTGGTGACGGAAAACAAAGAAAAGGATGAAGAGAGAGAGAGAGAGAGAGAGAGAGAGAGAGAGAGAGAGAGAGAGAGAGAGAGAGAGAAAGCTTAGCAGGAGAGTAGATGTCGCTTGGCAACAAAGACTCATCAGGAAGTGGAGTAGCCGCTCTTGATAAATGAATTGAATTTCCTATTATCATGGTGAGGTAATTATTTTGTTTTCAGAAATGAAGATATGTTTTGTGTGTGTGGAGAGAGAGAGAGAGAGAGAGAGAGAGAGAGAGAGAGAGAGAGAGAGAGAGAGAGAGAGAGAGAGAGAGAGAGAGAGAGAGAGAGAGAGAGAGAGAGAGAGAGAGAGAGAGAGAGAGAGAGATCCTGCCTGTGCCCCTGAGACGGAGATGCTACTCTAAGTGAGAGAGAGAGAGTAACAAGATTTACATAGTCCCCCGTGACAAGTCAAGACCAAACCCTTTGAACCCTTTAACTTATAGCATAACAGGTGAAAATAAAGCTATATAAAGTCTTACAATACATAGTACCATAAACCGAAGCAAGTTTTAAGACACCCAGCTGTTACCTGCCACCATCCCACAAATCACAACCGCACGAGTTAGTTACGTGAGGAAGACATGTGTCATAGCTGAGCATCAGTTGTTATCCATGTCCGAAACAAGATTCACTACCTTATCAGCTTGATTGCAATTACAAATAATATGTCCAATCTTCCCTATCATGCATTTCATAATCAGCAATACATTTTGCCCTTTAACGAAACCGTATCAAGGCAGATGCCATACTGATCAGTACAATAGCAAACCGAATGTATTAAGTTCACATAAGCATTCTACATGTAAGAAGCTATCTTGCAATACACAGATAAAAAGAGACTTGACTTTGGCATAAGTGCTAGGTATTGTTTAGATCCGCCCCAGGCACTCCCACGAAAATCATAGGGAGTCCAAGCACCTTCTGGCTTGGGCAAATCCATGCCATACAAGCACATCAAGATCAAGCTCTTCCTAAGTACATAGCTTATTATTAGAAAGATGTTAACATCAATAAAGTGTCATTCATTTTTCAAGCCGGTGTTAGTATCTTCAAATGTCATAAACTCGTCTCCACATTACTTCATAACTCGATTTTCAGCACGTTCAACAAACAGCACAATCGTTTTGGTATCATTCCCTTCAAAGTTGATACTACTAATACTGCTTCACAAACTACTGGCAGATAGAGAATATGGAAAAAATATGACTTACTGATAGAAAACAATCAAAATCTCTGAGATAGAATTCGCAGCACTCTAGCAGCCCAAGAATCAAGAAACACCCATTTCTTGATGTTTGGAATGCCCAACAGTCTTTTTTGATCTGCCAAAATATTATGTAAATGAAGATGTGTATATTACAATGACAGATTTACCTCTTAAAGTAATAACTAGAGACAACAAATTATATTACTATTCTCATGAGCAAACACATATCTCATACCCTATCAATATCAGTATGTGCAACTAAGACAATCTGAGAATAAGTTGGGTGGCCAACTATGAGTAAACACATATCTCATACGCTATCAATATCAGTATGTGCAAGTAAGACAATCTGAGAGCAAGTTGGGCGGCCAACTATGAGTAGTATTGAGCGGAAACAGGGTTATGCATTACAAGCATTATCACATACGACTGGCTCTGATAAAAAACAGCAGATAGAGCAATGATCCATCGCTAGTAGCAGGATGGCGACCTACTGTTGTAACAGCAGAGTATCATATATTACTATCATGTAGTGGCTCAAAACGCGATTATAGTAGTGTGCATTACTTGCCATCAATAATCCCCTGGTCAGCGACACATATCTACTTCCAGAGAAGCATTAAACAAGAGTAGATTGCAACGCTTCAACCACATATGTCTGTTCACTGTCAAGAGACAACATAATAGCGATAAAGTCGATAATCATACCTGTAAACTGGTTCGCAGCTGCTCTTGAGACAGCTCCCACTTGTAGAAGCTTCCCACATACTTTAGGAAGCACAAATGCTATTTCAATCAATGATAATCACAACTTATGTAAGCTTGCTTGCATTCAACATATCTATCAATGAAACTTATCAACTGTAAGCGATCATTAAGCCGAACAAAGGATGATGAACTTACCTTAGCTTCGTAGTATCTCCTACACAAGTACTTTTCCAATAGAATTCACAGTTATCCTCTCCTCCAAGCAGAAACAATCGCAGCAGAGAAGCGATATGTGAGAGAGAGAGAGAGAGAGAGAGAGAGAGAGAGAGAGAGAGAGAGAGAGAGAGAGAGAGAGAGAGAGAGAGAGAGAGAGAGAGAGAGAGAGAGAGAGAGAGAGAATGTGGGCAATGATAGACAAAAAGGGTTTTGTCTATTCTCATTGGTCCACGTTTGCCCTAAAATTTATTTGAAGGGCATTTAAAATGCTTGAAAATGACGTGCATTTGGAAATTTCTAGAGAAAACATGTGACTTTAGAAATTCAGAGAAAGAGAAATTTCTAGAAAGAGAGAAAGGTATAAAAGGGCAATAGAGAAAAGGAGCTCTGCTTGCATGATGGGAGAGAGAGAGAGAGAGAGAGAGAGAGAGAGAGAGAGAGAGAGAGAGAGAGAGAGAGAGAGAGAGAGAGAGAGAGGGAGGGAGGGAGGGAGGGAGGGAGGGAGGGAGGGAGGGAGGGAGGGAGGGAGGGAGAGAGAGAGAGAGAGAGAGAGAGAGAGAGAGAGAGAGAGAGAGAGAGAGAGAGAGAGAGAGAGAGAGAGAGAGAGAGAGAGAGAGAGAGAGAGAGAGAGAGAGAGAGAGAGAGAGAGACGTTGTTTTTTATAATTTAGGATTTTTTCAGGTTTCAGAGAAAAAATAGCAATAATGTGAGTGAACCTTAGGGTTGTGTCACCTCACAAACAACTGATTGAAAATAGCATCAAACATGGATGATGTCTAGGTAAAATATCACTAAATCAAATATAACTAATAGATAAGTTAAACAAACTTCGATGACTTTCGCAAAAAGCAATGCTTAAGAGCTTATAATTAATTAGCAAAAATGTACAAGGGGAAGGCATATTGGGGTAAACAATGAAAAACCATGCAATTGACAACCAACTAGAAGGTAGAAATTCCACACTTCAAAGAGACTTCAACAATGGAAAACCTCCTGCCAGCTGAAATCTGCATAGAAATTCTGATCAAACAAGAGATGGAAAAATTTGTCAAAAACCACATTAAACCAATCCTTCAACTAGTCACTTTCCAAGTTATGATTGAATCTAGAAGTTCAAAATTTGCTTTATCTTAAAATGAACTTTATCTACAAGCAGCACACAACTACATGATGCAGCTCGCTCAAAGTACTCGAAACAAGACGACTAGAGTTTTCTTGATCTTTTGGAGATTCACGATCGTTATGTACAACTTTAAAAAAAATTGACATGAGATCTTTGTGACAAACTTCTAACAAGTAGAAAGATTTTTGGACATTGTAGAAATGGATGTTAAAATCTTGTTCACATGTGTTTCTTCTACGTTGTCGTGGGGCCTTTGCATAAAACTTGATCATTCTCTCCATCACTGCTACCATCACTACTATTATCTCTAAAGTCATAATGCAAGGCCACATGGAGGAGGCAAGAGGAAATATTCAAAGAAGATTCCCTCCTACCTCCTGAGGTGAAAAAAGTCTACCTTCGGAGGCAGGCCAGCCTCTAGAGGCAACCTATACTAGCCGGCAGAAACATGTCCAATGAGATGATGACACATAGGTCATGTTGGATTTTCATGTTCAGGTCCAAATCCATTCGGTAATGAGCATTCTGAAAACTATATATACTCATACTACAACAAAACCTGAAGTCCGACTTCATCGACTTCGACTTCATCATTACTCGACTCTCCACTCACTCGACTCGATCGACACTCTCGACTCACTCGACTCCATCGACCCCCGACTCTCTCGACTCCATCGACTCTCGACTCACTCGACCCCATCGACTTACTTGACTTACTCTACTCCCTCATGAATTACTCAATACTAAATCAAATCAGATCTATAAAATTCGATACAGAAAAAAGTCGATCAAGGTATTGTTAGTTGATTCCAACCAACGTTGCGATCAGAAGGATGACATTGACAGTCCACCTACTTGTACATAGATTTACTTGGCTATCTACTATAGGAAGGCTCTAGTAAATTAGGTAGATTCAAACCTATACTCTCAAGTACTGATCATTGAATTACAATCATCAACAAGTCAAGTAAATCTAGAATAAAGTTTGCACGTATAGCAGTCAGTGATCATTCAATTCATTCTTGTCTGATTGTATTTTCTCAAACAGAAGAGAGAGAATTCATCTAGCAATGATCAAGCGTTTAAAGCTTTTCATTTTTGTGCCTCGTAGACTAGCGCACTACTTCATGCTCGTGTATTCTATTTTTTATTAATCAAAGAGTGCAATTTGTCCACACAGCACTATCTTTGTTCATTTATGCATTATCACAAACTGTACACATCTTGATTCTTGCTGCTACGTTGACACACTTCCAATCCACAACTGTCTGTTGTAAGTTGCCGCTGCTAGTATCTTGATATAGATTTTGATTATGGACCTCATTCTTGAAAACCGATTGCTCGAATCCCATCGAGATACCAAGTTCTACTCTTGTGTCAAAACTTGTTTCTGCTACACCCACCAATTTTCGACATGGTATTAGAGCGTGTGGTTCAGTAATCTACATTTTCATGCAGGTAATCAGTCTTGTTTCTATCAAGACATCGCTTTGAAAGTGCACAATTAGCAGTTTTTTTATATTGTTGTCTCTACCAATGATCTCGCTATCTTCACCAGAATGGATCCATATTTTAGTTCATCTATGATTGACAAACTCGATGGAAAGAACTACTATCTCTGGAAGCTCAAGATGAAAGTCGTACTACTTGCCAAAGAACTGTGGGACATCGTTGATGGCACAGAGGTGTCAATGCACACAACATCACCAAAATGAGGGACGACAAGGCATTTGCCTTTATTACTCTGAACATTAAATACTCTCAAATTAGACATATTCGAACTACTCAAATTGCTAAGGATGCTTGGGACATCCTAGCAATCCTCTATGATATTAGAGATGTTACATCCAAGTTACATTTGAGGAAAAAATTCTTTACATTAAGAATGTCTGATGCAAACAATATTTTGAGCCATCTCAATACATTCAAAAATCTCATGGTGCAGATGACTGCAATCGACTCAGTCATTGAAGATTCCAATGCAGTAATGACCCTACCATCGAGTCTACATGAAGCTTTCAAAACCTAGGTCATGACGATGTCGACCCAGAAGCATCTCGCTCTATCATGAATCATCTCGATGCTACTTCAAGAGGTGATAAGACGAAATGGATCCTCCTCCAGCTCAATACCGAATCTTCAAGCTCTATTCTCAAAGAAAATCAGAGTTTAGATCCAAGAGATCCACAAAGTCAGACTATCTTGACAATAAGAGCAACATGCAGCTTGGATCGAATTTAGAATCAAATTCATAGACTTCATCATTCCAGCCAAGACAGAAAATATTTTGTAAATACTAGTCACCTTATTAAGGATTGTAGGACATTGAAATACAACAATGAAAAGAATAAGCAATTCCAATAACAACAAGAAAATGTTGCAACTATCACTCACTCGACCTAGCCATATAGGTTGTACATATGATTTAATTCAAGTTCTAGTGGCTAAAAAGGCCAAAAACTAGTTTTCTAGACATATGACACATGGCATCAATCTATTGATTGCATGAGCCACATCCTTTGGTTAGGTGTCATACCACATGTGTAGAGGACAACTCACATGTGTGGAATAAGCTGAAGTAGACAAATTTTGACTTCTAAAAGATTTCCAAGTAGATCTCCATATAAAAGGAAAATGGACCAAAAGTGCTCAAAATAGAAGGTTTTGTCCAAGTGTCAGTTTTGCATGATGAATCATCATATGACAAAGCACCTTCACACATGTGGGATCATAGGGATGATCAGTACCACGAGCTCCCACTTATTGTATATATAGAGCCACATTTGGCCATAATCAATGTGAGACACCAATCTTGGTTTTGGAAGCAATTTTGAGTGATTCTCTCCATTTATCTACATTTGTTTTGATTGTTTTGAGGTTCTATCAATGTGTACTTTATTTTCAGGTTGGAGTCCGTACTCAGACAGTTTTTCACACGTGTGAAACCATAAAGTACACTTACATTCAATTAATGATTGTTCTTGTTAGGATTTTGTGTCTAGAATTGATCTAGATTGATCTTAATCTGAAGTAGATTGATAGATCAAGTAATCTGACAACCAATCCCTCTTGAGGATCAGATTAGGATCCACTCTTGGTCCTTTTTGTACTTTTTGCACATGGTATTAGAGCCTAGTACAAGAGGTTTTATCGAAATTGATAGGGTTAATCCAAATCAAAGCCAAAATTAGCAGTTTTTTGGAAACTAGTCAAATTTTGTGTAGCGAGTTGGATTTGATACCTATCCTCAAAATTTTTGGTCCAAATCTTGTTGTGGGCTGTAGGAACACTTTTCACACGTGTGAGGCCGTACAGCTCTGGTTTTGGCTGAGAAAATTCAAAAATTTGTACAATTTGACTCACACACCCAATTTGAGAGATTTTTAGTGCAAAATCAAGCATTTTCTATAGAGAATCTAATCCATTGATTAGTTCTTGGATTAGATCAGCCAAAAAACTAAAATTGAAGCTTGAATTAGGAGCACTAAATGATTTTCTCTGATTTTTTGAGTGTATGTTGAAGTTAAGAGAGATTTTGCTAAAAATCATAGATTAAGGAGTGATATGCAAGGTGAGAGGTTGAAATCCATTGTACCATCACTCTAGATTTGTTCAAGAGTGATAGGGTCAAGTTTAGAAGCATCAATTTGCTAGAAAACATCCTTGGATCTGTCCTCCAAGTGAAACCTTTGAGAGTTTCTAGTGCATATAGAGCATCTATGCAAATCTTTTGTAGAATTTGACATAGATTGGCTTAAATTGAGAGTTCTAGAAAAGAGATTGAGATCCAAGTCACATTGTTATATCCTACTCAATTTTTTTGAGTGATTGTAAGGTTTGAAAAGAGTCATTAAGGTGTCCATGGCAAATGTGTAGAGAGAGATCCAATTTTCTAATAATTCCTTCCTTTGTAGAGGGCAAGATCTAGAAGCTCATTGTGTGTTGTTATTGGTGGAGAGTAGGTGATCAAATCTTTCTAAGTGGCATTAGCTCTTTGAAGCACAACATCTTAGTGAGAAAAATCACAACTTTTGATTTTGAATTTCATTCCAAGTCTTAAAAGGTAGAGTAATTGGTGGAATCCAATAGGAGTGATTGAATTCAATTTGTTGAGCAAAAATTGACATAGTATGTATGAAACTCAAATTAGTTCTATTCAACTTTCTTTGTGAGAGTGTGAGGGTCAATTTGTGATCCCATTGAATGTCTAGAATGAGGAGGAGTCCATATTTGAGTATTCATGCATGGTTGAGATCTTTGTGAATCTCTAGTTGTCTAAATTTTTAAGCTTTGTGAAAAATTGGTGGTATAGTTTGTTGTCAAATCAAATCAAATTCATTCTAAATCTCAAGTGTGAGATTATTTGGGTCAAGAGTGAGTCCAAAAGAAGTGATTAAGTTTGATTTTCATGTATTTGAAACAAAACCCATCTTTTGTTCAAGAATCTCAAGTGTTGAGAGAACTAGTCAAGTGAAAGGGAAAATCTAGGTGTCAAATCTTTTTCATATCCATTTCAACTTTCAAAAGAAAGAGTCATTGGTATTTGATGAGTTCAATAGGAGATTGGATCTGATTTCTTTTGTGATTTGATTCAAAGATTGTGTGCTTTTGTCTTAGTGATCAAAGCAAAGTTTCCAAGTGACTAGTCATTAGTGTGAAGATTGATTCTTAGGTTTGTGAGCTAGATCTTTTGTAGATCATTCTAGATTATTGAAGATGTTCAAATCTAGTCTCTTGAAAGTCACAAATTACATTTGTAGAATCACATCACAGGTTTTTATTCACATGGCATCAATAGGTGGCATCCTATTGAAGGAAAGAAAGGATCCTGAGTGCAACCTTTGTGGCAAGGGAGGATATTTTTTCTCAAGATGCTACAAAAAGAAGACCAGTCCATCCAAGGAGAACCAAAGCAAGAGAGCAGAGGTGAAGGATGGAGCTTCAAGTTCAAAATGCAAATACAAGAAGGACAAGTCCAAGGAAAGGTGTTTCCTTTGTGGAAAGGTGAATGAGGCTTGGAGTTTCATAAGGTCTTGCAAGATTTGTCTTCAAGAGTCCATCACAACACATGTCAAATATTTTGAAATCTTTCATTTGGAAGTACATTGTTTGGTTCAAGATGCAAAGATAGATGTCACTTTCATGAAAGTAACCTGGATTTATTTTATGTCCTTGGAAAGTATTTTGCTTGGAACTTTAGATAAGTTCAAACTTATTGTTATGATCCAAGAGATATCAATCAAGAATAAGCAGCGTCAATCACAAAATGAAAATAGTTTCATTTATGCTCTCATGTTAACTTATGAAGATCTATTTTGCTTTGAAGGGATTTTTGTATCTCAAAGGTGGCTTAAGGCAATGCTAGTTGAGTGTGATGCCTTAAAACATAGCAAAATATGTTTTCCTTGTAAGCTTACATTAGTTATGAAGTCAAGGAAATGAAAATATCTTCATAATGTAGGATCTTTTGGTTTCAATAAGATCATGAATGATGTGTTCATTCATAAAGATAAAAATTGTATGTTTTCAATCCTAAAGGCAAGTTGTAAACTTCTTATGAGAATAAGTGAAGCATCCAAAGTGGACACTTATATCCCTAAGCAAGTAGTTAGCCTTATTGAGATGGAGATACCTTTTGATTTCAATATTGGAAAAATCATGCCAAGTTGTGGTGATTTTTGGACTTATGTTTCTAGCATAGGAAAATGGACCAAAAGTGCTCAAAATAGAAGGTTTTGTCCAAGTGTCAGTTTTGCATGATGAATCATCATATAACAAAGCACCTTCACACATGTGGGATCATAGGGATGATCAGTACCACGAGCTCCCACTTATTGTATATATAGAGCCACATTTGGCCATAATCAATGTGAGACACCAATCTTGGTTTTGGAAGCAATTTTGAGTGATTCTCTCCATTTGTCTACATTTGTTTTGATTGTTTTGAGGTTCTATCAGGGTGTACTTTATTTTTAGGTTGGAGTCCGTACTCAAACAGTGTTTCACACGTGTGAAACCATAAAGTATACTTACCTTCAATTAATGATTGTTCTTGTTAGGATTTTGTGTCTAGAATTGATCTAGATTGATCTTAATCTGAAGTAGATTGATAGATCAAGTAATTTGACAACCAATCCCTCTTGAGGATCAGATTAGGATCCACTCTTGGTCCTTTTTGTACTTTTTGCACATTCCATAGGGGGAGCCATTTACTTTCTAGCTTTTATTGATGATTTTTCTTGAAGAATTGTTACCTATTTTCTAAAGAACAAATCTGAAGCATTTAAATTCTTCAAATAGTTCAAGGCATCTATTGAAAATCAAACACATAAAAATCAAGGCTCTATGCAATGATGGAGGGGAGGAATTTATCTGCATCGAATTCAAGGATTTATGCAAGACGATTTACAACTAGTTATGTACATTGATCGAAAGTGCCAACCCATATCTCTCTTCCAAAGAAATTCTTGGGCAGAAGCTAATATGACTGCTGCCTATCTACAAAATCGATCCATTACAAAAGCTCTAAATGGCAAAACGCCTTATGAGGTATGGACGAGATCGAAACCCTCATTCAAGCACATTCGAGTTTTTGGATGCATTGCTTACTCTCAAATCTCTGTTGATTTAAGGAAGAAGCTAGACGATACTAGCAGAAAATCGATTTTCATCGGCTATCAAGACCACAAGGTATACAAATTCTACAATTCGAACACACAAAAGTCATTCACAAGTAGAAACATCTTTCTGTGGAAGATCAGTTCTTCAACCACAAGGGGAACGCTCCAAAAAATTCCAATCCAAGAGTCAAAACCAGCTCCGAACTTAGAATTGAACAAAAGAAATTTGATACAAAATTAGACAGTGAGTCAGATCTTCAACGAGTCGAATAGCATCAGAGGATCAAAATTCAACCCAAAAGATCGAATCGATCCAGATAGCCTCCATCTTGACTTATGGATGATCCAGCCTGCTATTTTGTGCAAGAACCATGCATTGTATCAGAGGCAATGTCAACTCGAGATGATGATCAATGGAAAGCCACAATGTGTAACTGAAAATCAGACATGGATTGTAACATAGCTGCCAAAGGACTGAAATCCGATTCCATGCAAATGGATATTCAAAGCGAAGTATGATGTTGAAAGAAAACTAAATCGATACAAGGCTAGACTAGTCGCCAAAGATTTTTAATAGATTCCAGATCTAGATTATTTAGAAACTTTCAACCTTGTTGTTAAACATACTTCAATTCAACTATTACCCTCTTGTGCAGCTGCAACCGATCTCAAAGTCCACCAAATGGATGTCCAACCAGCTTTTCTGAACGGGACTATCAAAGAGGAAATCTACATGTCGCAACCAGAGGGATATTAAGGAGCATCTTGTCTGCAGAATTCACAAGGCTATGTATGGTCTAAAACAGTCACCACTACTCTATTTTCAGAAGATAAATGCATTTCTAATCGAGAGAGGCAGCCAATTTTCCAGCATTCTTGAAGGTTATACAGATGCAGATTCGGCAGGAGATATCAACACCAAAAAATCGACTTATGGATAGGTATTCTTATTCAATCAAGGCCTAATCTCATGGAACAGCCGAAAACAAATCTCAATAGCATTATCATCAGCTGAATGATAATACGTAGCTGCCACAAATGCTACCAAGGAGGCAATTTGGCAGAGAAATCTACTGGCAGATATCGACATTGCTCAGCTACAGCCAACAACCATATATTGTGATAATCAAAGCACAATCGCATCATCTCTAAATACGAGGGAGTAAGCATGTTGAAATCAGGTATCACTACCTCAAGGAAAAAGTGCAAGCAAGGAAGCATCATTAGTCTACTGCATGACATATTCTATGGCAGCAGATTACTTCACCAAAGCATTATCTAAGGATCATCACATCAGATTTAACAACATTCTAAATTTGAAGATCAAAGTTTTTCACCATCCACATTAAGGGAGAGTGTTAGATTTTAATGCTCAGGTCCAATTCCATTTGGTAATGAGCATCCTATAAACTGTATATACTCATACTACAACAAAACCTGAAGTCCAACTCCATCGACTTCAACTTCATCATTACTCGACTCTTGATTCACTCGACTCCATTGACACTCGACTCACGTCCCACGTCGTGATCAGAAGGACGACGTTGATAGTCCACCTACTTGTACATAAATCTACTTGGCTATCTACTATAGGATGGCTCTAGTAAATTAGGTAAATTCAAACTTATACTCTCAAGTATTGATCACTGAACTGCAATCATCAACAATGAATTCTCCAAGCGAAGAACGCAGCCAAGCAACCTGATCAACAAGCAAGCATAGTCTCATCATCTCTCCAGGTCGAAGTGGACGAAGGCACATTCATGGTGAAAGATCAAAGTGCATTTTTGGATGATTCATGGTTTCTGGATTCTAGAGCAACTCAACATATGACCAATCAACGTGAGATCTTCTACAAATCATATCATCATAACATTTGTGTCTGTGGCTCTTTTTTTTTTTTCTAAACATATCAGATGTTGTCCTAGAAAATTATCCACTTCTATCCCACATACACAACAAATTGATTCACACGAGGAAGAGGACAATAAATACAAAGCATGGGACTTCTACGAGTTTCAAAGCTGGTATGTCAAATTGATAATTCATTTTCCACTTTCTTTTAACTCAATGTTAGGCTTGAGTATACTATCATAATGTTAGTCGATTGCCATCCTATGTAAAAGTAGTACTCAAAGTCATGGAGCTTGATGTGCTACACCAACATCAAGAAAAAATAAACAGCCTTCGTGAAGTATATACTATTGATGATGAGAGCGAGAAGAGTAGTATTTTCTCAAATAGCTTTTGTGATGTGTCCCACATATGCTAGAACGCTATTTGAACTTACATATCGTACATTTGCATATGCAACAATGGGGGTTGGGCCATAATTTTTTGGTTAAGCAATGGATTGCTACTAATTTGGTCATGATTAGGTGCTTAATCATAATGTCATCAGGGCTCATGCAACACGGTGCAGGTATGCTTTGCATTCTGGTTGTTATTATTTTGATGTGAACAATAATAATCAATGCATAGGATTACAATTTGTGAAGGCGATCACAACCTTTTAGAGGACATAATCTATGTTTTGAACTTTAGAGATGTGGTCCAAAATTATAGGGGGAATCCTTTAAAGTGATGAGAGATCTAAAACTTGGAAACTGATCCGATAAAATATTTCAACCAGAGTTTGAAATGGATATGAAACTAGTGCAAAAAAAAAAAGCCTAAGAGGCATTATAACATAGTGGAAAGGAAGGAGGTCATATGAGAATTCAGAGAACTACATGTAGAGTTTTGACCTAGGGGAGAATTAGGATTTGCTGAAAAGAGGGTTATTTCACGACAATCATTGGTCTCGACAATCAATAATATAGATAAACAAAAATATGCAAAACTTGCAATTTATTTACTCACATAATGTCCGAAGTCTATTCTATTGGGATTTTTAGTTTAATTACTTTTTGCCATTTTGGCATTATTATTATATAGTCTCATTTTTTTACAATTTTGTCCTATGTCAAAGTTGGAGCTATTTGCTCAAAGACAACGGCCATGTGACACTGTGAATCGTACATATGCATTAAAATCGAGGGTTAAGATTAGATAAACCATTCAGTAAAGAGAAAAGATATGTGTATGTGATTTTGTATCTGGAAAATCTCTCTCTCTCTCTCTCTCTCTCTCTCTCTCTCTCTCTCTCTCTCTCTCTCTCTCTCTCTCTCTCTCTCTCTCTCTCTCTCTCTCTCTCTCTCTCTCTCTCTCTCTCTCTCTCTCTCTCTCTCTCTCTCTCTCTCTCTCTCTACGACATCCCATGTTCCCATCATCGTTATTGCACTTGCAATACCTGCAAAACATCTTCTTCTTCGACTGTGAATTCGATGATTGTTCTTGACCTTGAGTCTATTTCTGATTCATTGCAGCCTTCTTGGAGCTTTTCTGCTTTTGTCGCTTCGAGCCTTTGTTGACAAATAGAGCCTGAGAGGAGGAAGTAGACAAAGTGTCTTGACTTCTTCTATTGTCTTCTTGCAGCAACATAGTGATAACTCTAGTAAGAGTTAAATATGAGTGTGTCGATATGATCATCACCCAGTTCTCATATGTAGAGGGCAAGCTTGAAAGCAATGTCATAATTGTGTCTTGATCGTCTACGACCGATCCGACAGCAGCCATCTATTGCAAAAGATTCTTAAACTGGTTAATGTGACTCTGAGAGGATCACCACTAGACATTTTGAATGTGAAGAATTTCCTTCATAGATGTAACTTAGTAGTTACGTCCCTCACGTCATATAGTGAGTTCAAAATGTCCCAAACGTCTCTAGACGTTTTAGCTTCAGCTATGTGTCCAATCTGTGTATCTGATATATTGAGGATAATAAGCGCGAAAGCTTTACCATCCTTCGATTTCCACTTTGAGTCATCGTTTTCAGGTTTTACTTCTGCACCTGTGACAACATCCCATAATTCGTTGGTGATTAACAAGGTCTTCATCTTTAATTTTTACAAAGGATAATTGGATCCATTCAGCTTGTCTACGATAAGACCGGCTTTACTTTGAGAATCCATCTGGAACTTAGTCTGTCAATTGTATTGATGACGCTAAGATGTGGTAATGCCAACAATAAGAAATCAATTCTTTGATACTGAAAGGTTGAAAAGAACTGAAGAGTATGATATGAATCTGATATCGCGAAAGATATCAAGTATTAGAGATTTCGCTCTGATATCATATTGGAATCAGATAAAGAATAATGATTTCGCTCTGATACCATGTCAAAAAAGTTAAAATAGCAATGATCGACTGATACAGTGCTTTCTTATTTTGACGGCACCACGTGTGCTCAGTTCTAGAATTATCGGGCCGCCTTTCTTTTACAAGCCCTTTGAGTGCTTTTAAGCAACTTTATCTTTGTACTTACTTATCAATTGAATATACAGTTTGAGGAGAGCAATTTTGTTGTCTTGTCTTGTTGCACTTGACGTTGTGCTGTGGTGATTGATCCAGTCGGGTGTTTAAACTATTTTCTTAACTTGGTATCAGAGCCCTTGGTGGCTACAAACATCGGATAAGAACAGAGAGCTACGAATTCATGACGGTTTCTTGGCTAGGAAGCACAAAACTGAGTCTGTGGAGATTCGTGGAATAGCTCAAAACTGTAAGAAGATTCAGAGGCAAGGGATTATTGGCTAAAACGAGAAGCCAAACGGAAGCATAGAACTCCGTAGAAAGACTGCCTAGTGTGGATTCAATCTGAAATCAATCAAAGATTTGTTTGAAGCATATAATTGCTGACTGTAGGGTGACCTGAGTGCAGTAGAAGGCTGCAAAAAGTAGCTCAGAGAAAACCTAAGCATAGCCCAAGAAGTCTCTCTTCTTTCATGGCTGGGGTTTCAGTAGGAAACATTGATGGTTTTTCAAATCTGTAAAGGCTTGAAGAGGGGCGATCTAGCAGGAGTAATCAAGCTGCAGACAGCCGCTGACCGCCGTGGAGAGCTGGAGGAGAGCTCGTGAAGTAGGCCGTGAGTTTTTCAAAACTCTTAGTAATCTCCATAGCCAGGAAGAGAGAGGAGGTCGTGTGGAGGCTCGCGCGCAGGGAAATCCGAGAGGGACTGTAGTGCTTGGAGGTGTTTAGCGTCTATAAGAGCCAACTTCGGCCCTCGAGATTGTTCGCAACCATCAGATAAGCCTCCAATAAATCAACAGCCAAGATGGAGTTCTCAGGGAGGAATGTGGGCCATAGAATGGAGGATCACCCTTAGATGGGCTTTGAAAGGGCCCTGAAGAACTGAAAGGCAAAATAGGCCTTCTTTTCATTAAAAATTTTCGAACTGAAAAAATTGTTGGGTCCCAAGTTTTTTGAGAGGTGAAGTTTATTCACACTAAAGAAACAGTTCAAAAACCCAATGGCCAAACAAAAGGCGATAGCCTCCAAATGAAGGGCACCCTGATTGTACCTGCAAGTACGATATGTCAAAATAGAGTGATTGTTGCGAAGAAAGTGTTTGGAGCACACCAGAAGTGATTTCACCATTCTACTGGGTACGTAGCTAGGAGTTGGTGACGAGAAGCATTTTGGAAAGCGACGCCAGTTTGGATTTCAATTTGGCGAAAGAGCGGCGGGTGGCCTGGTAAGCCAAAATTGCAGGTCATTATTTTTTATTTCAGACATCACGGTTGGCTTTGGCATACACTTTATAGCCTACAGGTGGAGTTTCAAGCTGTTTGAAATGGCAAACATCAATGAGGCAATTTTAGGCTATGCAAGCAAACTTGATGGGACTTCTAACTACAACATCTGGAAATTCAAAATGAAGAACGTTTTGATGGAGAAAGAGTTATGGAAAATCGTTGCAGGTATTGAAGTCCGGCCAAATGCCACTCCAGGTGACATGAGGGCCTTTGATAAGAAGGCGCAGAGAGCATTGTCCTTGATCAATCTTTCAGTGAAAGACCATGTGATCACTCATATAAGTGATGCCACGACGGCTAGGGGAGCTTGGGAAGCTCTTAGAATGCAATTTCAAACTTGCAATCCAACTCAGGCCATGTTCTTGAAGTCGAGATTGAACGTAGTTAGGATGGATGAAAGCGAATCGGTGGGATCTTTCTTCACCAGGATAAAGGAGCTGAGAGATCAACTTGTGGCAGTTGGAGAACCAATTAGGGATGTTGAATTGGTACATACCACAATGAGCAGTGTCTTGGAAAGGCTATAGATGTTTGTGAGCGGCATTGCTTCGAGGGAGAGATTGCCTACTTTTGAAGACTTCCACGGAATCATGTTGCAGGAAGAGCAGCGTCGCGAAGTGGTGAAGTCAAGGCAAACCCCACAGGAGAATCAAGCCTTGCTTGCTAAAGGCAAGCAGAAAGGATGGAAAAGGATTTCCAAGAAATCCAAGGATGATGATGACGAGGGAGAGTCATCATAAAAGTCGAAAAAGAAGAAGAAAGACAAATGTTACTATTGCCACAAACCGGGTCATTGGGCACGCGAGTGTTACAAGAAGAAAGCGGACATAAAGCCGAGAAAAGTGAAACAACAAGGCAAGATTGCCGAAGATGACAAGACAACTTCTCATCGGCATTGGCATCCCAGGTTGATGATGGTGCCAGATGGTTCCGAAGATTCAGGTGCCACAAGGCATATGACCAGGAAACATGATTGGTTTGAGAAATTCTCACCAATCCATGATGGGGATAAGGTCACTCAAGCCAATGGGGAGGAATGCCAAATACAGGGTGTGGACAATGTACCCGTGCAGTTTCCTGATGGTAAAATCAAGAATTTCCCTAATGTGCTTTATGTTCTTGGACTCAAAAAGAGTTTGCTTTCTGTTGGAGTAATGGCAAATCAACATCTTAAAGTTGAATTTGTCAAGGATGGATGCCTTATGAGGGATATGAGCCACAACCATAAAGTGGCGGTGAAAGGTTATAGGGATACTAACTGTGGCCTTTATAAATTGGATGTTGCAAAACCAGGAAAATATGGTTTGGCTATCTCAACAACATCTCAATCTGAGTTGTGGCACAGAAGACTTGGCCACTTGAACTATGGGAGCTTAAGATTGATGGCGAAGCTAAAGATGGTAATAGGATTACCAACATTGCAGGATGATCATCACGCAATATGTGAAGGATGCGTCATGGGAAAGCATCGCAGGGAGACATTCAAGGAAGGTGGAGCTGCAAGAGCTAAGAAATCGCTGGAACTTATTCACAGCGACCTATGCGGCCCAATGAAGACCATGTCATTGGGGAAAGCATATTATTTTATGACTTTCATAGATGATTACTCTAGGAGGACATGGATTTATTTCTTGAAGCAGAAATCTGGCACTTTTGCTCACTTCAAGGAGTTCAAGACTTTAGTAGAGAACCAACTGGATGCACGCATCAAAGTGCTAAGATCAGATAGAGGGGGCGAATACAAATCTGATGATTTTGAGGACTTTTACAAAGAACACGGCATCAAAAGACAATTCACACAATCACATACGCCGCATAGTAATGGTGTAGCTGAAAGGAAAAATGGGACTATTATGGAGAGTGCACACTCCATGATGAAGCAAATGGGCTTGGCCAATTCACTTTGGTCGGAAGCGTGCAGTGCGGCAACGTTCTTGCAAAACAGGAGCCCTACAGTTGGGGTTCCAAATGTGACTCCCAAAGAAGCATTTACAGGAATAAAGCCAAAAATTGACAAGTTTCGTGTCATTGGATGTAAGGCCTATGTACATGTGCCAAAGGAAGAGCGAAAGAAACTTGATGCCAAAGTAATCAAGTGTATCTTCGTCGGTTATGATGAGAGGACGAAGGCGTACATGTGTTTTGATCCTATAATGAACAAGATCCACATAAGCAAATATGTGATCTTTGATGAAACGCATAAGTATGAAGATGAAGACCATGCAAGTGGTGAAAGCATCAACACAATTTTGGAAGAAGGAGATGAAGAAGATTCTCCACATGATGATGCACGTGAAGACGAGAGTCGAGAGGGCGAGTATGAGAGGACACCACCTATTCAAGAGCCTAGGAGAAGGTACTTGCCAATAGGAGCAATAAAGGAGAAACCGATTGGAAGTAAGAGACATTACTTAGACACTCCTTGGGATACATACTCTCCACGTAGTGTATCACCTGAATCTAAAATACCAAAATGGTATGAGAAGATCATGAAGGACGCAAAGCTAAATCAACCAGGATCTAGCACACATGGAGAAGTGAGAAGATCAACGAGGGAAAGGAAGTCTCTTGATCGTTAAAGAACTATGCCTTTATGAGTGACATTTTGAAGTGTCGAGAGCCATCAACCTTTGATGAGGCAAAAGGTCACAAAGAGTGGCAAAGGGCAATGGAGGATGAGATGGAATCCATCCACAGGCATGATACATGGGAGTTGGTTGATCTACCACTTGGAAAGAAACCCATTGACAACAAATGGGTGTTTAGAACAAAGTTTCATGCGGATGGCACGATAGCAAAGCATAAGGCACGCCTAGTAATGAAGGGTTATGAGCAAAATAAAGGAATTGACTATGAAGAGACATTTGCTCCAGTGGCTAAGTGGACTACACTATGCCTTATCATTGCCCTAGCATCTCATTTTGGGTGGAAGATCCATCAAATGGATGTAAAGTCCGCATTTTTGAATGGTGACTTAGAGGAAGAAGTTTACATGGTCCAACCACAGGGAGTCATGGCAAAAGGACAAGAACAGAAGGTATGTAAGCTATGCAAAGCACTTTATGGCCTTAAGCAAGCGCCACACGCATGGTATGGACACATTGACAATTACTTTCTTTCTCATGGGTTTGTAAAAACAAATTCAGATCCAATCTTCATGTTCTTATAAACGAAGATAACATTGCCTTGATTGTACTTTATGTTGATGATATCATTATCACGGGCAATGATGAGAACCTCACTCGTTCTATCAAAGCCAACTTATGCAAGCAATTTGAGATGATAGATTTAGATCTTATGCACTAATGCTTGGGTGTCGAAGTATGGCAAGAAATGTCGCTTAATTTTGATTTGTCATCACATCGACACATGTAGCCCTTTGTACAATCAACAGTTTCAAGTGCTTGATTCCAGTTAACATTATTAGTTTGAGAATCATAATGGACTCCCAGTGTTTTTTCTGCTCGGTCACAAGTATGATCCATTGTGGAAGAATCATCATCTCCCTTCTGGATAGTTGGCTTGATCATCCAAGTCAATGGATCAACTTTGTCTGCTCGCTCATGGTTTTCAAATGTGATTTGCATGTATCCCAATCATGAATCACTTGCACTTGTTCTAGCCTATGATGAGTTACTCCACTACTAAATTTTAGTGTGTGTGCAACACCAAACTTCCAAGTCTCCCTCTGCATTTGACAACTTCACTTTGAGAACAAACAAAATTTGCTGGGTCCACAGATTTGTGACAGCCCCCAAAAAGCCAAACTTTCACTTCTCTACTTCAAAAGAAAAACTCCAACCTTCATTTACATGAAACACTATTAATTTCAACGTACTTTTCAGCTTGCAAACACTTCTACCTACCAAAATGAAGATGTGTACTTGCTTGCTGGCCAATCTATTCTAAACTTAGAAAGCCATACAAAATTAGAAAACCCTGCCCGTATTGAAAAGCACACAAATTTCTAGAAGCAAGAAATTGGTGCTATTTCAATAATACTATGATAACAATTTGATGGCAGATTTTTATGCAACTAAAAAAGAGGTTTGGAAGAGTTGTTCTCCAAGCTTTTGGGTTGATGTCCACCAATGCCTCCAAAGAGCCTTCTAAGATGTCTCTCCTCCAATGCCCTGAAAAAATGCACGTGTGCCAATGAGCTAGGAGACCGACAAGATTGAATTATGATGTATTACATCCAGTTCTAGCTCAAGCATCATTTGAAAAGTGGGGATTGGACTGCGGTGGTCCCATCCACCCAGCTGCAAGAAGTTCACAAGCCCGATATATCATCGCGACTACAAATCATCTCACCAAATGGGTAGAAGCCAAGGTAGTGGGAACAGCTGATGCATGATCCACTGCCAAATTTCTATACGAAAACATGCTCCAGCTTGATGATGACAAATAGCACATACATGGATCAGGTCATGCATTACAAGAAGTCATCACAGCTAGATCTAACAAAATCAAGCCATATCTAATGAGATCTAGTCAGATCAAGTAAGATCCAACAAGATCGAGCACGATCTGTCCAGATCAAGTAAGATCTAGCAAGATCCAAGTAGCAGGTAGTAGATCACCATCTGGCCTCAAACAATGAAGATTTGATTTGAAGATCTCAAGAAAAAGTACCAGAAATAGAGGTAAAAATCATTGAAATTGATGGATCAGCTACTAGACCTTCATAAGAACAATTCAATGGCTCAAATTCGATCCACTTTGACCAACTCACTCTCCAGAAATGATTTTTTGAAGTATCAATAAAGCACTCACACAACCAGCGCACGCTGTATAGTTGGTCTTTCAACTCAGTTTTCACGACGACATATGTTCGCAAAGAGCAACCAGACACGAGTAGCACAAGTTGTTTGAAGGTAGAATACATTCATTGTATGTTTCTCCAAATATGAGCAAATTGTGCACATTGAATTTTGGATTTTATATAACAATTTCTAAAAAAAATTAATTGTAGGTGAAAATAATATTTTTTGATAAGATGCCATCATACTTCAAGCTTTGGACACTGATAGGGGATAAAGAGACTTGCATGTATTGCAATGCTTATCATTTTTGTGCCTAAAGAAGTCTAAGTGAGTGGGAGAAAACAAAACATTCATGGTGGATTGATTTTCCAGAAGGTTCTTGTTCAAACGATGAAATGGAAAGCTTTCGCATGCATGACAGAGGAACTTTGCCACTTCACCAAGTGTGGACATTGATGTACATGTGGAACTTGACATGTGTGCCACATTGGAGATGAGCAGAGGCTTCATCTTTGGATCCAGCCTCGAATGTTACTTTGAGCAGTAAGCGAAAATGTGATGAGTTTGAGTTCACTAGACCTTCACATTACCCATTCACATGTTAGAGCAAGATTTGTTCAAAACTTTATTTGTTATGTGTGGAACACAACGCCTTTCAAGGTTTGTCGAAATTTTTAGTTGGCATGTGTGGAATACAATATTTTTGCATATGTTATGTAATTGAAATGTATGTTTTTTCCTTTGTGGTAGATATTCACAATATGTGGAGACATATTAGCTATTGCAAAATGCACTGCTGCAGAGACCATTGCTAGTGAGATTCATACTATTTTATTGCATATGAAGACAATATTGTGCACGAAGTAGAACAAAAGAGGCAAAAGCATGCAGTGTAGTGCAGACATGGTTTTGATTGACTTTCCAACATGATTTATCTTAGATGGTTTTAATAGAAGGGTGCCTGTTTGGAATATTCTTGATGATAGATTGCTAGAGGCATCCATGCAATTCACCTCAACAATTGTTGATGATGATGGCCTCATAGTTAGTATTTTGGGAGTGCTAGAGATACCTGCATTTGTTCAAGCTGGTAAAAAATCTGGACTAAAGGTGGCACGTCATGCCATAATATGGGGGGAGGATAAATTTGACATCATTATCTTACGATTTCAGGTGAATTTACATCAATTACTTGTTGAAATTTGTTATTGTTCTTTTTTAAATATTGCTTGATGTGTTCCAATCTATAAACTTTTTTTGCTGCAAGTACATAAACTTGTTGATTATGTCACATGTCGCATTGAATCCACTCCTTTAGTTCCTATGGGTGACTGTGATTCGATCGATAGTTCCTTTTCCATAGTGCGACTAATCATTGGATACATTATTATTCTCTAGTAGAGCGATTGAAGAACAGTATTGGGACTCAACCAATTGTGAAGGTGTCGAGAAGAGTCTCCATCTTTTGCGTTTCTTTGTAGAAATGTTGTACAAGCCTTCAAGAGTGGTGGTTGATGCTTTCTTAGGTTGGAGGGGGTTCATTATATGCATGTGGAAGTACCAATCGACACTACATTGCAATGGATTTTGATCAAGACATTGTCAATTTGGCCACCCATAGATATGGTCTGTGAATGTTCCAAATGTTGGATTATTCTCCTTCTTACCAATCGTCTAATCGATTTTAATCTTCATCCATTGTTTATCAAGTTCTTTGAATTTTCCCGTGTGTTTACACAATCTGCAGAATTACAAGTGTTTTTCATAGTCTGCAGAATTACACGGAGTTTAACGACAGTGTCGCATTCTTCGCCTGTCAGGAATCTCGTGTAAAAATGCAGTGTCGTTTTTTTCGCATTTTTTGCCTGACATAAATCTCGTGTAAAAATGCAATGTCACCTTTTTCGCATTTTTCGCCTGTCAGAAATCTCGTTTAAATTTGCAATGTCGCATTTTTTGCTTTTTCCAAAGAGTCTCAAATGTTAAGGAAATGACTCTGTCAAAGTGTGGGGCAACCCTCCATGAGATTTAAGGGCACTTTGGATTTTTTGGCATTTTGCGAAAAACCCGACAGTGTCGCCTGTGGCTGTTTTAGTTCATTTTTGTAGAGCAACAGTTTTGGTTCATTTATGCAAACAGAACGTTTACGGCCAAATTCACCGCTTATCAATAATCAATGACAAGGATCAGATGGATGCCAGCGGATCACCAACCAACTGGCGATCGCAATTGATGACCTAATTTCTTAGTATAAATAGCTGTTCATACAAAGTAATTCAATCAAAAATCAGAATTATCAGAAGCATTTGAATAGTTAGCTCTCTATCTCTCAAGTCTGCGAGCTTGAACACTCCTGAGTATTCTAGCTTACTTCTTAGAGTTGTTTTAGAGATTGCTATTGTGCTACTGCTCATCAGCATTGCGCATTAATTCAAACTTTCATATTAGCCGCTCAGAGATAGCATAGAGTACACGACTTCAATCCGTAACCTATTGTACTCATTTACTTATGTTTCATTTTGAATCAATACTATTCTTATTGCATTCAGTTTCGTCTCAGACTATATGCGTTTTTGTATTTCTTCGTGACTAATTATTTGTCTGATAATTTTCGATGCTTAATTGTTTGGCTACGTAATCACTATAATACTGACGATTTCAAAGTTAATTACTATAAGTTCAAACGTGATTTCTATCACTATTGTCTTGTTTGAAATTGATAGGCGTAGTCATGCATTGGAAAGATGAAGATAGTTTATTCCGCCATGCACAAAAGATTTTCTTTCTAGACACACGAATTATTTTCATTCATTTCTTTTTGAGCTAGACCTATCTTCTGCACATACCACTTTTCAGTTAAGAAAACAGTTTAAACACCCGACCGGATCAATCACCACAACACAACGTCAAGTGCAACAAGACAAGACAACAAAATTGCTCTCCTCAAACTATATATTCAAATGATAAGTAAGTACAAAGATAAAGTTGCTTAAAAGCACTCAAAGGGCTCGTAAAAGAAAGACGGCCCAATAATTCTAGAACTAAGCACACGTGGTGCCGTCAATTTTAGAGTTTACTCTATTCATGGGACATACCTCCATGATATTATTACAAGTAAAGGCTTTTTTTTTTTCTTTTTTTTTTTAACGTAACCAGATCTAAGCCAAGTTTGGCTCTAAAAGTCTCAAACTTTTCTTTACTTAAAGCTTTTGTAAATATATCAACAACTTATAACAACGTAGAACAATGTACAATACTTATATCCTCAGATTGTAGTTTCTCACGCACAAAGTGATATTTTACCTCAATATGTTTTGTCCTTGTGTGAAAGACAAGATTCTTAGCCAATTATATTCCACTTTGACTGTCACTGAAAAATAACAGTAGGATTTTCCTGCTTCATGCCAATCTCACATAACAACTTACGTAGCCAAACAGCTTCCTGGGTAGCGGAACTTAACGCTTTATATTTGGCTTCTGTAGAAGAAAGAAAAATAGTATCTTGCATCTTGCTAGACGATGAAAAACAACGAAGGCATAACTTGTTGTTGACTTTCTATCATCTACATTTCCTGCCCAATCAGCGTCAACATAACCCTGCAACTTAGGTAAAACACTTTGTCTTTTGTAGATTCGGCCAAGGTTAGGTGTACCTTTCACATACCTCGAAATCCTTTTCGCGGCTTTCCAATGGTCCATAGTGGGTGATGACATGAATTGGTTAATCAAACTTACAATATAGCAGATATCAAGACCTGTAGTCGTAAGATATATCAAACTCCCAACTAGCTGACAAAATAGAGTAGCGTCAACATGTGCACTATCATCAGTACGAGATAACTTCTTACCAGATTAGCAAGGGATGATGGAAGGTTTGCACTCTGTCATGCGAAATCTCTCCAATACCTCGCGCACATACTTGTTTTGACATAACTTGATATCACTGCGATCAAGCGATCGTTGACACTCTAAAAGTAAAAATTTATAAGAACCAGTATCAAACTCTCTTCTAGATTGGTCCAATATGTGGGTCTTTTTCAAAAAGACCCCTCAAAGAGAGGTTTAGGCTAAACTCTTAGTTAACTACATCTCTCCCCTTGTAACGTTCCTTACGATTGAGTGTGACAGTTTGAAACCTCACGACCAGCAAGCTAAGGCCCAATAATTTGAGTCGCATGATGACTCGTTTGCTCAAAGTCCGTCTTCGGCACTTGTGTAAAAATTCGATAGTTCAATGTCGATGTTGAGCCAATTTGTCAGCCATTCGGGAAATGCTGGAGAAGGGTTGCATGTGTTCACCATCTCTAACACTCCCTCTTGAACGATGTAATCTTTTTCTTCATCCAATTCCGATTGATCTTTTGTGTTTTGTCAACTTTTTAAGGACATCTTAAACTTGTTTTAAGAGTATCCCACGTTACCACATGCAAAACCTCTAAGGATGCATTAGATTTGTTATCAAATCTCTATGAGACTCATGTTGTAACCACTAGATTACATCTTAGAAGGAAGTTCTTTACTCTTAGCACTTCTGATTCTACTGTCATCACTTCTCACATCAACAGCTTCAAATCTTTATTGAATCAGTTATCAGCTGTAGGATGTTCTATTCAAGATGATGATGTCATTATGACCTTGCTTTCTTCTCTTCTAAAATCGTTTGAACACTTTGTGGTGATGATCTCCACACAACCCGACCTCACTCTTCAAAAGGTGATTGGTCATCTTCTTCAAGAAGAAATGCGAAGAAAGACTAGCAGCCTTCTATCAAAGACAAATCCATGGCTCTATACACCAAGAAGAAAGACTACTCCAAGGGCAAGAATCAAGTGCAACAACAACAACAACAGAAGCCTCGCACTCAAGGTGAGCATGGTGGATTGCGCAAGAAGATTTTATGCAGATATTGCAAGAGAGCCAATCACGACATCAAGGAGTGTCATATCCGGATCTACAACGAGACAAAGAAGCAACAACAACAGCAACAACCAGACTCCTCCAACGCGGCAGAATTCAAGGAGCAAGATACACATTTGTTAATGGCTTACAACAACAGCAACGAAGACTGTGATAGTTGGTGTCTGGACAAGGGCGCTACCCAACACATGACCTCTCGCAAGGAATGGTTTACCAAGTATGCAGCTTACAATAGAGATCAATTCATCTACCTCAGAGATTCTAGCACCATACGTGTGGAAGGCAAAGGAACAGTGAAAATCACCTTCAACAACGATTTATCTATTTGTGTTCCTAACGTCCTTCATATTCCTCAGTTATCAAAGAACCTGTTATTAGTCTCTAAGATAACTGATGAGGGCTACACTGTTACTTTCTCATCTGAGCAGTGCACAATACTCGAGGAAGATACTACTCTGACTATGTGCACTAGAGTCGAAAATCTTTACATACTCTCTAATTCAATTGCATTAGCTAGTATCTCTAATGAAAATGTAAATGACAGTGTTGTTTTGTGGCATAGTCGATTTGGACACGTGAATACAAGATCTCTTTCTTATATGCATTGTAATAATTTAATTGATGGACTAAATTTCCTTTCTTCATTAGATAGGAAATCTTTCTTTTGTGAATCATGCATCTATGGGAAGCACTCTAGAAGCAAGTTTTTAAAATTACATTCCATCAAAACAAAGCATGTATTGAATCTTGTACATAACGATCTTTGTGCGCCAATGCCAACTCCGTCCTTAGGATATGCAATCTATTTTATCACTTTCATAGATGATTATTCTAGATGGTCTACAGTCATGTTCATTAAGCACAAATATGAAGCCTTTGAATGCTTCAAGAGATTCAAGGCCATGGATGAGACACAAACGTCTACAAAAGTGAAGACACTCCGAACTGATGGTGGTGGCGAATACATCTCTAATGAGATGTCTGACAACCTGGTTGAACATGGTATTAGAAGACAGTTCTCCACTCCCTATTCACCTCAACAGAACAAGATTGCAGAAAGGAAGAATCAAACTCTTCTCAACTCAACCAGATCCATGCTACATCAAACACACCTACCTACGAAGTTCTGGACAGAAGCTACTGCCACAGTCTGTTACGTGCAGAACAGATCCAACACTAAAGCCGTCAACAACAAAACTCCTTATGAAGTTTGGCATGGGCACAAGCCTAGTGTCAGCCATTTAAAAATCTTTGGTTGTACATGTTTTGTTCACATTCCTAAATAGCTTAGGAAGAAGCTGGATCATAGGACAACTAAATGTATCTTCATTGGCTATCTTGATGAATATAAAGCTTATAAATTTTATGATCCATCCACCAATGTAGTATTTCCCTCTAGGGATGTAATATTTCAAGAACATACATACTATGATTTAAAACAACCATCGATAAATGATGCTATGTCATTTCATCCTATTTTACGTAACATGAATTCTTCCAACGTTGATGTTCCTTCTACAGCTTCTGCAGCTACAGCTACAGAAGCCGCGTAGCCGACAATACTTGTCATCAGATCAGACCAAGCTAGCTCGAGCAGATCTGGAGAAATTCAAGAAGAAGCATCATCGCATCATGGTCAACCAAACATCGTTTAAAGGCACAATCGACTTTTTTTCGCAAAAAATCCGAAAGGAGAGAAAATGCCGACGGTTGTCTGTTTTGAACGAGGAACATTCCCAGCCACTTCCCGAAATTTGCGAAGTGAGAAAAAACCACTTCATGTAAAATGCAAAGTGAGAGATTTTGCGACGTCCTCATCCATGTCAACGATCCTGATTTGTTGACCGTATATATATTATATACAGTTGTCACAAAAGCCATATACTTCCAAGTACAACGGCTTTCCTGATTAGGTGACAAACATCCAATGTAATTGATACACAGATGAAATCTATAAATAGATCATCCAAGCACAGATTATAGGTTGCACCATCCATGAGATGTATTATTTGAGTCTCCCAGTTATGCCGTCGATTTTTGGTTGTAATTGCTATTTGTATTGTGCTTCAATGTAATAAAGCAGTAGCGCTTTTCTATCTGTGTATAGCGTAAATGAATGCTTGTTGTGATTGAATGCACTTTATCGATGTTTGATTGTGCTTGTTTACTCACTCTGATCAGAACACGGATGTCTACAACTCCTCAATTTCTAATCAGACGATGAATGTCTTTGACGCTTGAGGGACTCGCGATATCATACCGCTATGGCTATCTATTTCCGAACTATACTTCTCATTGAAACCATTTTTCCAGTAATACCACACACACCATCTCTAATCTCTTTGGTGGATTGTACTCCTGTTTTTTAGAGTATGAATTAATTTCTAAGATCCTGTTGGGCAATTAGAGCACTTAAAGTTGCGATTATATTCAACATAAACTTTCTATTAGACTGTTTTTGCATCTAGCAGCTGATTATAACGGGAGAGCTGTTCCACAACATTCCTGCTCTCTTCTCCGTTCGCGTTCTTCTATCTCCCTTGCCCCATCATAGATATCTGACCTTTTGTTTTATTAATCAATGTCAAACTGATTCCTATCATCATAGATTCATCCACAAATATTGTCAAAATCACGAACTTTCCTTCTATCCTTTTAATGTAAACATTGCAGACAGGTTGTGTAGGGTAGAAGCCTAGAGACTTCAGGAGACTATCAAGCTTCTTATACCAAGCTCGTGAGGCCTACTTTAGACCGTAGATGCATCGATGCAACCGACAGGTGAAATCTCGATTGTTTGGGTGTTCATATCCTTCAGGCCGCTTCATGAAAATTTCTTTATCTAAGTCTTCGTGGAGGAAGGCTATTTTGACATTAATCTAATGTATCTCCAAATTGTGAATGTATCATAAACAAGGAGTAGTCATATGCTCGACATCTTGACCATCGAGGAGTATTTATCGAAGTAGTTGATATCATATCTCTGAGTGTAGCCTTTAGCGACAAGTCGAGCTTTGTATCTTCCGACATTGTCATCTGATCTCAACCTCTTTTTATATACCCATTTGAAGTCGACCTTTTCCTTTCCTTCGAAAAGTGGTTCAAGTGTCCACGCCCGATTCTGCTTCATCGATTCGATCTTTTCGACATTGCTTGCTTCCAAAATTCTCCTTCAGGATTTTGGATTGCTTCAAGATATGCCATTGGTTCCTCAGTGAAGCTACAGAATTTGACGTCTGTGTCTTGACTCCACTGAAGATTATCGATGAACCTATCAGGGGGTCTTCTTATTCTTTTCGACTTTCTTAGTTGGATTTGTCGTTGCTGGTGTGTTTGTTCGTCGAATTCTTTGACAAGATGATCCTCCATTTCATGTTCAAGAGTCTGTGGTTCAACATTCTGATTCGATGTATGGCCTTGAACTCCCTCTTCAATTGGCAATTATGAGAAGATTTCATGACCTCTTGATTCTTTCACTCCTGAAAATGTCGATTTGTCGAACTTCACATCTTTGCTCATCACCATCTTTTTTGAGGTTGGATTGTATAGATCTGTGAGCCGTTCAAATAGCTGACCATCACTATCTGCACCAACTTTTTCGTCCAGTTTGCTTCTCCTTTCTTTTGGTACGTGCATGTATGTTGCACATCCGAACACTCGTACATACAATAGATCGGGCTTCTCATCCGTCCACATTCCGTGTGACATCTTGTTTTCCAATCTTGTCATTATCGATTGATTCTGTAGATGAACTGCAACTGCAGTTGTTTTAGTCCAAAACTGACTTGGCAATTGTGCTTGAGCCATCATTCACTTTGCTCCTTTCACAAGTATTATGTTTCATCTTTTGGGTACGCCATTGTATTGCCGTGTATAGGCAGGTGTGAATTGATGTTCGATTCATCTTTCCCGACAGAAGCTTGAAAACTCTTTACTCAAATATTTGCCTCCATTGTCAAACCTGATGGTCTGCAATTTCTTAGAGGTGTGGTGTCCCGCAATTGCCACGAATTTCTTGAATCCATCAAACACGGACTTCTTCTTCAGATATGGGTCATCCTGCTAAAATCATCTATGAACGTGAGGAAGTGTGGCTAAGCATGACAGTTTGAAACCTCATGACCGACAAGCTAATGTCCGATAATTCGAGTCGCCCGACGGCTCTCGTCCATCTTCAGCACTTTGTTGAAATTGGATAGTTCGGTGTTGATGTTGTGCAGATTTGTCGGCCATTCGGGGAATGCTGGAGAAGGGTTGCATGAGTTCACCATCTCTAACATCACACTTTAAAGTCATCTTCTTGCATGAGTTCTACCCATCGGAACTTATGACCTCTCAGATTATTCCGATTACAAAAGCATTTTGAAGATTGATGATCCATGTTCATACAAGTAATGTCTCTATGATTTCAAAGGATAGATCACCGCAAAAATTCTCTTTTTCTTGAGTAGTATATATGACTTGCGCATCGGATAATTTTTGCTCAAAAAAACAACAGGCTGACTCCCTTGTAATAGAATAGCTCCAATAATTGTATCACTCACGTTAGTGTTAATCATGAAAGAGATATTTGAATGTGCTATTCTCAACATGGGAGCTAAGACATCTAGAAGCTTGAGTTTGCAAAAACTCTCATTTAATTTCCCATTCCACTTTATTGGAGGGCTAAGCTTTCGTTTTTGACTCTTTATCCCTTTTAAAACATTATTAAGAAGAGTGGCAATTTTAGAACATTTTTCAATAAACTTTTAGAAGAACACAATGAAACCCAAAAAGGGTTGAGCTCACGGATCATTTCAGGAATTGGCCATTCCATTATCATCTTTACTTTTTCTTTGTCAATATTGATCTCCCGAGCGATGATCTTATGACCAAGGTAAATAAGTTTCTTTTTAAAGAATTCACATTTAGATTCTTTATCAAAAAGCTTCTATTGCCTTAAAATCCTTTAGACCAATACGAAGTTGTTTTATATGCTCTATTAGTATTTTACTATAAATCAAAATATAATCTTAAAGACTACTACAAACATTTTCAAAAAAGGATAAAATAGATCGTTCTTTTGTTGGAAAGTCACCAAAGTATTCATCAAACCAAAAGATAAGCTAGGAACTCATAATGGCCAAATCATGCCTTAAAACCATTCTTAGATGCATCATCTAGATGTATCACGATATGATGATATCTCGTTTGAAGATCAATTTTTGTGAGAATTTTTGTTCCACTTAATCGATCCATGAGATCATCCATTCTAGGGAGCGAGTACTTATTTTTTATGATAAGCTTATTCGGATCCTTATAATCCACGCATAACTGAAAACTCCCGTCCTTCTTATGCTTAAGAAGAATGAGCGCTCCCCATGTTGATTTACTTGGCCTAATCTGTCCCATTTTGAGATATTTTTCTATTTGCCTAGCCACTTCCCCATCTTCCTTTTGACTAAACCGGTGTGGTTATCTAAATTGGGTGGCTATTGAGCATCAATTTTATCCTATGGTCTATGGACCGTGTGTGTGGTAGACCATAAGGTAGTTGCTTAGGAAAAACGTCACTAAATTATTGTTTTAAATCTTGCATTAATTTTTGCTCTTGATGAGAATTTTTGGTGTTACAATTGAACAACACATTCACATCATACGCATGAACGATGCTATCTTTTTCCATTAAATCATTGGCTATGGAAGCGCAAGTGCTTGGAGATTTATAATAGTTGCCAAGTTAAATACATTATACTAAAGATGATAGATTGATGAATGCCATGTATTTATGCAGACTATGCTAGACTCCACATATTTATGTAGATTGTTAAAAAGATAAGTATCTTTGCAAATTTATTAGGTCCTTATCAAAAATTAGATTTAGGTGAAATTCTAACACTCTCCCTTAATGAAGATATCTATAACTTTTGTATTCTTAATCTAAGCATCTCACAAAATTTAATATGACCTTTTGAATTTAGAGTTGTGGCGAAAATGTCTATAACCATGAATTATATTCTATAGAAAATCAGATAGAGTTCTCTATCTAAAATTTTCTCTCTAACATAACCATACTGCCTCAATGTGTTTATTCTTGGAATTAAACTTGAAATTGACTGACAATGTAATAGCACTCTCGGAGCTAGCTGACCTGCACAAGGGCGTCTGAAGGCTGATTTGACTTGTGGAAGATTGCTTCAATTCGAAAGATATTTTCCAGGGGAAGATAATGTTCTTTCTAGCATTCTTCCATGCGGCTAGCCCGATCCATGGTGTACAGATCAAGAACACCTTCAAACAGAGGAGGAGCGGGCCTTTTGTAGATCGTCTTCCAAGAATAAGGAGCAGGTGACGGATGAGGAGGCTGTAACTGCCATCAAGCACCAAGAGGAGGGGGGTCAGGTAGTGTAGTCGTCTTCCTACCCTTTTGAGCAGACAATAGGGGGATGCAAGCTCTCCTCAACAAGTAGCTCATCACTCTCAATAAGTTGACTCAGTGAGTAGCTCAGCAAAGCTTTTCAAGCACTCAGTGAGTAGCTCAACAAAGCTTTTCAAGCTCTCAATGAACTGATCTTCTATTCTCTCCAACGAGTTGTTCTTTTCTCAACGAGTTTCTTAAGGTTTACTATGAGCTACCACTCTCTCTTAACGAGCTTCTACTCAAGGTTTGTTTTCATTGATGGTTTAATACGAGTTTTCATGTCTTTATGAGCAATCGCGTATCAAAAAGTTATTGAAGAAGAAAGATTCAACACCATTGCGTCCGAAGTGCAGAAAGCAGAACTGATTAATGTAAGTTGATTAATGTTTTCTCTTGAGTTGTTGCATACTTCTAACCAACACCTTTATTCGAATTTAGTAAGCAGAACTGATTAATGCTTTTCTGCATTCATCATTTCTCAGATTGAATTAAAGCTTCGAAAGGGCTTTGCCAAGACGGCCGTCATTTTATGAATTCTTTCGTATGAATTGGATGCTGGGCTCAAAATTCGACTATGCAAGTCAAAAATATTATATTGTTTTTAATATTTAAATCCAGGATCCTGTGTCTGAGTTGTCGGCTTAGTCTTCATTTAGTTTGTATTCTTTAGTTTGAGCTGAGTTGGATGCTCTGCTCCGGTTTCGAGACTGGCAATTCAAAGATTTGTTATTGCAGGTTCTGTTTTCATTTAGTCATTTGGTAAATATGCACTGAAGTTCATTAGTTTCTTACGTGATGGAAGTATGATAGACGATTGACGATAATATAAAAGTTGCTTATGGCATCAAACATTCTGCATCAAAGACCTTCGTCATGGTTTTGTCCATTGACCAATGAGGTGTGAGACATGTTAAAGATGGCATAGGAGAGACATGAAGAGTAAACCAAACTCAGAAACTACACAGAGCTTCAACTCTGCAACAAAAAATCAAAAAATAAGCTTACCTACACACACACTCAATGGGCACACACACAAGGCTTCAAACTCAAAAGCAAGATATGAAAATAAGGCATCAAAGAAATGTTTACCACTGAAGGTCTTTTGTGATAGGAGTTCATTTAAGGCTTCTAACTCTAGCATACGTTTTCCTTACAACGTTGCCTCATATACCTGCTATCTATCGTATCCTAGAAGTTTCATCAATCTTGATCATACTTTCTTAAGAAGTCAAATAAATCAGGAAACCATTATGCGTGTAAAAATTTAACTTACCAACAGTCGCTATCAGAGTCTCACTTTGAAATAAGTTAGAATATGGACTAAGCTTTATAACTTTTGCATTTGTAGTAGCTCTGTTTAGGCTCAACATCAGCGTTCCAATGGTGACTTGGCTTCTAATCAAACCTCTTTTGCAAAATAACACTGTTATTAGCTTTAAGTGTAGGTTGAACATCATTATTCCAATGGTTGACTTGCTTTTCAATTTTAACATATTTGCAAAGTAACATCCTTATGTTTTAAGTGCATGCCAATCACATTTTTTTTGGAAATTACCATCATTTGATTGTTAGTCATAGTCTATTTTTCCGAAGACCGGAATTTTTCCAAAGACTCAATTTTTTTTTCGAAAAACTCAAATTTTTTCGAAGACTCGATTTTTTCGAAAACTCGATTTTTTCAGAAAACTCGAAATTTTTTAGAAGACTCGAATTTTTTTTAAGACTCGAAGACTAAGATTTTTCCAAAGACCACTTTAATTGATACGCTTTAATTGCAGAAAATCTGAAGCGAGGAGATTCAAATGTATGTAGTATGTACATGCTTTGAGAAAAAATGGGTACTAAGCAACAATGCCCAGGAAAAACAGGTTCAGCCTCACTTTGAGAGCTTCTATAAAGACAATTTTCAAAAGATAAAAAATGTAAAAATTGTGCAACCTGAACTCTATGAACAAAGACGGACCCTTATCCAGATAGATTAATGTGAGAGTGTGAGGAATTCATAGATTTAATTAATCGTGGGCAATTCACCACGGTTCTGAGAACTGTACAGTGAACCATACGGTTCTCAAACTTTTTCGGTCCCAAGACTCAATTTTTCCCAAGACTCGAATTTTTCCCCCAACTTAAATTTTTCCCAAGACTCAATTTCTCCCAAGACTCGATTTTTTCAAAGACTCGATTTTTCCAAAGACTCAAATTTTTTCAAAGACTCGAATTTTTTTTTTCAAAGACTTGAAAATTTCCAAAGACTCGTTTTTGTAAATGAGTCTATTTTTTTTTTCCCAAAGACTCTATTTTTTTTTTCAAGAACTCGATTTTTTTGCCAAGACTCAATTTTTTCCAAGACTCAATTTTTTCAAAAGACTGCAACTTTTCCAACACTCAATTTTTACAAGACTCGAATTTTTCCAAGACTCGAATTTTTTTCAAGACTCGATTTTTTCCCAAGACTCGAATTTTTTCCAAGACTCAATTTTGTTCCAAGACTTAATTTTTGCTATGATCAAATTTTTCAAAGACTCGAATTTTTCCAAAGGATCGAATTTTTTTAAAGACTCGAATTTTTTTAATAGATCGAATTTTTCTAGAGACTCAGATTTTTCCAAAAGATCAAATTTTTCCAAAGACTCGAATTTTTTGAAGGATCGAAGTTTTTTAAAGACTCTAATTTTTTCAAAGACTCGAAGTTTTCCAATGACTAATTTTTCCATAGACTCGAATCATCGACCACCACCTAGATCAACCGTCATCGCCCATTAACGACGGACACACTTTGCTAGTTAGTTTCTAAAATTGTATGTACAAATGAGCTCCAAAGAAGAACATATACATGCAGCATGGAGCGAGCTTGAGCTTAACATGTTTCACACGTGTGAGAGTGAGTGATGAGCACATAACAAGGAGCACCAAGGGAGCGGGCCCCGGGGAAGTGCCTTAGCATGGAGCAGGGAGCAGGGAGCAAGGACGAGGCAGTTACCAGAGGCCAACAACAGGCTTTTCCGGCATTATCTGTCGAAAACAGACAGCCTCTCTCACACACACACCCATGCACGAAAACTAGCAGGCCGAGGTCGAGGGCAGGGAAGAAGCGAGCAGGAGTCATAGCACAGGGAGGAAGCGAAGGAAGACGGTCATAGCAGAGGCAAATGACAAGCCCGATCTTGATGAGAAAGCAGGAGCATGGGCGGCATAGCCATTAATCCCTTATCGATATAGCTCTTTATACATATCCTTCTTTCCATTCCTTTCCTTCAAACGTGTGGACGTAGTCATCTCTAACACAACACAAATTCCCGAACAAAAAAAAACACCCCCCAACCAGCGATCATTTCAGCGGAACTTCTCTCTCTCGAGAACATTAGTTAAGTTCCTGCATAAACCTAGCCTCCCAGTCTTTTCCTGCAGCGACCCGACAGATGCGAGTTAAACAGAAAATTAGAGCGCAGGTGGCCTAATAAGAAAGCACCCATCGGTTTTTTTCCACGACAGCATACATTCTCTCTCTCACGCACTCACTTACACTTTGCTACTTTCCTCTTGCATTTGATTTTCCTTGATGTTCTTTATTTATTTCCAAGTATAATACAAGGGAGGGAGCAGATCATCATCCTCTAACCATTTTCCATGACTTCCGTAGCTGATAGCTTTTTTTTACTAATAAATTTAACATCACATTTTTCGCTCTTTTTGAATTAAGAGCAGTCAAACTTGTAGTTCAGCAGGGAAATGTTCTTTCTAAGATCTCTGCTAGTAGTTTGGTAGATATGAAAGTTAGGTCTCGCCCTAACGTGCTTCAGGTACCTTTTCATATGACCCTTCCCAGTTGTAAAGTGCAGGGAAGATCATTCCCCATACGTAAATGTATCTCTTGATACCTTTGGGACTAAAATGAAAATTTGTTTCACTTTGACAAAGTCCCTTTCAATTTACGTGCCTATGACCAGATATCTACATCTCCATTTACCTTTCTTCTTATCTGATAAAAACTTGCAAGGAGTCGATAGTCATTTTATCATAGGGCGATGCCTGAAATTTGTTTAAGCGTATATTAGGATTGTTTTTGGTGGTAAGAGTAAGTGAAACTTTTGCAGCTTAAGAAACCAAACTAGTGCTCGGGAAAATTGGCAAACTATACGAATAAAATCGACGGCTATACAAGCATATATACGTTTTCATAAGTAAAAGTCTTAAAAAAACTGAGAATTTTTATAAAATGCAGGTTTTTTTTGAAGATAATGGCATTGTCACAAATATCTTTAGATGGAATGTAATCGAGCGAGAAAAAATAAATCAGATAAAACTTGTTTCTGCCTTTCTCAAGCATCTCACCATGCATCCAACTGTCATAGCTGTCCCGTTATTGTGTCACTGTGTCAACATCACATTGACGAGTTAGTAATGGTCATGGTCGAAGTTTTGAAATTAAAGCCACGTCTTTTGAAACAATGCTTCCTCCAAACAATGATTAGCTTTGAAGAACTGATGTTACACCCTGGAGATAGTCAGTGTACTAGCACCCAATCTAGAATGAATCTATCTAGTATCCTTTATGCAAAGAATTGGTTATTGCACAAACTTCAAATTGACTTGCTTGATTACCACGATCCACAATCCCTTACAGTTGAGGTAAGATTCCACAATTTGCTGAACTCACGACTCTCCAGCACGCGTGTGGTACATTCACTTGGTTGGGTTGTAAGCTGTAGCAATTCGCTGAAAATAAGATGTTCTTAAAATCCCACCTTTCAGTTCAAATTTAGTGCAGCATGCAAGCTCAAGAAAACTGTGGCATTCTAGGAAATTATGTCCCTTAGAACGTGCTGAAGTCCAAGTAGCAAAGAGCGCTAAGGTCATATGCAGGATCAATAAATTTGCCTGTGAGCAACGCTTGTGCCATGAGCCGATTGAAACCTTCGGTGAAATGCAATCCATCCCAGCTGATATATGCAAACGGATCTAGGCAGATATTTTTGGTTGATGGTCCACATGACTGACCAGGATCATTATATTTACCACCACCCCCACAGCAAGCAACAAGAGTGGTGTCCCGGTAGAATCCTGCAAACGTGCATTGGAGTACTCCACGTCAGGAGAGAAGCGTTGGCACATTGAGAAGGAAACAAGAAGATTGGCAAGAAAGACGAGTCAGGAGGAAAAAGGGCCAAAATTCGGCAGACAGGTTATTTATTAGACTAGAGCGATTACGTTATGCTAAAGAGAAAACACCGTTCAGAGTTGTCAATAAGGGGGAAGGAAATGAAGATGGAAGATAAAAATCAGGAAAAATTTATCATCTCATGCATCAAGTGAAAACGAATTTTTATTAATTTTAAGTCGAAACAACTAAGTTCAGCGTTTGATCTATAAACTAAACACCGAATAAAGGTTGCACTTCAAACCATAGTCCTGAGGATTGATCACAGAATCGTTGTGGAAAGCGTAGTAGTCGAAGGAAAATAGGGTGGCATCTGGAAGTTGCTGGCGCAACTTTGCAAGGGCTGTTCGCAGCTGACCATTGAAGAGGCTTACTAGATTGTTATGATGAAGTAAACACCCATTCTGAGCGTAGTCATTGCCATTTGCGCTCCCAAAAGAGCTTAAGACTTGAGGAATGCACCCCATGGCAGGCACATTAAAGACCACGAAGTTTCTCGCACCCGCAGCAGCGTAGAGCTCCTGAAATCAAGCATCTGATCTTGATCGGTACAGCTTTTGGACTAAATAATCCAATGCCACTAAATGCTATGTAGAAAATTAGACCACATACGATACTACCTGCACTGCTGTCTTGATGCTCTGAACGGCTCCAGGGATCACATTTGCCTCCATTTGAGGAAAAGACACGTGGTTGTATTTCCAGTTCTGCCAGAAGTCATTGAATCCGATAGAAAGTATGTACAAGGCAGATGAGAACGATTCTGCTGCGGGAAGCAATGGCTGGCCTATTTTCAAACAACCGAAAGGTGCCTCCAGTGATTTCTCCACGACGATTATACCATAAAACGCTGAATGGACTTCTTAAAAAACTGGAAAGAAAATGATAATAGCCTACATGTGGAAGACAGGGGACTAGTTCACCGCTCTGAAACATGCTAGTGTTACCTGATGATTTGTTTTGCAGTGCTAGAAAGTCCTTTCTGAAACTGATAAGCTGATTTACTTGCGTTTGAAGATTGAACGGTGATACAATTGTCGTGCTTCGGGCAGTCGCTCCGGAACTTGCAAAGTTGACGCCGTGTCGGTAGTCTGGTTCGATAGCTTGCAGGTAGGGAGCAAGAAAAGGAAAACCGAAGGCCTGAGCTGTATTATCAAAGATAACATCAGAATAAGTTCAGACAGTAATTTAAAACCTGCAGCAACTGTTTCACATCCTTGATCTATTTTTCTCTTCTGAGCTACAACCTTTCAAGTTTCAATGGCTAAACACAATATTCTCCCGAATCCCGATCTTTTATCAACCGCGGTCCACAAACATATCTGATCATGCAATGCCTACTACAATATTATTGTTCTTCTATAAACCAAAAGAACAAGTACAGCCACGTAAGGATATCCTGTACATGACATTATAAGAGGGAGCACGGAAGACAACTTACCAATAAAATCGATGACAAGTCGGCCATCGCTGTAACGCTTCGCAGGATGATGGAAGTAGGTCTGTCCATAGGGAAAAGCTTCCACAGGCCTAGTGGTTGGAAACGCTGCTACGGCATTGCCAGTGTCACTCAAAGAATCGCCAAAACTGAAGATAGCCTGAGGACACTGCACATTCAAGCTGGCAGTACAACGATCTGGCTTCCATAATATAAATGCTTGCAGTATGAGCAGCAGAAGCACCATCCTTCAGGCTGTGTTTACCATTCCACGATCCCACTCACAACAATACTCATAATGATAAGCACTGAATGTCTAAAGCACCCATAGAACAACAAGTTATAAACCAGACAAGCAACATAGATCAACAGATCTCTCAGCTCAAACAACAAAGAGAGAGAGAGAGAGAGAGAGAGAGAGAGAGACAATCAGTGAAGAGAGGAAAGCAAAATACTGAAACCCAGAGAAAATGGATGGAACATTGGTGTTAAGCAAAGAGAGCGAGAGAGAAAGTGAACGAGAGTGGTAGCTTTTCGAGAACGCCATCGCCATCGCCATCGCCATGAGTAGGCTATGGTGAAGTTGGCACAGCAGGTAGGTGTTTTACGTCCAAGGCGCCCACTTGGATGCTATCCACGCGTCACAGATTGCCATTTCGAAACTTTCAGGCAATTAACCTTTGACACGTGGTCAAATCTGAATGTTTTTGCGATATCCAACAGTGGAGGACGTAAAATCCTGGCGTCCCACTGAGAGATAGAGGCCCACCCGGGTGCTCAGCCTGCCTACCATCTCCAGTACTCGGTTGCCAACTACAAGTACCACTGCTACCCTACTCTACTCTACTCTACTTTACTTTACTGCTCCACACTAGGCTATCATCTTATTACCACCATTGCATGACACAAGCACACATTTGTTTTATACAAGGAGAGCATACCCATCTCTCATTGCATTTAGGGCCATTTTACACTACACAGCCCCGCAAATCCAAAATTTAAAATGGAAGAAAAGTGGGATTTCCAAGATTTCAAAGTGCACACAAACAAGCACTTGCCACTGTGTGACAAATGACAAGGCAGGGACCCAATGCCATGTAGGCCAATGTTCCTTGGTATGTTGGCCTGCATTTTGAAGTTTTTTAAAACCTTCACTACCAATGTTCTTTTTAATGAAATGCATTTCAATTTTGACCTCACCAGTTGAAAGAATTCAAAGAATGCATTTCAAAGAATTCTGTCATGGGCAGGGGGATGGGCACGAGGGGGGGTTGAATTCGCCTGCCTGCCAACAGCCGCCAACGGTGGGCAGGCATACTAGTCTGTTATAATTAAAATAATAGTGTGAGCAGATAGCGCTCACACTGTGAGCCCGAGACCCTTTTTATTAAATTTTTCTTCATGTTTTTTTTTCGGGCAATGCTGTCTGTCCCATAGGCGATGTTTTGGGGTTACTCATCCATTGGCGAAGTCGGTCAACAAAATGCGAAAAAGACGAAGGTGCCTTAAAAATGATTTCTAAGGTATTCTGGCCACTTGGCCAGTGTGTCGCATTTTTCACTAAGGAGCGAAAAAGGCGAAGGTGCCTTAAAAAATGATTTCTAAGGTATTCTGGCCACTTGGCCAGTGTGTCGCATTTGTTGCTAAGGAGCGAAAAGTGAAAGCGATGCATCCAAACAGTCGAATATGTTTGAGTGATGGTTTTGATCCTGTCCACATGGCTTTGGTGATGGATCGATTCTTTAAGTAGGCAGCTATAGTAACAGCTTCTGCCCAGAACTTCTTTGGAAGAGAGGCATGGGCCATCATGCTCTTGGCACTTTCGATGAGTGTTCGGTTCTTCCGCTCAGCTACACCATTGGATTGAGGTGAGTAGCTGGTTGTGTATTGTTGAAGTATCCCGTTGGCCTTGTAGAACTCATTGCATTCTGTGGAGATGTACTCTCCCCCTCCATCTGTGCGTAGAGTCTTGACCTTCCTCTGGGTCTGGTTTTCTGCAGACGCCTTGAACTGCATGAAGAACTTGAATGCTTCGAATTTGTTCTTCATAAAGTAGGTAGTAGTTCTTCGAGAGAAGTTGTCGATGAAGGTTAGGAAATAGGGAGCTCCCCCTGTGGAAGTAGTCTGCATCGGGCCACAAATGTCGCTATGTACAAGGTCAAGAAAGCCCTTGGATGTATGAACTGAGTCTGAATCGAAGGGACTTCTAGCATGCTTGCTGATAATACAACTTTCACATGGAGAAGTTGGCTTGATGACTAGATTCTGAGCTGACATTTGCTGAATATTGTTCTAGTTAAGATGGCCTAGTTTGAAATGCCACAACATATCAGTTGATTCAAAAGTGGTTGTGTGAAGAGCTTGACTGTTAGAAGAATAGCAATGGCTGAGTTCGTACAAATAGCCGCTTCTTCTTCTGTAGGCTAGAACCTTCCGGGACTTGTCAAGAATGGTGCAACCTTTTGTATCGAATTCGACCCTCCGACCTAAATCGATGATTCTACTAATTGAGAGTAGATTCTTGGTCAAATTTGAAACGTGGAGAATGTTGGACAACAGCTTAACTTCACCTCTTTTGAATTCAACCCCGACTGTTCCTTCACCTTCGATTGAGTGTGATGAGTTGTCTCCAAGTTGCACAACTCAAGAGTGGATGAACGACTTATAGTCTTTGAAACAGTCGCGATGGTAAATCATGTGTTGAGTTGCTCCGGAGTCTAGATACCAGGAACCAATATCTTGTTGTTCTCCGACTTTGGTCCTTCATCTTCTTCTTCTTGTTGTTGCTGATTTGAGTGACTGGCTTTAGCACTATGTGCTTGTTGTTGGAACTGCTTCTTCTTTTCATTGTTGTACTTCAAAGTTCGGCAGTCCTTGATTTCATGACCAGTCCTCTTATATTATCTGCAGAATAGTTTCTGCACAGGTTGGAATGATGAAGAGCTTGAATTCGATCCTGAACTAAAATTTGGTCCAGACTGCATGTTGCTCTTTTTGTCAGTAGAGTCTGACTTTGTAGATCTCTTGGATCTAAATTTCTAATTTTTTGAAGATAGAGTGAGGTGCTCCTGGGTAGAAATTGCCATTACCCAATTTTCGTAGGCTTCAGGTAGACTCGATAATAGAGTCATGAGTGCATCGGAATCTTCTATGACTGAGCCAGTTACAATCATCTGCTCCATAAGATTTTTGAAAGTGTTGAGGTGACTCGAAACACTATCTACTTCGGACATTCTAAGGTTGAAAAATTTCTTCCTCAAATGGAGCTTGGATGTAATGTCTCTAATGTCGTAGAGAGTTGCTACGATGTCCCATGCATCCTTAGCTATCTGAGCAACACATATGTGGCTAATCTGAGTGTCCTTTATGTTGAGGGTGATCATGGCAAATGCTTTGTCATCTCTCAGTCTCCACTTGGTGATGACGGCTGCATCACCATCTGGTTTGAGTTTTGTGCCATCAACGATGTCCCACAGTTTTTTGGCTAGAAGTATAACCTTCATCTTGAATTTTCAGAGATGATAGTTATCTCCATCGAGTTTGTCAATGAGAGATGAACTGGATGACGGATCTATTCTGGTTGGACTAGATCGTTGGTAGAAACAACGATTGTCTAAATACTGTTGGCTGCGTGTTTGCTAGAAAGACATCTTGATAGAAACAAGACTAATAATCCGTAGTAAAAATGCAGATTACCGAAATGCCTGCTATGATACCATGTCGAAAAACGGTGGCTGCGAGCCAGCGAAGGCAACAGTTAGCTGTGTAGGAACGGAAACGCAACAGTTAGCTGCAGAAATATTCAAGTAGAAGAATTCATACAGTTTGCGCAAATGAACGACGCAGTAGTGAGACAAAAATTGCACTCTGATAAAAATATCAATAGTGAGTACAATGGCTTGAAATAATAACTTCAGCTTGTTGAGCGTGATAACGCTGGCTATAGATAACTCTGATTAAAAGAGAATTTCCAAAAAATAACACTTACATAGCTTGTTTCAGCTAATATAGAGATTTACAAGAGAGGAAATATCTTACAAGCCTTTAAGGCTATTTATGCCAGTCTTTGCATATGTACAAAAGTTAGCCATCAACCACCTTTGGGATATTTGTTTGTCCAGTTGTTTTAGGGTTACTCATCCATTGGCGAAGTCGATCAGCAAAAATGCGAAAAAGACGAAGGTGCCTTAAAAATGATTTCTAAGGTATTCTGGCCACTTGGCCAGTGTGTCGTATTTTTTTGTTAAGGAGCGAAAAAGGCGAAAAACACGAAGGTGCCTAAAAATGATTTCTAACGTATTCTGGCCACTTGGCCAGTGTGTCACATTTTTCGCTAAGGAGCGAAAAAGGCGAAAAAGGAGAAGGTGCCTTATAAATGATTTCTAAGGTATTCTTGCCACTTGGCCAGTGTGTCGCATTTTGCGCTAAAGAGTAAAAAAGACGAAGTTGCCTTTAAATGAAAGCAGAGATTTGGTTTCCTATAATAACTGATTTGAATTGCTGATAATTAAAAAATCATCAACATATAATGCTATTATAACATAGCTTGATCCTTTACGCTTGAGATATACACTAGAGTCTGCGGAGCAAGAAGTTAAATTATGCTGCAACAAGAAGTGATTGATATTGTCATACCAGGCCCTAGGAGCTTGCTTAAGACCATATAACGCCTTATGCAATTTACATACCAAATGCTCTTTGCCTTGAAGGACGTAACCTTATGGTTAATAAATGAATATGTCTTCTTGTATGTATCCATGAAGGAATGTTGTCTAACCGTCCATTTGGTGAATGTCCAGATCTTGTGCAGCGGCTATAGCCAGCAAGCTGCAAATAGATTGATGCTTTATCACTGGACTGAAGGTGTCAGTGTAATCTATTCCATAGACTTGCTCAAAACCTTTAACCACTAAATGAGCTTTCCATTTGGATAGTGATTCATCTGGCTTATGCTTTAGCTTGAAAATCCATTTAGAGTCAATAGGTTTTATACCTTCAGGAGGATTGATAAGACTCCAGGTCTTGTTCTTCATCAAGGAATGGTACTCAACATCCATGGCAGCTTTCCATTCGTCTGCATTGGACATTGACAGTGCTTCTGCAACAGTGGCAAGTTTATCATGGCTGATGAACGCCTGAGGGGTGAAACGATCAAATTGCTGTCGTTGTCTTGCGGACCTTCTAATTGCAGATGCTTGAGTGGATGTTTCTCCTGGGTACATGACTGGGATAGCTTCAGCTTGTGGTTGAACAGTCGTGGGTCTAAGCCCATCGATGGTGAGTGGAGCTATTGGGACAAACTCCTGCACTTGAACATTTGTAGGTCGATGCCTATCGATGGAGCTTCTGTGACAGACTCATGTATTGGCTGCTTCTGCTTAAAATCATGGAATTTGTCTTCAAAAAAGGCAACATCACGGTTGACTGAGATCTGACCTGTATCAACATCATAGATACGATATGCCTTGGAGACATCCAAATACACGTAAGTGTTTCAGACTTGGTTTGTAGCCATACTAGGCTTCAAATGGTGTCTTGGAATCGACTGCCTTAGTGCTGGAATAATTTTGTAGATAGCAGGTTGTGGAAATTGCTTCTATCCAAAAGTTCTGGGGTAATTAAGCATTGACAGTCATGGATCGTGCAGTTTCCAGTAGTGTGCGGCCCTTTCACTCACTTTCGCTCAGGAGTGTAGCTGGTTGTGAACTGATGGTGAATGCCACATGATAAAAGGTAGTCCGCCATTTCATTTTATAAGTACTCTCCCTCTGAATCAGACCGTAGGGCCTTGATTCTCTGACCAGTTTGATTCTCAGCATATTGCTTGAATTCTTTGAAGCAATTGAATGTTTCTAACTTGTTCTTTATGAACATGACTCTGGTAAATCGGGAGTAGTCATCAATGAATGTAATAAAATATAGAGCTTGACCCAAGGAAGGTACGCTCATAGGACCACATAGGTCATTGTGAATCAGTGACAGAATGGACTTTGCTCTCCTGGCCTGTCCTCTTGGAAATTTAGTTCTAGCTTGTTTTCCTAGTAAAAAAATTTCACAGACAGTCTGATTAGTTGTAGAAACAGCATTGATATTCATATCCTTGACCATTTTGTTATGGTGCATGTACAAGATTGAACGCATGTTTAAGTGACCTAGTCTTTGATGCCAAACATGAGCATATGTACTACTCACAAAAAGTGCATAATCGTGACTCAAAATGTATAAATTTTTTTCTTTGTGTGCAAAGAGGATTTCATTGGAATTTCCATCAATAATAGTATATCGACTAGCAGTAAACAAAGCTCTATAGCCTTGATAAGTGATCTTGCTAATAGATAATGAGTTCTTTGTTAACTTGGGTACGTAAAGTACACCATCTAATTGTCTAGTGATGTTGTCAGGGAACTTGAGTCGGACAATTCCTTGGCCTTCGACTTTGTGTGAATTTGAGTCGCCGAAGAAAAGGTACTTTGAATCAGTTGTTGTGAGAGTAGAAAACAGGTTCTTACATGGCGTCATGTGTTGTGAAGCACCTGAATCAAGATACCATTGATAGGAATCTCTACTTGGTTGGTCTTGTACCTTGTCATCCTCTTGAAAATTTTTGACAAAGTCGGAACCTCCTTGTCCATAGCCAACCCCAAATTTTTCCATTTATTACTTCGCGGCATTGGCACGTAATAGGGATCTACCCGCAATTGGCGAGGGATGGCGACGTAACTCCTAGTTGATGCCAAAGTTTTTTTCAAAAATAGTGATTCTCCATGCCGGCTGCTCTCCCAATGCAGGTATTTTATCCAACAATTTGCCGGCCTCTATCTCAGAGGTCTTAAACTTCAGAATCCATCCACCACGCGAGGACTCATGCAAATGTTGCTTTAAGAAGGTCTGGATCTGGTCCTCGACGCTGATGGGCCTTTTGAATAGAGGTGTGGTCCTTGATGAGGATGGACATGCTTGTACTGCCGGTAAGATTGGCGGTGGTTCGCTTATATCTGGAGCTCCCCCCTAGTCCATGCTTGAATCTACCACTATATCCATTGGTACAGCTTCTTGGCACGAAGGGGAGAATTGCGGCATTAGCCTTTGCCAACTCGGTTGAAGCTGCTCCTTTGAACCTGTCAAAGCGGCCTTGAAATCCCTGAAGGGCCACTTTGTATGTCTCCACTTTCTTGAACAAATACGCAATCTCCGTCGGTGTGATCGAATGATCTGGTATTTGTGTTTGAAGATACACATCACGTTCAAGGGTGGTCGCATCCAATTCACCTTGAAGCCACATGCGATCTTGTTCGGCCATCTATAATTGACCCTTCAACAGCTGCACCTGTTGCTTTGCATCTTGCACGGCCTTATCCACCTGATCATGAGCGGATGTCAGGACATTTTGCAGGGAGTTGATGTAGTCTTCCAAGCGATCAGCTTGTTGCTGGGCCAATTTCTTTTCGGCTTCAGCCTTGTCTTCATGTTGTTTGGCAATCTTTAACTCTTGATCCAACTGGACAATTTTCTGGCTGATTAGAGTGTTTTTGGACCCCATCTCGGAGATTCTCTACTCCATTTCCTTCTTCTTATCCAACATAGACTGGATCACTTGCGCAAGGCTTGAAACCAAACCTAGAGCATCACCATAATCGATGGTCGTGGAGGCGGCAGTAGTAGGAGGACCTGATGGTACTATCCTTGGTAGGCGTGGAATAGGTGCCACTAGTTCTTCTTCTTCAAAAATTTTCTCCTCTTCAAATCCCTCAGGCATTGTGGCGTCGAACTGTTTCGGTGATTTCACAGCTTTGTCGACCCAAAGTGCGGCTGGGCTATCTTTCGTGTGAGGTTGCTGGCTGACATCTTCAACACCAACAATAGATTCATGGATATGTCTAAATCCTCTTCCAGGGGATTGGAGTTCAAAGGGCGTAGGGCTCTGGGGCATTTCAAAAATTTTGGTGGCCCCAAGGGGGTCGGAATCATCGAACATATCCATAAAGAACTGTGTGTTTGGTGAGGTGGCTTCGGTGTGTGGGGTGAGGCGGCCTGGGCAGCTGTGATGGGAATGGTAGGCCCAATGGTCACAGACTATCCTTGAATGGAAGTAGAGTCGAGGGAAGCATCAGAGGCTGGGGGAATGGGAAGTTCAGTGCGAACAACAACAGGGGGTGGAAGTGCAGCTGACGAGGTATGCCTAGTGCGACGTTGTGACGTGGAAGGCGAGTCAGGAATAATGATCTCGCTACGTGGACAACGACGACCATGAGAACTCGAGGCCTGGTGAGATGACTCTGCCGGTGCGTCTTCGTAGACCGAAAGCACGGAATCCAGGTGGAAGCCATGGATTCTGTTTTCTAAGTGGGAAGCGGCTAAAAGGAACAATAAAGAGCCAGCAGCGAACTGCTGCCTAGTATTGGCCTTAATAGCTCGTTTGAGCTCATCAGAAACAGTCTTGAACCAATTATATGGTTCAAGAGGGGCTTTGGCCAACTTGGTGTGGGACTCCACTATCCTATGGAGGATATGTGATGTGATGCGGTCTTTTTAGAGGTTGCCAACCATCAGGAAGCTGTTCGGTAGCTGGGCAGTAGCGTGGATTGAAGGCTCAATGATGGCTTCCAGAAGGTAGCCGTCGTTGGTCCAGTGCAGATCATTGGTGAGGTCAATATATGGCTTGATGGCCTATTTGGCGTGCTTGTGATTGGGTGAGGCCTGCATGCCAGATGCTATACCTATAGTTGCAAGGGCGGCCTCAATGACGCTCACCTTGTGTGTGGCTCCCTGGAAAGTGATATAAAATTTAGATTTCTCTTCCTTCCATGTAATGAAAGCAAGAGTGATAAATTCCATATTGATGTGACCAGAAAAGGCTTTCTCATGAATACCCATTGCAGTGAGCAGAGGCTCCACAAGGGTCATCCACTGAGTGACCATGCTTGTGCTAGGAAGGATCATGATGTTCGTTGCAGATGGGACATCACGATGGATAGCATAACGCGGAGACTGGGAAGTATCGGTAGAAGACATGATGATCCGAAAGAAAAGATAAAACCCGTAAAAGTGTCTCAGAAAGTAGTGCAGGAATTTTGGAAGGCTTTGGTTGCGGTAAAAATTCGCAAGAGCTTCGCTAACACAAGTGAGGAATGAATCGAATTCAGTAAACTTATAGGTGAATTTGGTGGATCTATTACACTGAATACTAGTTTGGCTGATCAGTTCTGAACAAACATTTGCAGCATGTACAATACTGTGATAATAGGGTATAAAAATCTCGGCGAAGGTTTCTAGGGATCTGAACCTATCAGACGAACGTTTTCCAGGCCTGGCGAAGGATGATGAACCTTTGCCCAGAAGGGTCCTTTGCCCAGATATTGTCATAAATGTATTTTTCCAAGACCTGGACCTATGGACAACCTAATTTTGACATTTTAAGATCATCTAACAGGTCGGCGAAGGTTAATAATGAGGTTAAGATGCTCGGCGAAAGTTCCCAAGGTTGTCTTTTTCCAAAAAACTCAGCAAATTAAGTACTATAAAACAAAAAATTGAAAAACAAATAAAATTAAAAGAAAAAATGACTATTCCACCGATCAAGCCATGAGAGCACAACATCAGGATGTCGGTTCTTCTTTTCACCAAAAAAGATGTTGAAGGGTTTGCATATTCCAAGGCAACCCTAACCCTAGTTAATAAGTGAGAGGGATTTGGCACCCTGTGTGTGTAAGTCCAACCCAATGATCACATAGTTATTTGATTAATTAGAATGTTAATAAAAGGACTTTAGGCCTATATTGCGGGACTTTTAATGTCGCAGGGCCTAAATGTCAAGTTAGTGAATAAAGTTGGGGTTCCCTCCAATTTTGATGGTTCCCACACTTTTTTAAATTTGAATAAAAAGAGAGGCAAGACTGGACCAATAGGATTCAGAGGCCAGGGTCCTCCTCTCTACTATAAAAAGGGACCAACTCGAGTTGTTCCTCATGTCCATTTCCTCATTTCAATAAAGTAGATTCGTTCTCTTTAGAAATGGATCTTTTCCTCCATTTTTCATGCTTTTTTTGGTATTTGCTAATTGTTGGATTTGATCATTATTGGGACTGCTATTTCTTATGCTTTGGTGAGAGAGAAAAGGAGAGAGAGAAGAGTAAGTTTCTATCATTGTTGTGGATTTCGGGTTAATGGAAGTAGGGTTAATGGATGTAGTGTTAATGCTTAGTGTTAATGGATGTTAGTGTTAGATCCTCCATTCATGTTGAAATTTGAACTATACTATCGCTCTCATGGGAACGAACCTCCGCGTGACAACTAACTCCGTCTCTTTGATGCTAGATTAACTAGATCTTGGATTCACATTAGGCAAGGAAAGAAACCCACTACAATTTTGGCGCCGTTGCCGGGGAGCTACGCCAATTTTTCAGTTTGCAGCATGTTTGGTTGATGGTTAGCTTGCATTAGGCATCTTGTCGTGGCATGCTAGGGTTAGCTTTGCATTATGGATGTGATTTGTGAGAGTTATGTCCAAAAACGTTCAAAAAATGAGTGGTGACTGTATTTTTTGTTTTTTTTTTTAAATTTTTTGCCTCTTTTTTATTCAATTTCCGCCCTATTTTCTGTTTCCTATAATTCAATTTGAATAGGTAGGATTGTAGAGCATTAAAAGGGCTTTCTTTCCGTTTATTTTTTTTTAATTCCGTTTAGTATTGAGCAAGTTACAAATTTTTGAAATTGGCAACAAAATTCTGTAAACTTGTCAAAAACCAGAAACTTCCAGATTCGTTTTTTTTTTGCCCTGTTTGATTCATTTTTCGCCCAACCTTTTGTTCTCTATAATTCCATCTGAATAGCTAGAGTTGTAGAGCATTGAAAGGGCTTTTTGGAGATATAATTTTTTTCTCATTTCGTTACATATTGAGGAAGTTACAAATTTGAAAATGTCAAAAAAAAGAAATTCTGCAGTTACCTTGTCGTTAGCTTCAACAATGTCATTGCTAGCAGGTGCGCCTATCTACAAGGATCAACATCAACAAGCATTATCTTGGGATCTTTTTTTGGATGGTGTCGACTACCCATTTGTCAATGCACAAGGTTATCATGAATGGCCACCAGACCCATATGGCTATTCAAGCGTCGAGGTTGGTGTCGTGGGACCGCCACTAGTTTTGGTGGGGGATACTGTTGAAGGGTTTGCGGATTCCAAGGCAACCCTAATCTTAGTTAATAAGTGAGAGGGATTTGTCACCCTGCGTGTGTAAGTCCAACCCAATGATCACATAGTTATTTGATTAATTAGGATGTTAATAAAAGGACTTTAGGCCTATTTTGCGGGACTTTTAATGTCGCAGGGCCTAAATGTCAAGTTAGTGAATAAAGTTGGGTTTCCCTCCAATTTTGATGGTTCCCACACTTTTTTAAATTTGAATAAAAAGAGAGGCAAGACTGGACCAATAGGATTCAGAGGCCAGGGTCCTTCTCTCTACTATAAAAAGGGACCAACTCGAGTTGTTCCTCATGTTCATTTCCTCATTTCAATAAAGCAGATTGGTTCTCTTTAGAAATGGATCTTTTCCTCCATTTTTCATGCTTTCTTTGGTATTTGCTAATTGTTGGATTTGATCATTATTGGGATTGCTATTTCTTATGCTTTGGTGAGAGAGAAAAGGAGAGAGAGAAGAGTAAGTTTTTATCATTGTTGTGGATTTAGGGTTAATAAAAGTAGGGTTAATGGATGTAGTGTTAATGCTTAGTGTTAATGGATGTTAGTGTTAGATCCTCCATTCATGTTGAAATTTGAACTATACTATCGCTCTCATGGAAACGAACCTCCGCGTGACAACTAACTACGTCTCTTTGATGCTAGATTGACTAGATCTTGGATTCAGGTTAGGCAAGGAAAGAAACCCACTACAAAAGAATTACGGATTAAACATAGGATACAGGAGAGCGGACTGCGAGTGCGTTGATGAACGCCACTCTTGCTCAGCCGCGACATGCTTGGCTTGTATGTCCAGAATTTGGTTTTGTAGCAAGTTCAAAGTCTGAACAAGTTGATTAGTATCTACATCAGGAGGGAGGTGGTGAAGATGGTCCTGCACCCGAGGGCATAGCAGAATCCATGGCGCACTAAGGAAGGAGACAAGGGAACAACGACAAGGGCTTCACAACAAAATGGCTTAGAGAGCTCGAGAAAACTACTCATGGAGACTAGGCCACAATTAAGCTCCTCAATGGTGAAGATGGAGTCTATACCCCCCATTCCACTCCTTCTCTTTCATTTTTGGCCTTGCTGGGTGGCGGGCCTTATGCTCACCTCCTAGCAAGCACATGGGCCCAAAAACAAGTGGCATCCTCTTATGGGCTCCACCTTCGCTCAAAACACATGGCCACCACCCTCCCTATGCCACCTCACCCAAGGGTCACTTGGGTCACGTCCACACTCAACTTTTGGGTCACCGCCTTAATCTCTGAGCCTTATGACCCAAAGAAACACCTAGAACTCCTCTAACGCTTGTCTTTAGGCTTAGGAGTTGCAAGTAGAATTTTTATAAAAATCAATTAAAAAATAAAAAAGTTTCATTTTGTTAAAATTTACAACTATGAAAAAACACAAGCTATTATATATATTTTATTTTAGAATTTCTCTCTATTGCAAAATTCCAAATGTCAAAAAATTCTTGATTAATTTTTTTTAAGAATAATTTTCGATTGTCGAACTTTCAAGCTTCACCTTTTGATGTGAAGCTAAAGCAACAAGTAGGCGTAGAGTATTCCACTTACATACTGGCGCAAAGGTCTCCTCATAGTCAATGCCTTTACTTTGTGCATAGCCTTTGATCACCAATCTTGCCTTGTGCTTTGCTATACTACCATCTGCATGGTACTTAGTCTTGTATACCCATTTGCAACCAATGGGTTTCTACTAAGTCCCATGTGCTATGCTTAGCAATTGACTACATCTCCTCTCCCATGGTCTTGACCCAAATGTCATCATCCTTTGCTTCACCATAAGTCCAAGGTTCTTTGCTTTGAATAATGCTAGATAAGAGAGCATAATTTGCTTCATGCCTTTCAGCTTGTGTCTTCTCTCTTGTTGATCTTCATAGCTCTCCCTGGCTAGATGATCCTGGAAAGTCATCCATGTCGCGGCTCTCCAACAATCTCTCAAACCACTTAGGGAGCTTCCTGTCAGGTGATCGGCTTCTTGGTGAAAATGTATCCCACGATACATCTTTCTCCTTGCGTTTGTCACCTGCAACTTCAATCCTTCTTGCACCAAAAGATTTGTCTCTACCTATCCAACCTGTCTCTTGAGGTTGAGTAGTAGTATCTTGAGATGTATCCTCATATTCATCACTCGGAAGGTCAATGAATGGATTATCATCAGGAGGTATCCTCACTATACCATCTTTTCCACTGGATGTGTCTATCTTCTCAGCATGCTCATCTTCATACATCTTGGATTCATCAAAAATAACATCACGACTTACATGGATTTTGTTTTCCACTGGATCAAAACATCTATAGCCCTTCACACGTTCATCATATCCTAGGAATATATACTTGATAGCTTTCACATCAAGTTTACGTCTCTCTTCCTTAGGAATGTGTACAAAGGCCTTACATCCAAAGATTTGCAAGTGGTTCACCTTTGGCTTCTTCTTCATGAATGCTTCCTAAGGTGTTATCTTTGGTATGGCAATATTAGGACTTCTATTTTGGAGATAGACTACCGTACTGCATGATTATGACCAAATATCTTTTGGTAGTTTGCTTTTCAGAAAAATGGTTTTATGAGAGAAAAGCTTTGCCTTATCATTAACAAACTGCTTTTGACTAATACTTTTCCAGGTTTGTCCTATGATCTACCACAATGTATTAAAGGTTTGATGGTGGGCAATTAGCTATCCCTTATGGGGAGCTAACTGCCCCCTAAGGGTTCACTAGCTGCGGGTCGGTTGGTGGGTTCTCTCTCTCTCTCTCTCTCTCTCTCTCTCTCTCTCTCTCTCTCTCTCTCTCTCTCTCTCTCTCTCTCTCTCTCTCTCTCTCTCTCATGGACTCTTCTTTATCAGAAATTACCACCCTTGGTCATGTTATAAACAAACATATATGGTTTGGGGGTGCTAAAACTTTTTTGCCAACCCAATTTTTCTTCATACATTTCAAAAATATTTTCCCACCATTTTTGGCTGGAAGGGAGCTTCCACGATACTTCCTATGAAACCACTATATGTAGCCTGTTCTCGAAGGAGATTCTTCTACTATACGGTGAGAAGAAGGTTGGAAGAGATGGCGCCCTCCCTGGCTTGGAGTTATCTGTTTTAACTCTATGGTATGTGGTTCTGCTCGTTTCATATATGTGCATTCATCTTGTATATACGTATGATGGTTATCAGTTGTTCTAGATGATGAATGGGAATGTATGAACCCGTTGTCCAGCGATGGATCAATGAGGGTTCATACAACTTGTGTTTGGCATGATATGTACTTCATATACTATCCGTTGTCCAGCGATGGACCAGCGATGAAGCTTGCTCAGTTTTGGAGTGGCTTGTTGAAGATAGATATGTTGTTGAATATTACCTCCCACATACTTCATACTGCATGTTAATAATAGTTTTACATCATATGTGATAAGCTGAGATAGAAGCTTCATAATGACCAGCGATGAAGCACTTCCTTTCTCATGAATGGTTGTTTGGTTTCAATCTCCTTATCATGGATATAAATGGATGATATCTCAGTGTGATAACTGTTGAATTTCACTCGTGTGGACTGTCCACTACATGTACTTGTGATCTCCTAAGGTGTGTAGATGCACCAAGATCAAGACTAGATTGAGATTCAAGATCAATCTTGAATCCTATGGCAAAAACACACTACTACATGCATTCAATCACTTCCAACTCTCACTCACACGTGTGGGAAGTATTCAAAAAATAATCTAAGTAAAAACAAGCTGCTCTCCTTGGGTAGAGAGAGAAAATGCATCATGAGCTCTCGGGTAGAGAGAGAAAGCTAGAAATCCAATAACTCACTAAATCCATGAAATCACCAAATCAATTAGCTTCAAAATGAGGAGTACAATGATACTAGTAGGTCCACGAGCTACCACTATGCTTAACTATGATTGGACCATATTTTGTCACCTCTTGATCCTATTGGATCATCGATTCATGCACCTCTTAATTCTATTGGACTATATTCAAGCACACCTCAATCTCCTATTGGACCTCACAAGGTTCCACCTCTAAATCCTATTGGACCTCTTGGAATTCATCAAACAAAAACTTTACACTTGTCTACATTCTAATTGGCAAGTGTTTAGCCTCTTACTCTATTTTGGCTCAATAGTGGCATTACAAGTGGAAATGCATAATTTGCCATCTATGCCAAATTTATTCCTATCAACATCCTACACCTAGATGCTTGATGTAAAAAACATAAGACCCCTATATCTAACATAGATAATCTTTTTCAATTCTTCACACTCCTCCTAAAAAATTATCTATGAAAATTTGAGCATTGATCTTGATATAACTCCAAGATTAGATCTATGCTTGATGAAAGCACTTCTGCTCAAAGGCTTGGTGAGTAGATCGGCAATACAAGAGGACGAGTTGACATGCTCCAAATAGATTTCTCCTCCAATAAGCTTTTTCTCTCACAAAATGTGTGCCACTTCTATGTGCTTGCTTCTTGCATGAAATATGAGATTATTGGCAAGAGCTTGGGCCGAGATGTTATCACACTTGATCATTGGTAGATCATCCTCCTTGATGCACTTTAGTTCCATTAATAACCTCTTGATCCAAAGCACTTCTTTGGTAGTTGTGGTGAGTGCTTTGTACTCGGCCTCACATGAAGAGAGAGATATAGTATCTTGTTTTTTGGAAAGCCAAGATATTAGATTGCCTCCAAGAAAGATAGTGTATGCACTAATAGACTTTCGATCCATCTTGTCACTTGCAAAGTCCGAATCCGAGTAGCCAATAATGGATAGATCTTCACTTTTATAGTGTATGACTCAATTTGTGCACACAAAAACTAAGATCGGGCCTAGTAATGGTAAGCCAAATCAAGGAGCCTACAAGACTCCTAAAAAGTGTGATGTCCTCAAAGGATCTTTCATCACCTTTATTAGGATCTTTTACAATTTGCTCCATTGGAGTATCTATGCTCTTAGAATTTTCCATATGGAATTTTTTCAACATAGAGTGAGCATATCTAGATTGGCATATAAAGACATGATTTTCATAAAAATCAATTTCTAGGCCTAGGATGTAATGTATCTCTCCTAGATCTTGCATTTTAAACTCACATCCAAGTGCTAGCTTGGTTTCATCAACTAGCTTGATACAACTTCCACAAAGAATAATGTCATCAACATAAATTAGAAGAATGACAATATTGCTATCAACAAACTTTAGATACATGGAAGGATCATAGTCACTAAGAGTAAATCCTAGTGAGATAAGAAAAGAGTTAAGTCTTGAATACCATGATCTTGGTGCTTGCTTGAGTCCATAAAGACTTTTGAAGAGCAAGCACACTTTGGACTCATCCTTGATGAATCCTTGAGGTTGTTCCATATAGATCTCCTCCTCAAGATAACCATTTAGAAAAGCATTGGATACATCTAATTGGAACACCTTCCACTTGAAAAAACAAGCAAGAGAAATAAGAATTCTTATTGTCACCATCTTTGCAACGGGTGCAAAGGTCTCCTCATAATAAGACCATGGATTTGAGCAAATCCTTTGGCACATAATCTTGCTTTATGCTTGTTGATGGTGCCATCATGATTGAGCTTGATCCGAAATACCCACTTGCAACCAATCACATGCTTGTTGGATGGAGGATCCACAAGCTCCCAAGTATTGTTGGTGATCAATGCATCATACTCTTGCTTCATGGCATCATACCACTCCTTGGTATTGAGTGCCTCCTGTACATTCTTTGGCTCTTCATGAGAGACATAAAAAACATAATTAGTGGAATCAAGATCCACTTGTTTGCCTTTGTCAACATATGAGAGCCTCTTAGGCTCGGATCTATCTCTCATGGATCTTCTTGGTGAAAAAATCCGAGGAGAGTCTTCTTCAAATCTCGACCCCATCACATCATGATTGTCTTCAAAATCAATAATTGATGATGCATCCATAGATTTCTTGATCTCGGCCTCTTCAAATGATGAGTGTTGATCTTCATGAAAGACAACATCTCTACTTTCAATAACTTGAGAAGTAGAGAGTATAAAGACTCTATAGGCCTTCTTGGTGGATGAGTATCCAACCATGATCCCTTTGCATGCACTAGGATCTTCCTTCTTCCTTGTTTCCAAGGGAATATGGACAAAGCATAAGCATCCAAAAACTCTAAGGTGATCAACCTTAGGCTTCTTCAAAAATAAGATTTCATATGGTGACTTTCCTCCAAGAGCTATATGTGGGAGCCTATTGCAAAGATAATTTGCACAATTAATGGCTTCTCCCCAAAAATCTTTGGACAAAGATGCCTCAATTCTCATAGATTTTGCACATTCACATAGAGATCTATTCTTTCTCTCGGCCACTCCATTTTGAGATGGAGAGTAGGCACAAGAAAACTCTCTTTTAATGCCTTCAAGCTCACAAAAATCTTGAAATTTATTGGAGATATATTCACCACCTCCATCACTTCTAAGAGCTTTAATCTTGAATGAGAATTGCTTCTCTACATAAGCTTTGAAAATAAGGAAATGATCAAACACCATAGATTTTGAAGCAAGAAGATATATCCAAGTGAATCTTGTGTAATCATCAATGAAAGTAACAAAACAAGTGGCTCCTCCCTTGCTTTTAGTTGATGAGAAATGCACATCCGAGTGGATTAACTCCAAAGGATGCTTGCTTTTGATAGAAGATCTTGTAAACGACTTTTTGTGAGATTTAGCAATAGCACAAGCCTCACAAGGCTTGATCTTCTTGGAGAATGACTTTGGCAAGCCAATAGCTTTGGATTCTTTGATCATAGAGAGCATGGATTTGTAGTTGGGATGTCCCAACCTCCTATGCCATAATTCCTCCATAGAGAGCTTGTTCACAAGAGCAACATTACAAGCATTCACATGCTCATTTGGATCTAGTTTATAGATGCCACCAAATCTAGATCCTAATGCTAGTATCTCATCATTCTTCTGGAAAGTGCAAGTATCAACATTGAATTTTACATCAAGGCCATTATCAAGCAATTGGCCAACACTAATAAGATTCTTGGTAAGCTTAGGTACATAAAGAACTCTAGAGAGAGAAAGAACTTTAGAGGATGTAAGCTTCAAGGAAATGTTCCCTATGCCTTCAATAGGACATTCAAAATCATTTGCAGTGTATATTGATTTCTTCACTCCATCATAAGGTGCAATAGAAGAGAAAGAGTCCTTGGAGCTACACATATGTGAAGAGGCTCCACTATCAATATACCATAGGTCGTCCTTCTTGAAAGGAGTAGATGAGAAACTAGAGACCATAAGAGATCCCTCTCCATCACTTGCAATAGTGTCTTCCTTCTCATTGGTAATATTGGCTTGCTTGAGTTGATTCTTCTTTTTGAAGCAATTGGTGGCATAATGACCTTTCTTGCCACAATAAAAGCACTTGATCTTCTTCTTCTTGAGCTTGGATGATGAAGCATTAGAGGAATCATCTTCCTCCTCATCTTTGTCTTTGGATTTGACTTTGTCCTTGCTTGAGGATTGTTGATGTTGGTTCTTGCTCCTCCCTTTGTGCTTATCCTTGGCAAAGAGAGCTTTGCCATCATTATGAGTGAGAGAAAGCTTGTCCATCCTCAAGAGCTTGTACTCTTGTCTTGATTCTTCTAAAATTAGCACACTTTGGAGAGCCTCCAAACTTGGTAGCTCCTCCTTAATGGCATAGGATTGGACAAGGTTATCAAATTCACTTCTCAAGCCATTGAGAATGACTTGAACTAGCTCATTTTGATTGATGGAATCACCAATGCAAGCAAGCTCTCTATGAATATCTTTTACTCTCAAAACATAACTAGATGCACTCTCATCACTCTTTTGGCTACTTTGAAAGATTTGATTCCTAAGAGTGAGAAGCCTAGAGGTATTCTTAGCTCATAGATAGTCTTGAGACAATCCCAGGCTTCTTTGGCTGTTGTACAAGTACCTATCTCCCTCAATATCTCATTAGAGACATTCATCTTAATGTAGTGGAGAGCCATCCTAGCTCTCTTTTTGTATTTTTGAACCTCTTGAAGAACTTGTGGTTCTTCTTCAAGGCCAAGAACTATGTCCATCACGTCTTGAAGGATCAAGATGGACTCCATCCTCATTTTCCAAATTGAATAATTTGAAGTGGTCAATCTTTCACTTGGTTCCAACAAGGATGAACCCATTGAAGACATTTGAAGTGAAGAAAACTCAAATGATGAACAATAAATGTTGTTACACACTTTCAATAGGATCCCATAATTGAGTACTATCTCCTCCTATGAAAGATCTTGCAACCATTTGTGAATTGATTCTCACTAGCTACTCAAATCTCTCTAAAACAAGATCTATTTCACATCAAATGATGGAGTATAGGCAAAGTTAGGATCTAACACTCTTAGCACGTGTGAAATACACTAAGAAATCAAATTTGACTCAAATACAATGATATTGCATGAAACAAAATGGCTAAGATCTCAAAACAGTGCCTAGATCACATATAGATGAGATTGGCAAGCATACAACTGTGATTTTGGATCAACCAAGCAATCTCTTGACCAAACCAAATGTGTCCACCCAGGTCTAGGTGCCCTACCTAACCCTCTTCAAAAGCTTATAACTTTTGATTGGCTCAACCAAATGGAATGAAACTGATTGCAACAGAAACTAGACAAAAATAGCTCCAAAACAAGCTATCAAGCAAGATAAATGGATCAAACATGAGAGAGAACTTCCAAACTGAAATTGGATGTTCCTCACACGTGTTTGAGCACCTGATTACATACAGTACCAGGTCAGACCCAATCAATGTCCTTTTGATCTCTTTTGATCCAAGATTGAACAAGATAGCTAGGAAAATGGGCCTTGACAACTTCTAGCTCAAGATTGATGAAATTTTTTTCACTTAGATGGATCAAAATGCATGGTAACCTTAGGTAGGCTCTGATACCATGTTGAATTTCACACGTGTGGACTGTCCACATGTACTTGTGATCTCCTAAGGTGTGTAGATGCACCAAGATCAAGACTAGATTGAGATTCAAGATCAATCTTGAATCCTATGCAAAAACACACTACTACATGCATTCAATCACTTCCAACTCTCACTCACACGTCTGGGAAGTATTCAAAAAATAATCTAAGTAAAAACAAGCTGCTCTCCTCGGGTAGAGAGAGAAAATGCATCATGAGTTCTCGAGTAGAGAGAGAAAGCTAGAAATCCAATAACTCACTAAATCCATGAAATCACCAAATCAATTAGCTTCAAAATGAGGAGTACTATGATACTAGTAGGTCCACGAGCTACCACTATGCTTAACTATGATTGGACCATATCTTGTCACCTCTTGATCCTATTGGATCATTGATTCATGCACCTCTTAATTCTATTGGACTATATTCAAGCACACCTCAATTTCCTATTGGACCTCACAAGGTTCCACCTCTAAATCCTATTGGACCTCTTGGAATTCATCAAACAAAAACTTTACACTTGTCTACACTCTAATTGGCAAGTGTTTAGCCTCTTACTCTATTTTGGCTCAATAGTGGCATTACAAGTGGAAATGCATAATTTGCCATCTATGCCAAATTTATTCCTATCAACATCCTACACCTAGATGCTTGATGTAAAAAACATAAGACCCCTATATCTAACATAGACAATCTTTTTCAATTCTTCACAATAACTACAGTTTAGATTATACGTTACTATCCTTCAATGGACAACAAAATATGTGGTTGTTCCTTAAGTAACTAAGGGTTACATACGTACTCCATAAATGAAGCTATTGTTGTTTCATACTTTTATCAAAACATATAACTCAGTTGCTGGCGCATTCTGATTATGATTAGTATACCTCATGCTATAACCAGTTTCGTTATCATACTTGTGAATGACTGCCCTTTCAAAGGGAATACTACTGTGTATTAGTACTAACAAATGAAACTTGCGCTCTCTGTAGCATCGAATATTACTATTATCTTCATTTTCGGTTAGGTTCGGCTTCGAGCCATAAAGCTCTAAGCGTTTGCACAGGTATGCACATTAGACCATTCGCTTCAGATTTGTATAAGCAGTGAACGGTAGGCTCTCCGTAAAGTACTTACTTTCGCTTTCAAAAAGGCTGACAATAACGTTATGAACGTTCTAAGACTAAGGAAGGCAAAGAGCACTCGAGGGGACTAAAACATGGCATCCTCACAAGAAACCACTGTTACAATCATCCAGGTAAGAATTTTCCGAACAATTTTCAGATTTTGCAAGCATCACATATGCTCAAAAGGTAAGGTGTCTCTTCACAAATTTATTCCATTCTAGGTGACTATTAAAGATCCTAAATACAGAATCGATAATTAGCCATTAGGATTTACTAAAAAACAAAATTTTTTCCGGTGAGTAAAGCCTAGAAGCTATTTGACTAGATAAAAAGTTGGCCAAGCTACTTTAGCTTATGCAACGTCCCAGAATAAAAAAGTGAATTTCGTCGATTTTTTGCTTTGGGTAAGGCCTCCTCGTGGTGGAGGACGCAACTCATAGAACTGTGATTGGGCTGAATTCATGAGGAATTCCGTAAGGTTTTTTCACAATTGACGAATTAGATTCGCTTTAATTAACTGCTGTGGGCAACCGAGAACAAAAATTCTTGGAATTTTTTTGGCCAAGGTGTCGTTTTTTCAAAATCGTGCACGGCCAGAAACGGCCTAGAAGCTAGAATGGAAAACTAAAATAGAACAAAAAAATTGTTTCTTGTAGTGCTTGAAGCCGTGGGCGTACCAACGCTATTTGTTGTTAAGAACAAGAAAAAACCGGTTCATTCTTTCCCATTTCTTAATCTGTCACTCAAGGCATGTATACTTTGATCCTTTAGGTGACCGTAAAGATTGTGAAGAGGGGCAAAAGAATGTATGAATTGTGTTGTTTTACGAAGTTGGCATTTGTTATTAATTCCCGAGAACTTCATATACTTGTATTTTTTTTCTGACACTTTGATCAGGAAGTGGAGGGTCTTCGTGGCGGAAGAACCTGTGGTATGGGACGCAGGCAATTCCAAAATGAAGATATGAAACTAACTGGATCAGTTGGCCATGGTATGGCCCTAAGTCTTAGCGATGCCAAATATTATTGGTCATAAAACGGGTGTTCTGTCGGAAGTTTGAGATATTGGCCATAACCCCTTTATTGGATATCTCAAATTTACAAAACCGGAAACCCGGCAAGCTATTTCTTTATAAACGATATATTGGTGAATTTCTTAACACATTAGATAACCCGATTTTTTGTGATTTCTTGGAAGGTAATTTTGATTACCCGTTGACCTAACGATGTTATGAAAATGGTTAATGAAACTGTTTTCTCTACTTGAATCTTCAAGAAATCCTTTTCTGATTTATGGGTTAATTCTCAAGCTTGGTAACAAAGAAGATCTTTGGTTTAGTCACTGTGTTGGGACATCATTGGTATTGGCTAACAATGATGCAACATTTCTTGGGCTTTCAAGATTTTCTCGTATCTTTTCTTTGAAAAGTCTCCTGAGCAAATCACGAATGATATGCACCCCTTGGAAACTCGTGGCATTTCCTGTTAAAAAGGGGGAGAGGTAGGAAGAAAAGAGAGTTATCAAGGAGAAGCATCTGTCAGGGATTCTAGGAGGAATCTGTTATAGATGATGGACCTGTTTTATAAATCAGAAATGATAGGATATTCAGATGTTACAGAAATCCTTTATGGATTATAGTAGATTTCTGGTTTGAAGATTTAAAGGAGAGAAAAATTTAGAAAGTACTCTTGCAATAGGAAAGTAGCTGATTACAAGTCCGATTGATTTGTGTCAGAACTTGGTAATTCTATTACTAGATGGGGGTTTGTTAAAACATGTTCCTTGCTTGAAGCAATCAACTTGATCTTAGTGAGGACTGAGATCGGTGGGTTGATGCAAGGAAAGAAATCTGTGCTAACAATATATGCTTTTGAGTTAATCTCGGGTTGAGATTTTTGGATGTGAGATAACACTCTTTGAGTAGTATTCTCTCTTAGAGGATAACCAAGTTACAGGATTCTCGGTTATGAAAGTGTTGTGTACAGATCTGGAGATATCTGTAGAGATATGCTATGCAGTGAATCTTTGTGGGATCATTAAAACCTTTTGTACAAATTTTTAATCCTATGGATCTACAAAGTATTACATGAACTAAGTTTATTTGCATGCATAAACTAGTTGTTAGTACATAGGCATATTGATGAGAATTGTGTTTGAGACAATTTCTTGCTGGGTTATAGTAATTTCTCATTGAGAATTGCTTATTGACCTAGAATTGATTTAGAATCAGATTAAATGTGGTGTTTTGGTACCACACCGAGACATTTAATTATTCTCTAAAATCTGATACACCTAACTGTGTCAGAAGTGCTACTTCTGAGTTAGTTATTGGAAATCAACAATATAATCTTAATTATGGATATCATTGTTGAGATGTATTGCTTATAAGGCACAACGTCTATGAGTCATTTTGGATTTGTTAACAGATGTGTGTGCATAGAATACACGAGAACTTTTTGGCCTTATCTTTTCCCATTTGGAATTGATGAAATGCTATCCCGAAAGACTCAAGAGAGTTGGATAGTTATGGGTTGCCAGAAGTTAGAACTTCACGTAATGTGGTTCCGGTAAATCTTAAGTTATTCTAGATTGGAACTTAAGTGGAAAATCTAGACATATTCTAGATTAAGACCCTAACTTTGGAATGACAATTTGTGCCATGTCTAAAGTAAGGGCGTTCTTGGAATTACAATCCTTTTATAGACACCGTGTGTGAGTTGGGAAAGTCTGAAAATTTTCAAATGGAAAGGACTTTCATGAACAACTCATGTGTCTTTTAAGAATTGTAATGCACTCTTATGATTGGTATGATCTTGGGAATATGGAGAGTTGGGATTGGTAAATCATAACTCGGATTCTAGGAATTACCTAATTCATAGGAGAGGATAGTATTCATACCCTGGATAAATAAACAGGTTAGTGGAATTTTGGTATGATTGATCACCTTACCAAATCGACTATGTTTATTTGGGTATAGACCAAGAAGTTATAGACTGTCTGTTTAGGCTTTGCGGATTACCAAAATGAAATTATGAACATTCGCGATTTGAAGTTCACTGGTCGCTTTTTGGTGGCCGTATTTGCTAAACTAGAGATGACTCGGAACTTAAAGTTCTTCTAATCATTGGTAGTTGCCTTCTTTTATTGAGTATAGGACAAGAATCCGATGCATTATGATTGACGAATCATAGTTCAGATTCTAGTTATACTTGATCGGTTAAAAGAAGGATTACCTACAAGATCCAAAGATCAATTAAGATATCTATTCATATTTTCATAGCATTCTGTTCGGAGAGGTAATCACCTTGATGGAGATTGGGTTACAGTAAGCATTCGGCTACCGGTTATAGCTCGTGCGTGCTTACGTATATTTTTAACTTATATCACCCATTGCGGTAGAGACTCGGACGTTCAAAGTTCATAAAGTAGCGGATTTCCTACATGATATGCAGGAAATGCTACAGATCGCACATGAGAATGTCTAGTGTACCCAGGATGGAGACCGACATTATGCAAGTCTGAAAAGATCACCGAGAGACTTCCAAGTGGGAGACTGGGTATATTTGAGAATCTTGAAGGATTCAAGTGTAATGCATACAAACAAGCATTATAAGTTGTCCCCTAGATATAGAGGACTGTTTAAGATCTTGAAAAAGATCGGATCCTTAGCTTACCAATTGGAACTCCCGGATGGATCTCAAGTGCATCTCGTATTTCAAGTAAGCCGTCTCAAAAAGAGTCTACGTGAAGGAGAGCATCTTGGATCTGGAGATCGATTGGACCTGTTGGATGAATCATCGAGTGTGTCTCCACTTGAATCCGGAAAGATCTTGGAAACAAGAACTAAACGATTGAGAAATCGTATAGTTACCAAGCATATGGTTTGATGGAAGGGATATATGGACGATGACGATTCCTGGGAACAGGAAGGAAGCTTAAGGAAGATCTTTCCCAGTTTTAAGTTCTGAGGACAAAACTTGAATAAGGGGGGAAGAATGTCATGCCCATGACTGGTCTCGGGTAGTGTATCTACGCTAGGGACTGGTAGACCAACAACCCGTAAGTCAATTGTGACTATAAGGGGGTTCATAATTAATGGTTGTAGGCCTAAACACTTGATGGTAGATTTGTATGGGTCTATCAGTGAGTCATTGGAGAACTGGATGACTTGGCCCAAATAGGCTGCAAAGGTGTCCAGTGAGGTGTCACAATGCACTACTAGTGGTGCATGGGCCTTGGAGGGTATAAGTATACCTATTGGGCTCTCACTAGTGTATGCTTGATAGCATGACCGGTGGCAGGATGCTGCTGGTGTGATGCCTCATTCCTCTCTGAGTGATTGATCCATAGCTTGGGGGCTAGATCCGTTCGATCTAGGTTTGGTTGGATTGGTTTGTCCACCATCAGGTTCCCTTGTGTATTGCTAAGTGATTGGCATGCTTAGAATAGGATCCTTGGATTGAGGTCTCTCTCTCTCTCTCTCTCTCTCTCTCTCTCTCTCTCTCTCTCTCTCTCTCTCTCTCTCTCTCTCTCTCTCTCTCTCTCTCTCTCTCTCTCTCTCTCTCTCTCTCTCTCTCTCTCTCTCTCTCTCTCTCGTGCTCTCTGCCCTGGCTTCTCCCTTCACTTGTGACTGTTTTTCTTGCCCTCCTTCCCTTGTTGGCTTCTTCTAGCTTCGGCTTTTGGTGGTCGTTTTTGCATTGATGGCTGATTCTGCTTGTGGTGGCGGGTTGCACCCCTTCTACATTTTGTTGATGCTTTGCTAGATTACTGTCCCTGTGCTTTCTTCTATTCTTTGGTGCTATGGCTTTTGTGGTGCTACGCTTTGTTGTGTGCTTGTGGTGCATGTTTTTGGTGGTGCGTGGAGCTTGCTGCGATCCATTGCTTCGGTTTTTTCAATGGCTGCTGAGAAGGTTGGTTCTTGTTTGCTGTTGGTCATTTGCTGTCCTCACATGTATGTATACGCACACATACACATACACACCAATGGCCACTTGTCATCGACAGACACACTTTGTTATTCAAATAGATGTTTGGAATTGATTATGATGATGAGGATGGACTTATGATCGGTGAAGAATGTATCAAATTTTGTTGAGCATGGATGAAGCATGCCATCTGATGAAGAATTCATGGCATTTCAATCCCAGATGGGCTTCTCTCGTCCATCGTTAATGCATTTCACAGATGATTTTTCTTCAGTAGGTGGCCATAATATTGATCATCCGGATTTGGTTGCTGATGATGATGAAGAATCTGTAAGTGTTTTAACCTCATTGTTTAAGAATGTTGTTATCTCCTGAATGTGAATTTTTTTTAACTCTTATTTTCTATTGCAGGATGCACTCATAATTGATGACTTTGATATGAGACAAAGTGGTTTCAGACAACATGCTTCCTTGTTCTAGAGGGATAGTGGACTTGGCCACTATTTGAGACATTTTCTAAAGAATGAGACACTAATAATGGTTGTTAAAGCTTTATCATATTATTTAGGAGGACATAAATTTGTTAAAACAAGTAAGATCATTTTCGCAACCACGCTGTTGCACTATAAAATGTGCAAGCATCACCAGGAAGTTGCTCAACAACTTTCGAATTGATCTCATCCATGTTTTCGTTCAACATGCTCAATATTGCACGGCTTCTTAAAAAATCAACATCCATGTAACATCGTGCAATATCAGGGAAAGTGAATGAAATCAATTCACACACATCGTGCGTCCTTAGACACATATACTATGGCAAAGAAATCAAATCCAAACCACGCTGCACGAATGTAGGCTCACGACCATCTCCAATACTCAACAAATACTCTACGAACCTCGACTGCTCGTTCCTATAAGCTCCCTCCACACCCATAACACGCATGTTCGTTGACAGTTTGTGCACCTCCATATATTTTCACAAATGCGAACACTTAAGTGAAGCGCTCACAATCTGTGCATGTCCCGTCATAAAATCGGGAGCACATGATGAAAATCACCACAAAAAACGATCGAAACTCCTCCAAACAGAGTATGAATACCCAATATGTCATGTAGAGATCGATCCACATACTCGATGACATACTTATGTACCATGGGAGCCTCGTCCCAAATAATGAGTTGACATGCCATCAAAAGCTTACCTAACCGAGACTGTTTCGAGATGTTGCATGTTGAGCTTTCATTCAATTCTGTCAGAGGAATCCTAAATCTAGAGTGCACGGTCCTACCACCTTTCATTAACAATGCAGCGATCCCCGACGATGCAACTGCCAATGCTATCCAACCTTGTGCACGCACGCACGTACAACAACATGACACTATAAAGAAACGTCTTACCCGTCACCACCCGGACCATCTACAAAGATCACTCCACCCACTCTTCGTACCACATGCTCACGTATCACAGGGTCAAAAATCATGCGCTGATCCACATTCAATCTCTCAATGTCGGTCTCTACCTCTGAAAGGGTCTCATCGAGAAATATAGTGGAGAAAACTTGACATCGCTATCAAGAAGTGTGAAGCCAAAATTTGTCAACGACTTTCCCGATGCCTGCATGTGTGTCTCCACATCTAGAAGAGCCTATTACCACCACCCTCCATAGCCTCTTCTGCAATCATATATGGCCCCTTGTACACGTACTTGTACAAATACTTCACACTACATACTATATCTCTACATTGATGTGACATTGAAATTGTAGTGTCAACCATCTGTTATACGGTACTATCCACATGTTCTCTAATTCTATTCCATGCAACTGCACCTTCGTTCCATTGTCTCTATGCCTATACGAAAGATACCCATTCACTACCATTGTTTCATCAATGAAATTCCTTGGGTAGTTCTTCGAGCATTTTCCATCCTTCATGCATGGTGCATTTGGAAAAGATGTTCTACATGGGTCGTGCATCATACAGGTCCTCACTATCTCATACAACTCTGGATCATCCTCACGGTCAGGAATCTTTGTGCATACGATACGATCGTAATCTCCAACAGTGATGGGTTTGCTCCACTCCTCAAATATAATCAATAGGTGGGGCAATCCTCTCTTCTGAAACTCAACAACATGAAGCCTTCCTATAATGCGCCCCCCAATTATCCCATTCTTATTCAACAAATCTGAAGCCTCATGCTAAAAACCCTCGACACCAAATCAGGCCTATCTGCAAGTGTTTGTTGAAATCTCAACTCCCTCCTCCCTTATGACCAATTTGGGTTCGCTGTCATTGTGATAAACAAAGCGGGAGGACCCAACTCCCTAACGACAACCATAGCATCCTAGTACTGCTGATACATATGACACGGTGAACCAATATAAGACGGCGGAAGGACTAATTTTTGCCCTATGTCTCTAGCGGAATGAGCTCCAAGGGCATCAACGATGGCACTACGAATCTCTCTACGAAATCTATTACGATTGTTATAGATGTAATTCATGTTGCTTTGCACCATTTTTGCTACCACGTCACACACATACTCTTGCCAACCTTCCACCCAAATGTATAGGTGAAATATGCTCTGCTCGTACATGAAAATGGTAGTTGTAAAACTCTCGAATGGTGACAACTTTGTGTTCACATCCATCATCATGCTTTGCAAAAGAGAGAGAGAGAGAGAAGTTCACGCTAAGATCGGGATTCAAAGATAATCTCTGATCTAATTACAAATCATCACCATCCATGATGTAGATTTGCGAAAATGAAGGTCTATAAACCACCAATATGATGATACAACCGGCCAGACACTTTAAATGTATACACGTCGCCTACGGAGTTGGTAGTAGATCTATCTAGATTCACCCCAAGAGATGCAAAGGCCAAGGAGTTACTATAACTCCGAACGTGTTTTCTCAAATGAGCTCCCACGTCATCAGAAGAAGTGCACAATTTAAGAAGATAAAGAGGTGGTGATGGCATCAAAGGCAAACACACCTTGCCTTTCATGCAACATAAAGAGCTATTTCTTTTTGCTTTCCATCTTAGGGCCGCACAATGACCACACACAAACTCCATTTCTCTCTCTCTCTCTCTCTCTCTCTCTCTCTCTCTCTCTCTCTCTCTCTCTCTCTCTCTCTCTGCTTCAAACACCAGCATGCCATGATCTTGGAGAGATGGAGTTTGTGTGCAGTCATTGTTCGACCCTAAGATGGAAAGCAAAAAAAAATAGCTCTTTCTATTGCATGAAAGACAAGGTGCGTTTGCCTTTGATGCCATCACCGCCTCTTTATCTCCTTAATTTGTACACGTCTTATGATGACGTGCGAGCTCATTTTAAAAAATACGTTCGAAGTTATATTAACTCCTTGGCCTTTGCATTTCTTGGGGTGAATCTAGATAGATCCACTGCCAACTCCGTAATCCTTCATATTTGACTCCTGAAGTAAAATCCAGAAGTGAGAGAAAGAGGAGGATTTGTCGCAGGTATATGGAAAAAGGTAAAGCCAAGGCTTTGCAATTTACCATTCAGGAAGAGAAAGAGGATACACATTTGAGGTCCCATGACGATATCAGAAGAGAGACTGATATATTGGTTGTAGGATCGATTACGCATTTTACATTGGATTCGAACTCCAATGTTGATGTTATGGAGGGGGTAGACTAGACGACAACGATGTTTGTTACACTCGAGCATGTGCGTAATCACCCATCATATAGGACTCTGGAAGTAGAATCCAGATCTGCTAGGAGTAGAAGGTTGAATCGTAGGTACCAAGCTAAGCGAAGACATCGAACCTTGCTTTTGTCTTTGCAAAATCCCATAGTCACAGAAGTCTCACATTCTAGACGGGATCTTTTTGAAGTAGATATATCGCTTCAAACACTAGCATGTGTTGAGAAAATTTTGATAGAGCCAACCAAACACGAACCCCGGTCGTGTTTGTTATTTAGTGTGATGACATAGAAAATGACTTTTCATTCTAAAAAGGCTTCTGGAGGTGACACCGCTCCTCCTCCGGAGGCTCTACTAGGTTGAAAAAATGTCGAAAAAACAGGCCCTTCCTCAGCCACCGCCCTCTAAAAACAAGTGAAAAGATTTTTTTAACTATTGTTGTCTACGTAATACACACACCAACGCTTCTAGACAAATATATAACCAGCTAATAAAATATGAGAAAAGCTTAGCACACATAGAAAATGACTTTCTATTCTGAAAAAAAAAAACACATCCAAGAGCCTCTGGAGGAGGAGCGCCGCCGCCTCCAGAGGCTCTACCAGGTCAAAAAAAGTTGATAAAACAAGGCTCCTCAGCCATCGCCCTCTGAAAACAAGTACAAATTCTTTTTAACTATTGTTGTCTACGTGATACACACACCAGCACTTTTAGAGAAATATATAGTTAGCTAATCAAATATGAGAAAAGCTCAGCCAACATAGAAAATGACTTCATTCTAAAAAAAAACATCGGAGAGCCTCTAGAGGAGGAGAGGCTATGCCAAGTTGAAAAAATGTGGAGAAAACAAGGCCCTTCCTTAGCCATTGCCCTCCAAAAACAAGTACGTGATACACACACCAGGGCTTCTAGAGAAATATATAATCAACTAATAAAATACGAGAAAAGCTGAGCTCAACCAACATATAAAATGACTTTTCATTCTTGAAAAAAAAAAAATCACATTGGAGAGCCTGCCGGCGCTCCTCCTCTGGAGGCTCTTCCATGTTAAAAAAATGCCGAAAAACAAGGCCCTTCCTTAGCCATCGCCCTCAGTTGTTGAATCCCTGTTCTGCTGATAAACATAGACATGGTTGGTTTATTCACAATCCTCGATGAGAGCAATGGGATTGCAGGTCTGGATTAAAGTGGGCTGTAGAATCATCTGTTGGTCGAATTAGCTATGGAAATTATGGCAGTTCGATCCAGTGCTTGGCAGATTGCAGCAGACAGGGCGTTCTTTTCTTGAAATCGCCTGCTGCAATAAACAAGGCTAGTTGCTGTAGTGTACTTTCGAAAAAGCTATCTACAAGCATAGGAATCGTGCTAATGCTCTGAAGGTACTCGCTGCTCATCACTTCATCATTGATCCTTCAATCTGGATTTTCTTGGACTGGTGTATGCGCGCTTCCCAGTTGTGTGGATCTGAAACGGGCATCTGGAAATAACTTCTAGCAGGACAATGCATGCCTCATTACCTTTCCCACGAGTGCGTGGCAGTCCATGGAAAAATGTTTGAAGGAGATGCGTGAAGCAGGAGTGCAGCTTTAGCAGCGATCGGTTCCAAGCAGAGCAGCCGTGTGTTGAATCCCAAGCAGCAGTCGAGCCTGGTGAGGCAGTGAGGTTTCTGTCAGCGATGGAAGCTGTGTGGAAGAGGCTAATCTTTAGTTGAGGGCTATAGCGGCTGTTAGGTTTTGAACTACCAACCTTTGTGCTTTACTCCCTGGAAAAAAAGAGTTAAGAGTTAACTGGTGTTTCTATATATAATCCGTATATATTTTTCCTTTTTGGTCTTAACAACATTAATGATTTTGTTGTTACGTTCTTAATGATTTAGATTGGCAACTAAAACTTTTCAGAAAGATACTTGTTAAAGTCAAAATGCAGTTGAACTAATGAAACAAGTGTCGTTATTAAGGGGAGGTTTGTAGAATACAGTACAAAAAATATCGAAATCCAAATTTGGTGGATTTTCCACTTATATACTTTCATTAGTTGCATGAAAATTCGACTTCAACAGAGTAATACTAAAGCTAGTAAAGAGAAAAGGAAAAACAGCTTATCATTTACTATATCTCCAAGGAAATTTCTAGTACCTTAGTCGATAAAGTTTTTCGGGGGACCAAAAATTCTAAGGGAGGAATAGAAATAGACATCTGAGTTAGCACATGAGTTTCTTTGGAATCTTTGAAGATCTTCATAATACTAGTTATGGAGTAATTTCATTATGAAATTCATTTAGTTGAATTCATATTTGATATCATATATGACCATGAGAATGACTGCAAAATTTAGAGATCATGTGGATAAAATGGGAGTGTGTTAACACATGGATCACATTTAAGTTGTTCGTACAAGAAACGACTTTCTTTAAGGGATAGGGATCCTTGATTTGGAAAGCTTATTACTAACCGACAAAAAGTTGACAATGTGACGGTAACCCATGTGTAGTGCCTTATTGTTGGATCATCCTTTCATAAATGGATTATTATCTATCAGAAATAAAAATTTATGGATTCTTCTATGTTTGGTTCTGATGGTATGTACCTATTCAGGGGTTGATTGAGTGAAAATTCTGTGGTAAGATGTAAGTGGTTGGAAAACTCGTGAGAGTGGATGTGTTTTCAGTCTCAAAGATTTTCCAGATATGTTATTTACTCTCGAGAAATAGAATTTTTAATTTGTAGCTGAGTTACAAGATTCTCAGTGAGATATGAGAGTAACATATGTGGATTTTGGAGGAATCTGCCAGATAAGGACATATGTGTTTATGCATTGGGTCATAGTGAGATTATTCTCATATGGGCACGATTAACCTTGTATGGATCTACTATGTATTCCTGGTTACTAGGGTTATTTGGTGCATTTAACCTAGTCGGTAAACATAGACATATGATCAAGTATTGTGTTGGACAATTACTTGCAGAGTTAACAATTTTTAGCTAACTTAAAAGTGATGTGGAGACAGAGCAAGATGTGGTATTGTACTAGTACAATTAAGATCTACACTTGGACATTTGAGACTTATGAATCATTAGCAATTAACTTGAGTAAACGATTTACTCTGGTGGAAAGTTAATTTAGTGAAACAGATAGTGTGAAGAGAATTCACCAGATCATGTGTTGCTTGGAAGATGCATGATTTGTGAATAATTGGGATTCATCAGAAAAGTTATGTGCATAGAACATACATGAATTCTTGGTAGAGTATTTCTCAAATGAGAAATAGGCTCAGTTTCATTAGTGATTGTATCCCAGAGAGCTCAATTGGATAACGAATCATAATGGTTCCAAGGATGATAACTGAATTTTCAAAGAATTCAGCATAACTTTGGACATCTAGATTTAGTTCTAGACAGTAATATGAAGCTTTTTGATTGAAGATAGTTATTTAGTCTTTAATTACCTAATGGCTTTGGGATTGGATAACTTACAATTTGGTTAAGAATCTAGTTTGAAGAATATTCTTAAAATCCAGTATCTCTAGTGTGGAAAAGCTTTTAGAATGATTCTTATATGTTTCTTGAGTTGTGTATTAGACATAAACTCCAGTATCCTTTAAGTATCGTTTGGATTACAGATAATTATGATTGACGAATCATAAGAATCTAATTGTTTGTGATTGATTGATCATAAATGGATACTTAATTAGAGGATAATAAGGAAATGTGTTGATTCTTAAATATGTTGAGTGATTCCCAATCTACTAAATGAGTAGAGATTTCAGATAAGCATTTTGAAAGTGTAAATCTTTTTACTCTAGTATCTTATTGAAAATTACTTATCGAGAGTTTTTGCTTATTTTAGTGGATTGTATTCTGCTACAGATTATAGTCTATATGTGTTTGTGTATGCATTCAATCTACATCTCTAGATTTCTATTTGATTTCTTGCATGAAATGCTAGAAATGGGCCTATTAACTCATTAGAGTAACTACTGTACTCTGGATTGAGTTAAAATTGTCCGAGACTTGATGGATCTGCTAGAGATTTTGGTTGATTGAATTGTTGTATTTTAGAATATTTTCCAACTTCTTTGCACGAGATTACAACTTTCCATAAACTTCGTTGCCTCATGATAGCCAAAGGAGCAATTTTAATTTTTGCAATTTGTTTTAGCAGGGGCAAGCCAATCAGCAAGAAAGATCCGGAATAGACCGTCTCACTTTTAACACAAATTATTGATCACAAAACATAAAATTGAATCTCTCTCTCTCTCTCTCTCTCTCTCTCTCTCTCTCTCTCTCTCTCTCTCTCTCTCTCTCTCTCTCTCTCTCTCTCTCTCTCTCTCAGTGAACCTTTTGATGATTCCTAGGTAACTACCGTTCCAAATTTTGTAAATGGTGCAATATGTGAAGGCAAAGACAATAGTGAAAATTTGATATTGCATGTGTTAACCTATGATGGCTTTAATCGCTTAAGCTTAAGACCTATGTTGGCTTCAATAAATTTGTGGTATTTGGCTTCCTGCTTGTTTATATATTTGTCCCGCTTATCAAGGAGATGTATATGATAAAGGAAGATTGTTCGATATTTTGACCTATCTGAATTGGTGTTAGAGAAGCTCTCTTCAAACACAAAAAAGCTCGCTTCGAACATGAAAAAGCTCGCCTCGAAAAGCTCGCAAAAAATTTATTCCCACTTGTGACAAAGTCCACCCTTGCAACCATAGGCATAACTTTTGGCAAACAGCCCTTGACCAATCATAAGCATGCCAAGAGTGTCATAAAACCCTTTATTGACACCTCTGATGAACTATTTAGGACTAATGATGGCTATTTGTTAGAATGCATCTGCGATCCTATTATCCATGTCGTTGCACAACTACTAAATAACTTTTTGATGGTTGGCAACCTTAGGAAGGAGCGCATCTCTTTTCAAATCCTGCATCGCATAGCGGCCGGCCCACTTTTGTCCCTCCTTTCGGTCTCCTACCTTGATAATAAAATTCATGGGTTTGTTCCTAACGTCATTTTATCTGTGTGTGAAGACACGTCTGCCGAGTCCTCACAATAGGTCTAGCTACTGGCTGGTCAATTGGATATGGCCGAGCTTGATCTCTTGAACCCGAGCTCCTTCAAGGTGAATTGGATGTGACCACCCTTGAACGCGACTCTTACCTACAAACCCAAGTGCTTGATCGTCCAATCTCACCGGAAGAGATCAGATACTTGTTCAAAACTTCATTGGTAGGATTTCAGAAAAAATTTGATAAACTTAAACGTATGGCAACAACTGAACTGGCAAAGGCAAAAGCAATCATTAAAGATTATGAAAAGGCAACCGCTCAAGTTTTGGAAGCCGAGCCTCAAATTTCAGTACCTCTGATGCCACAGTTCTCGCCTCAACGACAAGATCAGAGAGGCTTGGATACAAAGTTTGATGGGCCAAGAATACAGGAGATACCAGATGTTCAGGCCACCGACGAAGGTCCATCAACATCAAAGCCCATGACATTGTTTCAGAAACTGATCACCATCGAGGACCGGATTCAAGCGTTCCTACAACAACATCCGCATGAGTCCTCAAGGGGTGGATGAGTTATCAAATTCAAGACCTTTGAGATAGAGGAGGGCAAGGAATTGGACAAACTACCAACATTGGGAGAGCAGTCGACATGGAGAACAATAATATTTGAAAAGACTCCGAATTCCATCAGGAGTTACGTTGCCAGTCCTCACCAATTGCGGGTAGATCCTTATTATTTGCTGATGCCAAGAAGGAATAAATGGAAAGATTTGGAGACTCCATTGGAAAAAGTCAGTATCCATACCCCAAATTGTCTCATAATACACCAAGTGTACAATTGACAAATTTCAGTGGATTTCAATCGGGCCTTACAATTTTATGCGACAGAGTATAGACATTCGCCAGATCCGGCCGTTAGGCAATCTGCGCTTTTTGCGAACGATTTGACAATGTTGGCGTCCGTAGCCACGCGGTGGATGATTGCTTACCCCAATTGGCTTTCGATCCTAATAAACCAATGGCGTCCGACGATATTCAAGATCAATTGCCAGTTGCCAGATTATACTACCGTGTTGCGATGCTGCGTGGAATGTGGGAATTAAGATTTACGACATGGACCACTTCCAAATGGATTGTCGCGGCCAATAAGTGCTTCTTACCGCAGAAGAAAAATTTCAATACGACGCGCCTGGAATTCATGCAGAAAGTACAGTCCCATCTTATCAAGGTACGACACGAGGCTAATCAAAGCCCGAAATGGATAAATCTTGCGAGGTGTCGTGGGACCGCCACCACTTTTGGTGGGAGATATTGTTGGAGGGTTTGCGGATATCAAGGCAACCCTAACCCTAGTTAATAAGTGAGAGATTTGACACCCTACGTGTGTAAGTCCAACTCGATGATCACATAATTGATTAATTAGTTGCAAGTTAATAAAAGGACTTTAGGCCTTTTTGCGGGACTTTTAATGTCGCGGGCCTAAATGTCAAGTTACTGAATAAAATAGGGGTTCCCACCAAATTTCAAATTCAGATTGAGTCTTCTAATTAATACAAGAGTTTCCCACTCTTTTTAGATTTGAATGGGCCAATAGAATTTTGAGGCCAAGGCCCTCCTCTCCACTACAAAGAGGGGCCTACTCAAGTTTGTAAACCATGTTCTCTCTTCATTTCAAATACAAGCGGTTGAGCCTCTTATGAAATGGATTATGAATGTCCTTGCTCTCTATCTCTTTTCCTTCATCTCTCATGCTTTTGCTAATTGTTAGATCTGAATGTTATTGGGATTGTATTTTCTTATGCTTTTTATGAGAAAGGAAGTGGGAGAGAGAGAGAGAGAGAGAGAGAGAGAGAGAGAGAGAGAGAGAGAGAGAGAGAGAGAGAGAGAGAGAGAGAGAGAGAGAGAGAAACATGTATCTATCTTATTGTGGATCGTAGTGTTAATCTGTAGTGTTAATGGATTTTAGTGTTAATTGTGAATCATCCATGCTTGCTGGATTTGTTTTATGTTATCGATTTCATGGGATCGAACCTCCGCGTGACGACTTACTTCATCTCCTCGGTGCTTGTGTGCCGGATCTTGGGTTGAGGATAGGATAGGAAAGAAACCCACTACACCAAGTCAACCTATCAGACCTAGAAGATCATCAAGGATAAGGATGGAGCCAACAAGGCTCACATATTCAAGCAAGGAGCAGCAAGCCGAGGTTAATCCATCCACTTCTTTTGCTCTTATGTCAAGTTTTGATGAACCTTCAAGAGTAGATGATGCTTTTAGTTCAAAAGAATGGTACCAAGCTTTGCTAGATGAGTATAATGCTTTGATTGATAATGGCACTTGGATCCTTGTTGATAGACCTTCTAAGAATGTAATAGGATGTAAATGGGTGTTCAAACTCAAGCTAAATTCATATGGAAACATAAGCAAACACAAGACAAGGTTAGTTTTCAAAAAATGTTCTCAAGTGGAGGGCAAAGATTATGTGGAGACATTTGCACCCGTGGCCAAGATGGTCACAATAAGATTAATTCTTGCTCTTGCCTCTCATTTTGGATGGATGCTTTGTCAAATGGATGTGTCAAATGCATTTCTTAATGGTTTCTTGGAAGAAGACATTTTCATGGAGCAGCCCCAAAGATTCATCAAGCTCAGGTTGGAGGACAAGGTTTGTCATCTACAAAGGAGCATCTATGGCTTGAAGCAAGCCTCTAGGTCTTGGAATTCAAGACTACATGACTATCTTATTTTACTTGGTTTTTCTCAAAGTGAATATGATTCTAGCTTATATCTTAAGTTTGATGATCATGTTATTGTACTCTTGTTAATCTATGTTGATGATATCATCCTTAGTGGTGATAGTATTGTTGGAATAAAAAAAAGTCAAAATAGATCTTTTACTAGAGTTCAAGATGGTAGATCTAGGTGATCTCCATTATATTTTGGACATAGAAGTCATTAGAGGGTTTGATTTTATCTTCATCTGTCAAACAAACTATGCTCAAAGTTTGCTAAAGAAATTTAAGATGCAAGATTGCAAGTATGTAGAAACTCCCATGGAGCAAGATGTAAAAGTGTGTAAAGAAGATGATGAAAGATCTTTCATGGACATCACTTTGTATAGACAACTTATAGGCTCCTTAATGTGGATAACTATTACTAGGCCTGATCTTACCTTTAGTGTATGTAGATTGAGTCAACACATGCAAGATCCATTGAACATTCATTGGAAGAAAACAAAAAGGATCTTGAAGTACATCTCGGGTACACTAGACTTTGGTATTCTCTATGGAGGAGATGTAATTGACTTGCATGCCTATAGTGATTCAGATTTTGCAGGTGACAAGAGAGATAGGAGGTCAACAAGTGCATATGCAATCTTCATAGGTGATGGAGTAGTTTCTTGGCTAGCAAAGAAGCAAGAAACAATTTCACTCTCTTCAATTGAGACCGAGTATTATTAGAAGAGTTCTAAATCCAAAAAAGATATCAAAATTGAAGAAATTTTTTTCGTAATAATGCTATAATTCGACATTGGGGGCAACCAGCCCGCAAGCATGACATGTTATTCATATCGGAGCTACGATTAAAAAGTTATACTATTTTTAATGAACTACAAACAATAATGTACATAAAATGGTTAAGCATCGAAAATAGTGTGGGCAGAAATGAAAAAGCATTTGGGTAGAAAATGAATTTATTTTGGTAATTTACATCGTAAAATTTTTCGACACAGATCGCAGACAGGGAGCTCGAGGCGGATTGGCTTTCATACATCTGCAGGGTGGGTCCACACATTGGTTTGGATTCTATCAAACTCATGGAGAAGCTAGCTGCATTTCGTTTTGGCATGGGCATGTTTGGTCACCCTGCTGCACAGAATTCAGAGAGGAGACAACTCTCCATTACTTTGTGGACCATGTTTAGTAGCACCTATATCTCCATATAACGTCTTGCACTACGTGTCCTTTCACAAATATGCATTTCATCTCATCTTCCCTTAGTGCATTTCCTTGACATTTCAGCCGTGCACATGTGCTAAACTGTTTCATTGCATGTACCACATGATTGCACTGCCCCGTCTGTGAGCATAATTGGAGCACGTGGGCCCCTCATCCACATGAGAAGAAACGGGCTTTCAGTGAGTCAATTAAAGCGGTTGGTGTTCTGTAGCACCAACGCACGTCTCGCCAGGAGACTGACGACCATTACCAGTGCATTGTAGGTGATAGGTTATTCTCCTATAGCATGTTGGCTGATGTTACGAATAAAGCCACAGCTGATCTAGAATTAAGCTATGAAGCATCACATAATCAAGACTTAACTCTAGAAAGCAGGAAAGAGAGAGATTAAGGAGGCTAAAGAGAGAAATCAATATCATCAGCTGAATGACAAATGACACAGTTTCCCTACTTATAGCCAAGAGGAAGCCCTAAAAGGAAGCTTCCAGTGGCTAGAGCCCAACTGGGAGGGATAATAGTGCGCCCTCCAAGAAGGCCCCCACTCTCCAGTAATATGTCCAAATGGCCTAATAATGAATAATAAGGCCAAAGGCCAACCATATAGTCTGAATGTCACTAATGAATAAAAAAAGGCCCAAGGCCTGCTTATGCATAAAGTGAAGTAACTGTAAATGTAAATGGACGCGGCGAATGTAATGAGCCCAGCCTGCAGATGACTTGGGGACACAGTTAATGGCAGAGAGAGAGAGAGAGAGAGAGAGAGAGAGAGAGAGAGAGAGAGAGAGAGAGAGAGAGAGAGAGAGAGAGAGAGAGAGAGAGAGAGAGAGAGAGAGAGAGAGAGAGAGAGAGAGAAAGTTGGCCGAGATGAGAGAGATACACAATTTCACATAGTTCCTCTTGACAAAGCAAGACCAAACCCTTTGAAGCCTTTATTCATAAACCAACAAGGTACAGTAAAGCTGAAAAGTAAAATACAGTACAATAAAACACCATATAATCACTCTCAAAATGTCCAGCTGATACCTGCACCATTCCACAACACAAAACCGCACGAGTTAGTACAATGGGGAAGATAGGTGTCATAGTTGTTATCCATGTCCAAAAGAAGTTATACTACTCATCAGCATAAATAGCATTTTAAAACATAGTCCAGTCTTCTCAAACACAAAGATGATTTTATAGCGATAGGGTTCCCGTATCAAGGCGAGTGCCATGCTGATCAGTTTTTGGGCATTGGTCCGTATCAGTTTATTTTGTTTACAGCAAAAGTATGAAAAGTTTTCACCGTATATATTGCTTATCGCTAAAAGAAATGGTGTGAACATGTGTGCCGATATCAGAGCAAATCCATGCTATTCTAACCCGTGTGACTTAAGAAACGTCACGCACTATTGTCCATACTCCTGAGCATATCCATGTTTTCCAATTGTATCTCACCATAGTCTGACATGACAACCGAATGGGTAATAAATTAGCATAAGCCATGGTTGAATAGTGTAGCTACTAGTAAACTTACGTTTATCGTAACTCCATATCCATCCCGTGGTTTTTTTTGAACCCTTGTATCGGATAGGTTTCATTTTATTGATGAGGTTCTCATGGTTTTTACAAGGTATCAGAGCTGATCCGTGCCATTCTAATCCTTCTGTAAGAATCGTTTATCTTACGCAAATCCATGCTGTCCAAGATAATTTGAGGAGAAACCTTGCTTTGGGACAGTGTGGGTGTCATTAAACGCAGAAAAATTACATTACTTATGAAGTGATATAGTCGAACTGAGTAGAAACCAACTAAATTCTGTGTTTAGGATCTTTATTAGTCACCTAGAATGGAATATATTTGTGAAGAGACACCTTACCTTTCGAGCATAGGTGATGCTTGCAAAATCTGAAAACTGTTCAGAAAACTCTTACTTGAATGATTGTAGCAGTGGTTTCTTGTGAGGATGCCATGTTTAGTCCCCTCGAGTGCTCTTGCCTTCTTTAGTCTTAAACCGTTCATAACGTTATTGTCAGCCATTGTGAAAGCGATAGTAAGTACTTTAAGGAGAGCCTACCATTCATTGCTTATACAAATCTGAAGCAAATGGTTTAATGTGCATACATGTGCAAACGCTTATAGCTTTATGGTTTGAAACTGAACCTAATCGAAAATGAAGATAGTAGTAATATTTGATGCTACAGAGAGCGCAAGTTTTATTTGTTAGTGCTTACACACAGTAGTATTCCCTTTGAAATAGCAATCATTCACAAGTATGATAACGAAACCGGTTACAACATGAGGTATACTAATCATAATCAAAATGTGCCAGCATTTGAGTTGTATCTTTTGATAATAGTGTGATACTACAGTAGCTTCGTTTCTGGAGTATGTATGTAACCCTTAGCTACTTATGGAACAACCACACATTCATGCTGTCCTTTGAAGGATAGTAAAGTATACTCTAAACTGTAGTTATCAAACCAAACTATCATCCATTCATATCTATGATAATGAGTTTGAATCCATACAACCATTCATGAGATAGGAAGTGCTTCATCGCTGGTCATTATGAAGCACTTGTCTCAACCTACCATATATGATACATAACTATCATTATCATGCTTTGTGAAGTATGTGGAAGGAAGTATTGGTTCATTGCTGGTCCATCGCTGGACAACAGCTTACCATATATATCAACTTTTCGATTATCTTGCCCAAGATAGTCCATCGTTGGACAGCAACATATCTATCTTCAACAAGCCTCTCCATTATTGAGTAAGCTTCATCGCTGGACAGCGGATAGTATATGAAGTCAATAATATGCCAAAAAAAGTTAGTATGAACCCTCACTGATCCATCACTGGACAACGGATTCATACCTTCCCATTTATCATCTAGAACACCTGATAACCTTCATAAGTATACAAGAGATGAATGCAAATACATGAAACGAGCAGAACCACATACCGTAGAGTTAAAGCAGATAAATTCAAGCCAGGGAGGGCGCCATCTCTTCCAACCTTCTTCTCACCGTATAGTAGAAAAAGCTCCTTCGAGAACATGCTACATATAGTGGTTTCGTAGGAAGTATCGTGGAAGCTCCCTTTTAGCCAAAATTTGTGGGAAATTTTTTTTTGAAAAGTATAAAAAAAGGTTGGGTTGGCAAAAAAGTTTAGGACCTTCATATCATAAATCTTTGTTTATAGCATGATCAAGGGTGGTAACTTTTGATAAAGAAGAGTCCATGAGAGAGAGAGAGAGAGAGAGAGAGAGAGAGAGAGAGAGAGAGAGAGAGAGAGAGAGAGAGAGAGAGAACCTAGCAACCGACCCGCAGCTAGTGAATCCCTTAGGGGGCAGTTAGCTCCCCATAAGGGATAGCTAACTGCCCACCATCAGACCTTTAATACATTGTGGTAGATCATAGAACAAACCAGGAAAAGTACTAGTTAAAAGCAGTTTGTTAATGATAAGGCAAAGCTTTTTCCTCATAAAACCATTTTTCTGAAAAGTGTCTAGTAAGATTGCTACCTCTTTTATAAAAGTATCGTGATCGTTGCAGCAATACATAGCAAAAATAACCTGGGAAATTATTACTTTGTACGAGTTGTAGACTGGCCTATTGGAAGCCAGATGTATGTACTGTAAGTATTGAAAAGGTAAGTCTCTTCTTTTATCAAATTTTAAAGGCTGATAAACATCGGTGCCAGGATTAAAAGTAATCAAAATATTCAAAAAACTGGTGGTGTTTGCTTCACAAGACTTTTTTTTCGATTTCAAGAAACTCTAGAGGATAAATTCAGAAAGGGTTATCTGGTACTCTAATCTGATTTTTGTCCATAAACGCATCAATAATGGGATTATTAATGAAGCAAATGTCATCAATATATCTAAACGAGTGACAGAAAACATTCATATCTTTTCTGAGACCTAATTTGGCCAGTCTCTTAATAAAATGAGCTTCAAAGAACGCAAGATACCAGTTACACCAAGTAGGTGAGCATGAAAAACCCATCGGTATACCACGAATCTGTCTCCAAGTTTTGTTTCCTAACCTGACAGTACAATTATCTTTAAGGAAGGCATTCCACAAGCATAAGAGATTATTATCGATATTGTACCACCCTTCCGACTTTTTATTATTCCATGACCATTTAAAGGCCTCCCTTTCTTGTTCCCATTTGAAACTCATTGGAATGTTTGAACGCATATGTAATGGATTTAGTTTTCAGCCCATTGGTGCCATCTAAAGGTATGTTTTCATAGCATTTAGAGATATATGCAACCCATACATTGGTAATCTTTGATGGTAAATTGAGATAGAAATTGATCGAGGACTCGCACTGCCAAAATAAGCATGTATCCACATTTAGGATACCCTTGTATGTTTTTGCCTTAAGGCCAACACTTTCCTTGAGGAATGGTGACAACATACCAAGAGCTCCTGTTAGGAATTTTGCGAGTTTAGTAAAGCAACGGTCATGCACATTGGTAATCCATCTAAAAGATTCCTTGTGGGCTTTGTACGTACAAAGTAAATATGGCAAAGAGTCGTTCCCTATGAAGCTGTTGGGTAAAAATCCATTTAGCTTTTCCATGACATAAGTGATAGTTTCCGTAACCGAATTTTCTTGATCATTAGGAAAGGGGGTGAAGTCAAGACTACTAAGTCTATCTAAGGCAAGTTTCCATACAAAACTAAACTATCATCCATTCATATCTATGATAATGAGTTTGAATCCATACAACCATTCATGAGATAGGAAGTGCTTCATCGCTGGTCATTATGAAACACTTGTCTCAACCTACCATATATGATGCATAGCTATCATTATCATGCTTTGTGAAGTATGTGGAAGGAAGTATTGGTTCATCGCTGGTCCATTGCTGGACAGCAGCTTACCATATATATCAACTTTTCGATTATGAAGCACTTGTCTCAACCTACCATATATGATGCATAACTATCATTATCATGCTTTGTGAAGTATGTGGAAGGAAGTATTGGTTCATGCTGGTCCATCGCTGGACAACTTACCATATATATCAACTTTTTGATTATCTTGTCGAAGATAGATCACTGCAGGTCCATCGCTAGACAACAACATATCTATCTTCAACAAGCCTCTCCATTATTGAGTAAGCTTCATCGCTGGTCCATCGCTGGATAGCGGATAGTATATGAAGTAAACAATATGCCAAAAAAAGCTAGTATGAACCCTCATTGATCCATCACTGGACAACGGATTCATACCTTCTCATTTATCATCTAGAACACCTATAACCTTCATAAGTATACAAGAGATGAATGCAAATACATAAAATGAGCAGAACCACATACCGTAGAGTTAAAGCAGATAAATTCAAGCCAGGGAGGACGCCATCTCTTCCAACCTTCTTCTCACCGTAAAGTAGAAAAAGCTCCTTCGAGAACATGCTACATATAGTGGTTTCGTAGGAAGTATCGTGGAAGCTCCCTTTCAGCCAAAATTTGTGGGAATTTTTTTTTTGAAAAGTATAAAAAAAGGTTGGGTTGGCAAAAAAGTTTAGGACCCTCATATCATAAATCTTTGTTTATAGCATGATCAAGGGTGGTAACTTTTGATAAAGAAGAGTCCATGAGAGAGAGAGAGAGAGAGAGAGAGAGAGAGAGAGAGAGAGAGAGAGAGAGAGAGAGAACCTAGCAACCGACCCGCAGCCAGTGAATCCCTTAGGGGGCAGTTAGCTCCCTATAAGGGATAGCTAACTGCCCACCATCAGACCTTTAATACATTGTGGTAGATCATAGGACAAACCACAAAAAGTACTAGTTAAAAGCAGTTTGTTAATGATAAGGCAAAGCTTTTCCCTCATAAAACCATTTTTCTGAAAAGTGTCCAGTAAGATTGCTACCTCTTTTATAAAAGTATCGTGATCGTTGCAGCAATACATAGCAAAAATAACCTGGGAAATTATTACTTTGTACGAGTTGTAGACTGGCCTATTAGAAGCCAGATGTATGTACTGTAAGTATTGAAAAGGTAAGTCTCTTCTTTTATCAAACTTTAAAAGCTGATATACATCGGTGCCAGGATTAAAAGTAATCAAAATGTTCAAAAAACTGGTGGTGTTTGCTTCACAAGACTTTTTTTTCGATTTCAAGAAACTCTAGAGGATAAATTCAGAAAGGGTTATCTGGTACTCTAATCTGATTTTTGTCCATAAACACATCAATAATGGGATTATTAATGAAGCAAATGTCATCAATATATCTAAACGAGTGACAGAAAACATTCATATCTTTTCTGAGACCTAATTTGGCCAGTCTCTTAATAAAATGAGCTTCAAAGAACGCAAGATACCAGTTACACCAAGTAGGTGAGCATGAAAAATCCATCGGTATACCACGAATCTGTCTCCAGGTTTTGTTTCCTAACCTGACAATACAATTGTCTATTAGAAAGGCATTCCACAAGCATAAGAGATTTTTATCGATATTGTACCACCCTTCCGACTTTTTATTATTCCATGACCATTTAAAGTCATCCCTTTCTTGTTCCATTTGAAACTCAGAAACATCTTATTAGAATGTTTGAATGCATATGTAATGGATTTATTCATGATAGTTTTCAGCCCATCAGTGCCATCTAAAGGTATGTTTTCATAGCACTTAGAGATATCTGCAACCCATACATTGGTAATCTTTGATGGTAAATTGAGATAAAAATCGATCGAGGACTCGCACTGTCAAAATAAGCATGTATTCACATTCAGGATACCCTTGTATGTTTTTGCCTTAAGGCCTGCACCTTCCTTGAGGAATGGTGACAACATACCAAGAGCTCCTGTTAGGAATTTTGCGAGTTCAGTAAAGCAACAGTCATGCGCATTGGTAATTCATCTAAAAGATTCCTTGTGGGATTTGTACGTACATAGTAGATATGGCAAAGAGTCGTTCCCCATAAAGATGTTGGATAAATCCATTCAGCTTTTCCATGACATAAGTGATAGTTTCTATAACAGAATTTTCTTCATCATTAGGAATGGGGCTGAAGTCAGGACTATTAAGTCTATCTAGGGCAAGCTTCCGTACAAGGAATTTACATATGAAACTGGAATTGTGTTGTGCCTTTCAATGCCATTGATGTAGAGCAGATTTGTGAGCCATAATCTTTCATTTTTAGCAGTTTGTATTTTTGCAGTTGTGTCCTTATTGCCATACAACCAAGTTCTTTTTTTGATGAATTCCATTTTAATGTTTTTACATAAAGTCGCATGCTCCATTATAGTATCTTCGTTAAAATGTTCATGCGTAGGCCAAAGCTTGATTAACTTGAACCATCCATCATAAAGTTCAGAAGCCACCTCATTCACATTGTTTTTTCGTAAGGTAATATGATTGAGACCCATCTCTAAAGATTTACGTAAAATGGGGCTCTTAACAATATTGCTATTGGTAGAAATAACATGCCCAAATTTATTTGCAACGAAGTTCTTGAGTCTATTAAGAGATAAGCATTCACATGAATGTAAGTTTTCTATGTCAAAATCACAGAAGACATCATAGAAAAAGTACCAATCATTTTTGACACTTGGTAGATAAGTCCAACCGAACGTAATATCATGAAAGCGTTCATCTACAATAGTGATTAGTCTGAATAAAACATGAGCATAAAAAGTCTTCACATGGATTGCTTCAAAAACTCTATTGCGGTAACATAGATGTAAAGAAGAGCTCCCTGAATCACTGCTAGTGGTCAGCTGTAGACGTCCTGTCGCAGAGATGTTGAATTCTCTCCTTTCTGTCTTTTCCCCATCCTGCACACTGATTAATCTCGGTAAAAATTCAGCCGTTTGATAGGTAGGTCGCTCTTTGTGCTACTTTGCCCTTCCTTTCCAGTAAACCGTCTTTTTTTTCCTGTCCCGGATGTAGATTTTACGGAGTTTGGATTGTTGAGATTAAAATTGCCCGTTCTTTTGCTTGTGTCCTGAAAGTATTTATTTTGGAGAGTGGAAAAGCTTGGTCGTTTAAGGAGACGCTCTATCTCTCGTATGTTTTCGGCATCGCCTAGGTGTGATAGGAGTTTGGCAGAAGAACCTTTGGAAAGCTCAATAGAGGCATCAACCATGTACTGTCGAATGAAAATAAAGGTAAGGTGTGTCTTAACCACATCTCTGGCGAGCTTATGTAGCCATAGAAAGAAAGCATTCATTTGGTTTTGGAGAGAAGCACCAGGGAAGAACTTGCCTAGGTTGTTCATCATATACCAAATGGCGTGGTCAAATCAGATAATGGACGAATTGTTTTTGCATTTATCACCACATCTACATTTAAAAAAAGGTTGTTTCCAGTTCCAGATTCTTGCTTGGTCAAGATTCATCCTATTGGATCCCGTCTCAAATTGTCCTCTGATTCTGGCCCAGGTTTGCTCAGAAGGGCAACGAGAAAGCTCAAATTTGTTCATGCTAATTTCAGTATCAAAGGCTACAGGAGCTTCAAGAGAAGGATTTTTGTATAAAGCAGTGGACTTACAAACTTCTATCTCTTTTTCAGTAAAATGTGACATCAAAATCCAAAGGTCGATAGGCACTGGGGCAAGAAAATTGACAGTGGGAAGGCTCCAAAGCTTATAGGCGGTAAAGGCAGATTTGAACTCAATAGTTCTGTTGGGTACAAAAGGAATTTGATAGTTTTTGGATTGGCCATACGAAGATTGGTCACCAATATCACAGATATTTTGAGAAAAGAATTCAAGTTGGGAAGCACTGTCCTCATCAAGCTCATCTAAAAAGACCAAAGGGTGTGGTGAAAGTGGTGCATCAAGGAAGGTATGTGGCACATCAACAGAAGAATTACCATTCTCATTCTCAAGGCACACAAAGACTTTCCTAATGTGTAGATTAAAAAATCATTCATCTTCTTCAAATATTTCGACAAATTCATTGAGCCGGCCATACAGATCTTCTACCATACTCAACGTATCCTTCTTTTTAACAAACTCCAGATAGATCTTAACCCAGTCCAAAGTCTCCAACAGATCAGTCAAACACAAAACCTTATCTTCAGGTCCAGCAGAAGAAGTACCATTACCAGTGTCAATGATAAAAGAATGCATCATTACGACATTTTTCATACAACAAATAAGCGTCTGAATAAAATAGTTAGGTGGAGGTAGGGGCTCCCCATAACCCAAAATAGCAGCATTTTGAAACCATCATGTGGACTAAAACATGAAAACAGACCTTTGTTAGCTTATGGACCTGATAAAAGGTAAGGGTTTAGTACTATCTCAACCAAGGAATAGTTGGAGTTACACCTCAAGGGTGCAGAGAGAGAGATACACAATTTCACGTAGTTCCTCTTGACAAAGCAAAACCAAATCCTTTGAAGCCTTTATTCATAAACCAACAAGGTACAGTAAAGCTGAAAAGTAAAATATAGTACAGTAAAGCACCATATAGCATAATCACTCTCAAAATGTCTAGCTGATACCTGCCACCATCCCACAACACAAAACCACACGAGTTAGTACAGTGGGGAAGACATGTGTCATAGCTGAGCGTTAGTTATTATCCATGTCCAAAAGAAGTTATACTACTCATCAACATAAATAGCATTTTATAACATAGTCCAGTCTTCCCAAACACAAAGATGATTTTATAGCGATAGGCCAAGCCCCTCCGTTCCCATATTAGGGCAAGTGCCATGCTGATCAGTTTTTGGGCATTGGTCCGTATCAGTTTATTTTGTTTATAGCAAAAATATGAAAAGTTTTCACCGTATATATTGCTTATTGCTAAAAGAAATGGTGTGAACACGTGTGCCATGCTATTCTAACCCATGTGACTTAAGAAACGTCACGCACTACTGTCCATACTCCTGAGCATATCCATGCTTTCCAATTGTATCTCACATAGTCTGACATGATAACCGAATGGGTAATAAATTAGCATAAGCCATGGCTGAATAGTGTAGCTATGAGTAAACTTACGTTTATCGTAACTCCATATCCATCCCATGGTTTTTTTTGAACCCTTGTATCGGATAGGCTTCATTTTATTGATGAGGTTCTCATGGTTTTTACAAGGTATCAGGGCATATCCATGCCATTCTAATCCTTCTGTAAGAACCGTTTATCTTACGCAAATCCATGCTGTCCAAGATAATTTGAGGAGAAACCTTGTTTCGGGACAACGTGGGTGTCATTAAACGCTGAAAAATTACATTACTAATGAAGTGATATAGTCGAACTGAGTAGAAACCAACTAAATTCTGTGTTTAGGATCTTTATTAGTCACCTAGAATGGAATATATTTGTGAAGAGACACCTTGCCTTTCGAGCATAGGTGATGCTTGCAAAATTTGAAAACTATTCGAAAAAATCTTACCTGGATGATTGTAGCAGTGGTTTCTTGTGAGGATGCCATGTTTAGTCCCCTCGGAGTGCTCTTGCCTTTCTTAGTCTTAAACCATTCATAACGTTATTGTCAGCCATTGTGAAAGCGATAATAAGTACTTTAAGGAGAGCCTACCAATCATTGCTTATACAAATTTGAAGCAAATGGTTTAATGTGCATACCTGGCATTACTAATGGTTTAAAGGAGAGTGAACTTGTTCAAATAATGAATAATGGATTAGGGGAAGGACACTAAACCCTAATATAGTCCAATATTATGTCATCCAAACAACTTCACCTTGTATCAATAGTTAACTGTACTGATTGCCAAGGAATCATGAATAGCTAAAATGAGAGTCGGGTTTGGTGATCTAGCTTTGAATGATGGCGTTGACAATAGGCTATTTTAGTGCCATGGGGCCAAAATGGAGGCTATTTTTTACTAGTAAAACCTGCTACAAGGCAGTATGGTGAGGCATTATTATCACATCAAATTGTGTTTGTATACTCTTGATAGGGTAACAAGGTGTTTGGAAGTGGTAAATGTAGTATGGAAGCGAAGTGCGGGCAATCTAATAATGGGCTACATTCGCTATTTTAGTGCCATGGGGCCGGGGCCAAATTGGAGGCTATTTTGGCTGGTAAAACTGCTGCAGGGCGGTACAGTGAGGCATTATCACATTAAATCATATTTGTATACTCTTGATAGAGTAACAAGGTGTTTGGAAGCGGTAAATGTAGCATGGAAGCAAATGGGAGCAAAATGGTGTGGAGAAAGCTAGTATTGGCAACGAAAGTGTAGTTTGGCATCATGACTACTTATCATTGGTGACAATTTTGAGAGGGAAAGTAATCATAGGTGAGAGGTAGGCATGGGTTTCCAGTTACGAGTGAAAAAAAGCTGAAAGACAAGGATGTAGCAAGGACGATCACCCATCTTCCACTACAATTAATAACCAAGGGCTTTACAACAAATTTGAACATGAGTTTTGAAGGTAAAATGCTATTGTTGTAGCAAGAAGGGGCATCTTGCCTCAGAATGATTCAAGGAGGCCCAAGCAAAGCAAGCTAATCTTACCAAGGAGGAGGGGCAGGATAGCAAATCCGTCTCATTTTCATCTTCAAGTATCAAGGGTGAATTTTCTTGGTGGATAGATAGTGGTGCATCTTTACATATGACACCACATAAAGAATATTTTCCTTCTCCATTTGTCGGTGAAAACAAATTCATTTTTATAGAAAATGACCACTCTTGTAAGGTAGAAGGAACTGGATCTATCTCAAAATAATTTGGTTCTTCCTAAAAGGTTAAGCTTGATGAAGCACTATGTGTGCCTAACATTGATAAGAGCGTAGTAAGTGTAGGCCAACTACGTGCTATCTTTTTGTTGAATCACTCGCAAAATGCCAAGGCCCCCTACCCAAAGTAAGAAGAAATCATTGTAATGGGCATTCAAAAAGCAGAGGATTAGATGTAGATGAAAGATATGGGAGACAAGACATTGAAACTCTTCATACCATGAAAACTTTTGTTTCGAATTTAGAGAGAGAAATGTCTAAAAATGATAGATATTTCAGCTATTGCTTTGTGAATTGAAAAATGCGTGTTGGAAGAAATTTTTCTAACATTCATCATTATATGTTAACTTCTTTTTGAGAGAGCAATGGATTGTCCTAACTAAAAGCAAACACATTATAGTCAAATACAAGCTAGTTCAAAATTAAGAATATTGAAAAATATCGAATGCGAAAATTAACATATCATCTACAAGGAAGAGCCATGAGTAAAACTCAAGAGAGATCCAATCATATGTTGATGTTGTTGACTATATTGAACACAAACCTGGGGAAAAGCCACTAGTATGAAAGGAAACATCTTGGATTTGTGTCCATATTAGTATCATATGGTTCAACACTCTGAATAGATTTATCTGCAACAGACTGTCATGCAAGAAATTACTGCAAGCCTTTGTAGGAATAGTATGTGATAGCTCTAACTTTTTCAAGTATGCAAAAGTGACCACTGTAGTAGGAGCCATATTTTTTTAAGACTACCTTGAAAGTTGATGGCCTACTAAGTGTAGGCATGCATGAATAGAAAATCTAGCTCCACACACACTTCCATAATTCTTCAAGTTGGGTGGCAGGCCATGATCCTTATCCATTGTTTGTCATGAGTGCTACATGGTTTGTAATTTGCACTATTATGTCTTGCATATACCTGCCTCCAAATCCATTTGTTTTAAAGAGGTGTTGAGGTTTCTTAAGTTTATCCTACATGGTCCCATTTGCCCTTAGCCATATAGCCTAGGTTGCAATTAAGCCATATTGAAAGAAAAAAAATTGTAAGATAAGTGTCCCTCAACAATCATTTGGCCGCCAGTGAGTGTCAATGAAATATGGTATTGGCATACAGAATTTATGGCAGGACAAGCTATGCACATAAGGAACACTATTGATATTCTTCAAAACTTGGTATCTATCATTAGGAAAAAGCAAGCCTATCCTTAGAAACTAAAAGTTAATGACAATTTAGAGTCTTCATAATGTAGTAATTTTTGCTCCAAGATTGTGAATCACTAATGCTAGAAGAGAGCATGTTAAAGTCATGTATGACTTTTGGACACTTTTTACCCATTAGGCCCTTCAGGTGTATCTTTGTACACAAGTGCAATAATTAGGGCTTCCAAACTTAGGCAGGTACAACATACTTTTATTCGGACTAGCATTTGCCCTAACTTGAGGTTTCTTAAAGATTGCTTTAAGGTTCAATTATATTATAAATACATTAATCACTAATGAGACTGCATTTCATGTCATTTGAAGTTGGCTCTATTTTGAAGTTATTGTAGAGATCTTCCATTTTATGACTTTTAATGGATATTCATTGAATAGCCTTAATTTGAGCTTACATTTTGTTGATCTTTTATTATTGTTTGACTAATGTCATATTGTATCTATGAATTTTGTTCATAACTTTGTTAGAATAGCATTTATTTAGACTCATTTTTTAAAAGACATATCGCTTTATGGTTTGAAACCGAACCTAATCGAAAATGAAGATAGTAGTAATATTTGATGCTACAGAGAGCGCAAGTTTTATTTGTTAGTGCTTACACACAATAGTATTCTCTTTGAAATAGCAATCATTCACAAGTATGATAACAAAACCGGTTACAGCTTGAGGTATACTAATCATAATCAAAATGTGCGAGCATCTGAGTTGTATCTTTTGATAATAGTGTGATACTACAGTCGCGTCGTGTCTGGAGTATGTATGTAACCCTTAGTTACTTATGGAACAACCACACACTCATGCTGTCCTTTGAAGGATAGTAAAGTATATTGTAAACTGTGATTATCAAACCAAACTATCATCCATTCATATCTATGATAGTTTGAATCCATACAACCATTCATGCGATAGGAAGTGCTTCATCGCTGGTCATTATGAAACACTTGTCTCAACCTACCATATATGATGCATAGCTATCATTATCATGCTTTGTGAAGTATGTGGAAGGAAGTATTGGTTCATCGCTGGACAACAGCTTACCATATATATCAACTTTTCGATTATGAAGCACTTGTCTCAACCTACCATATATGATGCATAACTATCATTATCATGCTTTGTAAAGTATGTGGAAGGAAGTATTGGTTCATGCTGGTCCATCGCTGGACAACTTACCATATATATCAACTTTTTGATTATCTTGTCGAAGATAGATCGCTGTAGGTCCATCGCTAGACAACAACATATCTATCTTCATCAAGCCTCTCCATTATTAAGGAAGCTTCATCGCTGGTCCATCATTGGACATCAGATAGTATATGAAGTAAATAACATGCCAAAAAAAGTTAATATGAACTCTCACTGATCCATCGTTGGACAACGGATTCATACCTTCTCATTTATCATCTAGAACACCTGATAACCTTCATAAGTATACATACCGTAGAGTTAAAGCAGATAAATTCAAGCCAGGGAGGGCGCCATCTCTTCCAACCTTCTTCTCACCATATAGTAGAAGAAGCTCCTTCCAGAATAGGCTACATATAGTGGTTTCGTAGGAAGTATCGTGGAAGCTCCCTTTCAGCCAAAATTGGTGGGAATTTTTTTTTTTGAAAAGTATAAAAAAATGTTGGGTTGGCAAAAAAGTCTAGGACCCTCATATCATAAATGTTTGTTTATAGCATGATCAAGAGTGGTAACTTTTGATAAAGAAGACTCCATGAGAGAGAGAGAGAGAGAGAGAGAGAGAGAGAGAGAGAGAGAGAGAGAGAGAGAGCTTGGGCTTGATCACCGAGAGGAGCCATTGTAACTTGGGCTTGATCACTGAGAGGAGCCATTGTATGAGGCAGATGAGTCAGTGTCAGAGGATGAGCCCATTCAGGTTGTGTTCACCAGATCAGACACGGATGAGGCAGATGCTATCAGTGCTGGGCATACACGACGGACAGGGGTCACAGGTGCATCAGGTGGCAGAAGTGGGGCACATGGCACAAGTTGTACCGGGGGGCAGGCAGGGCACACAAGAAGGGGGGGGGGGCAGTGGCATACCTACTTATGTTGATATGATGGAAGAAGCTCTTGATGGAGGGCACAGTGATATTGGAGCGGATCCCACTTGGATAGATGCAGCACAAGGTTTTGGGTGTGATTTTGACAGTACACCAGATGACTGCGATGGGATGGCATGCAGGGTCTACATGGTGCACATGATGAGGCACGAGATGATGCACAAGATGAGCCAGAGGATGGTGCACATGATGAGCCCCAGAGCCCAGAGCATTCGGATGGTGCATTTGTATTTAGATGCCTAGCTAGACAACTTGATTGCCATGTTGGATTCAGAGGCCCAGCTCATGTCGAGTATTAGGACAACCTCATCATCTCCTGCCAGCATGCCCTATACAAAGTCTCAGCCAGATCAGCTCCATGAGGCGCCTCCAGTTCCTCAGAGGGTTTATATGCGTCGCATAGCTCCTCTAGTGCCACTACTACCATTGAGCCCTGCAACCCCTCCATCGACATCCACTTCTGCAGCACCCTTCAGACTCTCATTTGTCCATGGCAGGCCACCATTTGTGCCCATGTTTTTTCTTGCAGCGCCCACATCCACAGTGGCACCTCCTGTGGCAGCACCCACTCCACTGGCTCCTCCTTTGGCAGCACCCATGATATACCAATACCGGCCACCACAACGCCCCTTTCAGTACATATCGCCATTGTCATTGCCTCTTGCAGGGACAGCCCCTCCACAGTCAATTCCTCCACCTGCAGTAGCCCCATGGGCAGTCATTCTACGGGCAGCGCCTCCTCGCTCACGCCGCCTCGCTCAGCTACTCAGGGAGTCCCCTCTTTGGCCTATCCCAGCCGGGGCCTCAGTCTGGCTCACCAGCCTAGCCAGCCAAGTGATTTGCATGGGGATGATGAGGCATTGATGGCTCCCCTCATCCGCAAGAGACCAGAAAGGCCCAAGGGTGCACTGAACAAGAAAGGCAGAGCATAGAAAAAGAAAGGGCAAGGGAAGAGAGGATGACCTCGTAGAGCTACAGGAGCTCAGTCACAACCAGCTGGAGCAGGTCGTGTCGGTTTGGCTTGCTTGGGGGCTGATGAGGAGGCAGATTGGGAGGATGTGGATGACGAGTCATATTCCTCGAATACACAGCCTCTGCCAGTTCCAGACAGTCATCGATATCGACTACGAGAGTCTGCTCGAGGTTCTGAGTTGTCTCCAGAGCATTCGTCCAAGTTAGAGCTAAAGCATTGCTTGTGGCTCTGTTGTTGTATATTTAGCAGTTTGATATCAATTTTCATGTTTGGCGGCCAAATGGCCGAACATTGTATTCAGACCATTTTATACATTGTATCCAGTTTTCAACACATTATATTTGTTGCACCTTATGTATATGTCAATGTTTAATTGTCATGCTTTGTTGTCAATTTTATTTCGCATTGTATGTGTGTGTGTGAATCATAGTTACAATTAATTTCATTAGTCATACAAAAAACAATAAATCTTCTCTCCAATACTATATACTAATTAAACATTTGAATATAAATTAGAACATTGGAAAGCCAAATCAAAAAATCGTTAATGTCGCAATCAATGACAATATATTGTGTAAAATCGTGACAATATATAATGTCGGGCTCAAGGCCATAAAGAAGTAGAATGATGTTGATAAACAATGTCTCATAAACATTGTACACAGTACATGCATTCACAGTACATTGTACACAATACACAGTACCCTAAACCCTTTTCTTTGCATTTTTTTTTGGCTTCTTTTGGGCACCCTAGAGCATTTTTTGGCATTTTTTATTAGAAAAAATATTTTAAAAAATAATAAAAAATATTAAATATGGTGCCGCCCTGGTACCGCATTTCGTAGGGCGGCACTATAATGGCGGCACCACTATTATGGTAACTTCGTGCCTATAGCACTATGTCACATTGATGGCCACAATCAAGCAATGCATGTTCATGTAAGAGAGTGTTGCAATAGAGTCCATTTTTTCAGCCAAACAGTACCGCATTACGTAAAATAGAGTAGCAGTTAAGCAATTCACTAATGTAGATATGTAAAACATTCCTACAGAATCCTCAAAAAGTAACATGCAAAAGGGATACCAAATTGAAGAAACAAAACACCATTTTGAGTACAACCTAACAAAATATAACGATGTATTTTGAAAAAGGGTATTACCTGCAAAAGCAAAGAGCCATGCTTTTTAAAGTTGTGCTTTTAAACACTTAAGATCAATCCCGATTCATGAATTTTGGGCATTCATCCAAGAATTCATCTCCTTTTTAGGTCAGCACTCTGCCATGAGTGCTACCTACAGTAACAACACCTAATTTGAACTAATACGTATTCTTCAAATAAAATAATAACAAAATTTTACATAAAGGGCACATCTCTGTGCATTGTTGTAGTAAATCACTACCTGTAATTTACAATCACCTTTATTGTTCTTGAATTCTCAATGTGAGCATGCGTACTGCTCACATTGTCATGAATGATTGACCAATATGCTTCGAAGTCCATACAAGTATATTGTTAATTTGCCCTTCCGGTAATCTAAAATCAACAATATTTTACACATTGTGCAATGAGAGAACCACCCTATCAGATATACCTTCCCGGATAGGTGGTCTTATAATGGTTTTGAATAGCACCGTCTGAGTGCGGCCAAATTGCATTAACCCACGAGTCTAAACGACAGAACTACCAGTAAACAGACTATTGCTTCAGAATTGCAGCACCCCAGAAATGGATGAGAAGTAACGCTGGTGAGACTGAAAATCCAAAAGTTTGCAGGCTTACATGTAATTTGAAAAGTTTTGAGTTTTTTCAGTGTAATTCCCCCACTGGTGCTTCATTGAGCCAAAGAAAGTGAATAAATTCATAAAGTTTCCCACTCACGCTTACCTAGAGAAAACATGAAACATCATTTGTCAGTTAGTGCAGTTGCAGAAGGAAGCTCTCATAGAGCAGGGTTTTTTTAAATGATGCAAAAGGCATGCTCTGGACATTCTAGACAAAAAAGATGAGGATTCAAGGCTGAAAGAAAGAAAAAGATGTAAAGGAGGATCTGAAAATCATTTTGAGTAATCTTGCATCTTCTCCAACGAAAAACCTCCCAATGAAGTACTAAATTTCATACTTTTCAATGACACAAGAGAAAATACGCTTTCACCAAGACCTGGAAACTCGTCCTTAATTGAAAAGACTCCAGATCCATGTGACACCAACATGTCTAAGAAAAACTGTCACCTCTTGTTGATACTTGAATAGCATCAAATTATAAAGCAATTCCTGGCCTATAGAAGATTCTTAAAGTGGCTCTTTTCAAAGGGTAACATAAAAAGGTATTCTGGGAACCAAGTATATGCTGGGCAGCAAACTTATCACCATGAAGGGAGTTTTTCTTATCTGCCATGGTTAATTTTTTTTTTTAAATGATAAGACTTTAAAGTGTACAAAGGTCCTCACCTTGTAAGGTGTTGGATTCAAACCACGCATGTGATCAGGGCGCATGGCAGCTAATTGTTGCTGACAGTGCTGTCGCAGATACTCTAATGAAGGTAAGCTTTCTTGCTGAACTCCTGCTTGACAAGTCACAGAGTGAAAACAATCATAAAACTATTGGCAGCCGAATTTTCACAAGTAGACAGTTCAACAGAAGCAAGCCAAAGAGCAAAAAGTCCGGTTTCTCTAAGTAGCATATTCAATTAGCAAGAATGGTAGAAGTAGATATGCTTACTGCAAATCTGCTAACTACCTTGAACCACTAGAAAAGTTTCACCAAACAGAAAAATGTGCAGACTCACCCCAACAAGCAGTTGGCAGGTATCCTTAACTGGCAAGTTCACTGATTTTGCAAGAAAAGTTCATGAAGAAGTTGATTTGGTAATGATTGAATAACACAGTTGATTGTCATTGTAAGAATTACTACTAGAAACATTCTAAGAAATTGTAGAAATCTGCACACGGAATGTACATCAGAGAGCACATGCTACAGCAGATATTTACCAGAAGTTAGACAATTGTAATTGCATCCTACCATTTCACATTATTCTGAGTTCTAGAAATCACTCCGTAGTGCAATGCCATGAAGTACCATCAAGCAACAAGCTGCTTGAAAATGAGCATAGCCCAGTTGCAGAATAATGCTAAGCAATGTGGGGATGTTCTGGTTATTGAAATATTACACATGTGATATTGAAAATAATCTCAAAAAATTGAAACCTTAAGTCATCCGAGAATCTTGATCGCCACTGGTAGTGGAGTACAAATAGATAATGTGATTTGATTTGAAATTTTAGGAATAAAGAACATCCATCAAAAACGTGGTTTTTTCCCTTTTCCAAATGCATAAAACTTAAAAGTGAAGATTCATACACCAAGATACATGATCGTGCAAAACAGATAGGGGTTATTGCCTGTTTGAGGAAATAAAGCTGATAAAAACTTATTCGTAAGTTGTCTACTAGCAGATGACCCATCATAACACTTAAAATAACCCCAATCCATGCTGTGTGACCTCAACCAAGGATATGCAGAAAAAGCTTAATATACCATTGAAAGATGTGCATCATTTAAGGCTTTTAGGGCTATTTTTGGGGTTATATATAAAAATTTGAACCTTTGCTAGCGATTTTTGAAAGCCATAATGACCCCAAATTAGCCTTAAGGATGTATATCAATCATAGTTGCAGAGAACCACAGTTCTGGGGCTATAGCGATTTGCATGCCCAGAATCACGGCAGGGAAAAAAAAAAGACAAGAAAAAAAAAAGAAAAACCAAAAATGTGGTGTTAAGGGCCTAATGTCTAGAGGTCCTTTGGGGAACCTTCCAAGAAGCTATAGTTAGGATCAGGTCTGGTCACCTTGGGTCTGGTCTGGATGATTTAGAAAAGGACAAGAGCTCATTTATTGTACCCACAAATATGGTGCCATTCGTGATGCATTGGCGCAAGGACAATGGATAGCCCTCATGATGTATTATAATAACACTTCTCTACTAACAGCTACGTCAATGTTGGAAATAAATGGAGGAGCTACATATATATGCTAAAATTCAGCGATTGTAAATGTAATATTAATAGCCCAAAAAAATTGCTATTACTGCATATGTCAATATCATACTAATGATTTGTACGTGCCCTGTTTTCTTTTTCCAATCCTGTCATGTGATTGGAGGCAGTCTTCTGCCTCCGCCTTTAGAGCAATTTTGAAGCACTGCAACAGCCTGCCACAAGCATAGTTGACTGTTTCAAGCGCGTTTGTAGCTAATAGCTTGTCGAACTGCTAAAAACTCATTTTCTGTGAATGAGATCTCAGCTAACTGCCTGGAATTGGACCTGAAACTAAGTAATCCTTAAGTAGACCAAACTCATAATAAATATTCCTGTCAAAAACTGAAGGAAACTTTTGAAATGTTCCAACCACAAATTTGAAGCACTTAAAAAATGACCAGAGTTATTTGAGTATTATTTTGGTTTCAGCTCATAAACATGTTAAATAGGTGGTATGGGTTCAAACATATCAAAAACCTTAATGAATGTGCATTTGAAAGCAAAAATATCATCAATCTACTGTTAAAGAAGTCATCATCTTTCATGAAAAGACATCTTCTAATCATCTCATTGTGATCCATGATTTAGGTAATCCCTACTGGGCCAATTTGGCCACTTTTGGGCTTCTTTGGCACCAAAAAGGGGCAAAAAATTTTCTTTTGAAGGCCAAAGGTGTACCATATCCTGAGAGTTGATAGACAGAACGGGCAACTAAGCCTTCTCTACATTTGGCTTCCATTTGGGATTGGGTTCTGGTTCTATAGTTGATCGCAGTTATATGCATTATACTTCTACGGGTTATCTTGGTTGCAAAATTCCTTCCATCATAAAGGCTTCCGTGAGTAGTGACGATTCCTCACTCCCACCACTAGGAGAACCCACAGATAGATCCACACCGTCCAAGATTCTCCTCTCAGTCATTTGCTCCACCTCATTCACAATCTCCTTTGCAGGATTTATTGCATGGACCTGCTACTCGTATGCAATCTACATTGCTGATTACATATAATGATTGCACTACAACCACTTGTATTTCATCTATTCCTTGTTCCACCCCACCTATCTCTATTTTACGATCGCCCGAACTGAAAATTTATTGTGAGGATAGTTCTGAAACTATGCTACCTTCACAAAAACAAATTAGCTACAGTTGGATCCTAAGCCTTCCTAATACAAATTCCAATTTCATATAACACCATATAGACAAGAGAGAGAGATAGGAAAAAAAAAAACGTTCCGACCCAGTACGTTCCGGAACGAACAGTACGGTACGTACAGTATGTTCCGACCCAAAAGTGTCGGAACGGGTTTCTAAGGTTTGAAATGAGTTTCAAAAAATAATGAAATGGGTTTTATTGCTACTGTGATAATGGTGTAACAAATCATCCTGTAAGAAAGAGGAAGACCAAGGTCGATCATTAAGTAATAACTGCAATGAAAAAATTAAATCTGAATATTACAATTGACGTAAAACGATATGCCAATGGGAGGATAATGTCAAACAAAGATGCAGGCCACGATCCGGAACGCGATCCGGGATTTCCCATTAGGGTTTCCCGGAACACAATTTTTTTTGTTTTTTTTTTCTTTCAAACCTGCCAATATGGGTATCATGTGAAAGGATTTCAAAAGAGCAGTTCTATTGCTTGATTTCAGATAGTTAATCCCCAATATCTGCTAGTCACTTCAATCAGATACTGAAGCAAATTGTTTTTGCAGATATAACATTGGCTAATCATTTCATTTGTCTGCTTCAGTATTTCTGCTGCTATTCATTGGTCATTTATTGCAACTAGCTGTGGGGATCCCTCCACAATAAAAAAAAATTTGCAAATTTTTTTGCGATCCGGGACAGTTTCTGGTCCCAGATCGCTGGAGATCCGGATCGCACGATCCGGATCGCACGATCCGAATCGTTTTTCCAGCGGATCGCGATCCGCTGCAACTCAGATGTCAAAATAGTAGTAGTGGTCACAAGAGAAAGGTGTTGAGATTAGCACATGCTGCCTGGCTAGATTTTCCAGGCGTAGGTCATAGGTCTGCATAAGAGAAATACAGTGCTGCTATCATAAGTACTGGAGAGACTAGCGATCAGTAACTGACTCAAAAGTGTAGCAAATACATAGAAATGCCATTTACAGATAGCAAAGAGAATAGCCAGGAGCTCTTTAACATGCACTAGATAATAATCATAAGCAATGGCACCCTCACATTGTCTATGAACAATGCCTAACCCACCATTATGAGCATCAATCTCCACAATGAAATAATATGAAAAGTTGGGTAAATGGATGAAAAGAGCTATAGCAAGAGCAACCTTAAATTTCTCAAAACCACGCACTAATGTCCATGCAGACAGCTAGTTCCCAGGCCTTAAAGGCATGTCAGATTTTAGTTTAAAAGAAAACAAACAGATTCATAAAATGATAGTGTGCACCATAATGTCAAATATTGTCACTGTCATCGTATGTGCATGTATGTCCATAACAAAAATACTGTATTATCACCTGCAAGTTTTCTCGCCAGGACAAGCAAAATTGTTGTAAACAGGCTTAAAATGTCATGTCAGTACACAAATTACCACACATGATGCATGGAAGCATTCCTAGAGAACTTGAACGTAAAAGGTAAAAGAAAGAAAATGCAATGATGGAAACTTGAAAGTGAGTTACTAAATCTATAGGGAATGGCAAATGATCAACAAAAGGATAAGAATATTAGCTTGAGCTAATCCTACATCCTATGCCACGCAAGGGAAAAGGTGGTTTTCCAAATGAGAAAACATGGTCTTAATCTAGATAAACATATCCCCACGTACTTTAAATAACCCCGCACTTCTCCAGGATGTCTTTCAATGTAAGGTAATGTAGCATTGTGAAAATTATTCTTTTACTGAAAGGAGCTAATTGACTTGCCACATGGCTGGTCTTTTACTAATTTTTCATAAATCCAAATTGATCAATTTCATGAAAGGAAATTCTCTACATTCTGCTAATGAACCATGGACAATTCAAGTCCTTGCAAATGAATATACTGGTAACAGAAACATTGTCTATTCTTGTGGAATGTAGAACAATTTAAACAGGTAATAATCCAAGAGACAACAAGAACTTATGTGACTTTTAATGCTCAATGTTGATTCTTTCAGATTTCATGATCCACCTAACTCGATTAATTTCTGCCTTCTAAAATCTCATCAAGATTATTCTAAATTGAAAAAATATAATATAGAAGGAAAACAAGCTAGGCATTACCAGATTTTCCAGCCCAAAAACATTTATATAGTTGCTCGACACGACGTGGGATGACATAGGCTCTTTTGGATTCAGTGAATGGATGGCGGCACAAGATTCTTTCCCCAGCCTGCAACGAGTAAGTGCAAATAGACATAACAGATTATCCAGATAATTAACTTACATCTCTCTCTCTCTCTCTCTCTCTCTCTCTCTCTCTCTCTCTCTCTCTCTCTCCAGTGAGGCAAAAGCTTTGGGGAAGAGGGTAATTTATTGGGATGGTAAGGCTCGATACATTGATCCTCCGAATCTTGACAAATAAGGATTAAGGCCCTCTGGACTAGGTAGCGGTTCGGGGGCTCTTTCTAGAGCATTGCGGTTGAGGTTATGGAACTGTTTACTCTTCAGCTACCGCATGGGATTTTAGAGATTTTTGTGCGAAGGGTGATATCTTACTACTTGCCAAGACACATGAGAGTCCAGAGAGAGGACTACCGGCTGTTGCGGGTTTTTGTTGGTACTCTGCACATCGGAGGGCGACGAGAGCATTGACAGATCGGGGTTTTGGTGGGGTGGCCTGCTTAGGCTGTGACTTCATTTAGCCTTGGGTCGAATCTACTCCGTAGAGATGCCATCTCAATCGCTCCCAACCATCAATCAACTGGTTTCTGTTGCCCGCTATGATCCTAGCCTGGTGAGGCGGTGATAGCATTTAGTGTTGACCTCCTCCACTATGGCTTCACGTAAATGGGGGGGGGATCTAAATCCCCCTATTCCCCACCTCGTTCAAGCAGTAGTTTCTCCATCGATTACAGCAGCTGTACCTCCCCCAGCACCTCCATCACTGGCAGCACTGCCAGTACCTCCAACGATGGGCACATTTTCGGCAGCAGTACCTCAATGACTGCTGCCCCTGCCACCACCTTCCTTGCTGCTGGCATCACCTCCATCGCTGCCTTTAGTCCCATCGTTGGCAACCGAACCATCTCTGCCATTAGACCCATCACTGGCAGGACAAGCAACTGCTCTGCCTCTTGTCCCTGTCAGCATTGTCCCCGAGAGATCCTCATCTGTCATTCTTATTCTTCTGTGTTTGCCTCCTCATCTGAATTTACACTGCCCGATGTGACAACCTGCCCTCCATTCCTCTTCTGATGCACCTGTTCGGGCTCCTTATTCTTCTACAGGACCTGTCGTAACTAATCCATATGCTGAAGAACCATACACGCCTGCTAAAGCTTTGTTGCAGCTAGCATGGACATCCTACTACCAGATTTCCGAGGATTGAAGACAGAGCTGCACTTGGTAAAAGCTGAAATGTCTCAGCTCAAAGAGGCTAATGAAAAACTGAAAAAAGAAGTGGCTGCATTGAAGCAAGTGCTTAGAGCCCAACCTAGTCTTGCCACACCGGAATCCTCAAACCACTTCAAGGAACTGGAAGCTAAAATTGAGCGGCAGGAGGAAGAAGCCGTGCTCAAAAAAGGGAGTAAGCCTACTACACCTATCTCCTCGGTTATCTCAGCTACTCTTTCAGAGGAGAGACTTCAGGACAACAAAGCTGAGATATTCAGATACGTGGCACCGTGGATACCCAAAATGCCATTGAAGAAGCAAAACGTTTCCTTGAACCACTTTAGACCACAATAGCGAAGGGCTTGATACGACATGGTAGACAAAACGAGATAATACCACTTTGATTATTCGTTTCACCTCGTCTACTACTCGTAGAGATGTCCCACGGAAGAGGGCTAAGCTGAAAGATACACGAATCTTCATGGATGACGACCTCACATATATCCAGGTGGAAGAAAGGCGCCAAGCCTTCCAGTAAGCCAAAGCGTCTGGCCGACGTGTGATTTATCGAGATGGACAAGTTCATTATCTTGACACTACTTCCCTCCAGAGTCCTCTTCTTATGTAGAGGGCATTGGTTCTCCATTCATTGATCTCTCCACAGACATTGTCAGATTCTCAAATCGAGGTTACGTTCTTCTTACTGGTGATTTTAACACCAGGACAATTGTGAGACAGGTAGAGTTTCATGTTACTCCTGACCAGCTATGCATACGCGCCATTGATTGTGATGATATGGGAGTTACCAGAACCTCAGCCGACGCCTTGAGACCTATCAATGGTTGTGGTGAGTATTTGTTGAAGCTAGGAGAAGCTCACGAGCTAGCCATTTATAATGGCCTAGCCTGTTAGCTTGATTCGAGTAGCTACACGTGCCACCCTCATAGTCGCGGGCACAATGTCGTTGACTATCTCATGGGAGCCCCATCCTTCATTCCACTGATAGCACACTCCGAGGTCATTCCCACTACTCTCTCTGATCACTCTTTTTTATCCTTCCACCTAGGCTCTGTCCCAACTTCATGATCTCCACCTCGTCCCTTCATTGCCCGTGCTCCCAGATATACCTTCGCTCACCCCTACATTGCGACTTACTAGGAAGCCCTTGTTCCTCTACTTCATCACTTCCCACATGATAACTCATTGGAGTCACAGGCCCGTTTCCTTACCACCTCACTTCACACTGCTGCTTCAGTATCCTTTCCAGCCACGCCCCACCGACGCACATTCACACCAACTCGTCTTGCTCGGCCTCCGTGGTTTGATGAGGAGTGTCATTCCTTACATCTCCGTGTTACACACACATGCGCATGCATGTGTACATGAGCCACTCATTCTCTCCATCGTACACTTCACAATAAAAAGCGCGCCTATGAAGAACAAAAAGGGAAAAGCCTTGTCGATTCCCTATTTAGTTCCTCTACAGGCACCTTTTGGCTCCACCCTGTCTTATTGACGATCTACACATCTGGTCCACATACACTACCTCACTATACACCATACCCACTAACTCGGCCATTTCCATCTCCCCCCGTCCATGTGAGTTCACCTTCTTCACCTCTGACATGGTTATAGAGGCCATTAAGAGAATGAAGACTCACCATACTTGAGACATAGAAGACCTTGGGTTAGAACTGCTGATCCATACTGTAGATATACTTTCACCCACCCTGCTTAATCGTGTTGTTGTCTCTGGTTTCCCCCAATTCTGGTGTACTAATATCATCCATCCCATCCATAAAAATGGTGACCCCATGAATCCCTAGTAACTACCATACTATCATGATTGGACATGTCATCGCGGAACTTTATGGCACTATTTTTCAATCAGCGATCAGTTCTGAGGCTCTAAGCTATCATTGAGGAAGCCAGACATAGGAAAAAGAGGGTTTATTGTTGCTATGTTGACTTCACGAAAGCCTTTGATTCTGTTCCACATTTTCTTCTCACGTAGCGACTACGTGATCTTGGTTTCTCCACTGACACAGTTCTAGCAGTGACGGCACTTTATGAGCAGATTCTTGGATGTTTTTGGAGAGACACTGGCAGCTCAAAGTATATATGCACCATTGGGGTGAAGTAGGGTTGTTCCCTCTCACCTACACTATTTGGACTATATATTGATGAGCTTGAGAGAGTCATTGAGCAGAGCGGTGGTACTGGCTGCAGGCTTGGGAAAATTTTGATTGCCATTCTTTTATATGCAGATGATGTAGCTTTAGCCTTCTCGACTAGAGAGGGTTTACAAAAGCAGCTGGACATTCACCAGATGGGGCTTGAGGGTTGACATTGAGAAGACCAAAGTTATGGTCTTCAACACATCCAGTGCCAGCGACAGGAGCTTATTCTTGACGGACAGCCACTGGAGATTGTAAAATCCTATACTTATCTGAGGGTTCTTTTCACTGGTCCTATATTTGGTATAGGACATGCAACTACAGCTAGACTTGGGAAGAGGGACATGCCTCCCTGGTCCAGCTTGAGCTATTTTGTTGTAAGAGATTTATTCGGAACGCCATGAGTAAGTGTCAGTTGTTTGATACTTTTGTTTCCCCCACAACATTGTACGCTGCAGAGGCATGGTGTCACAAGCAAGTCTCTCCAAGCTCGTGAATCCTAGAAGGCCGGTGTGTAGAATGAACCTCCCAACCATGGGCACCCCCTCCTTGAGTCCTTCTACCTGCTATTCCCATCAATTGGCACATAACATCCACCTGTGGGTGATCAGTTCACTTGGCATGCCTGACCACTGTGACCTGTGAATACTGAGTGACTCATAGGGTACCACCCCCGTGCCTCAACAAAGACCTATGACACTCTTGGTCACCCCGACTACTTGCCGGCTAGCATCTCGTCACTGACGGCTAGGGTCCTGACAGTCAAGACACACCGTGACTCTGACACCTTGTCAGGCGGCCACACCGGATCACTGCTCGTGACGCACCGGTCCCTACTTGGGACAGATGTCCTCGTCGGTCACCGACCCTTGCCAATACTAGGCCTCAGGCCCTTTGGTAACCGGCCATGCCGAGATCATGATAGAGCCATAACTGGGCTCTAACAATCCTTCCCTCCTCTGGCAAGTCATCGGTCCTCGATGACAAACTCTGGGTAAGACTTTTGCAACGCCTGTCGCGTCTCCCAGGTAGCATCTGACAACGGATGCCCTTTCCAGGTTACTAGATACTCTTGAAGGAGACGATTCCGCAATCTTCGCTCCCTTCAATCTAGGATTCTTTCTGGCCCATAACTTGTGGTGTCTTTCTCCTCTAGAGACACTAGACCTTCCACCAGGCTATCGCCATCGTGCAAACATTTCTTCAGTTTGCTAACATGAAATACTGGATGCACCTTGCATCCCACAGGTAGTTGTAGCTTATAAGCTACTTGGCTTACCTTCTTAATAATCAACCATGGTTCACAATACTTAGGAGATAACTTGGCGCACTTTCCTGTGCATAGCACCTTCGACTTTGAAGGAACTAGTAAATACACCCAATCTCCATTCTCAAATTCCTGATAGGTATGGTTCTCACAAGCATAACTCTTTGCCCTAGCTACAGCCCTGGACAAGTTATCTCACGCCAACTCTAGCTTCTGCTGCATCTGAGCCAAAAACTCTACAACACTAGGTATCCTATGCGGAATCCCTATGATTGCAGGACTCAGTGGCCTGAAACCATAATTGAGCTCAAATGGACTCAATCCAGTGGACACAGGTCTCTTATCATTGTACGCGAACTCCAATAACGGTAAATGCTTTACCCAGTCTATTTGCGTACTACTAACGTATGCCCTAAGCATATTTCCAAGATCTGGTTCACTCGCTCTGTCTGACCATCCGTCTGAGGATACTCAGAGCTACTCATCCGCAACTGTGATCCTAGCTTGGCGAACACCTCAATCCAGAAGTTTCCTGTAAACTTGGGATCCCTGTCAGAAACAATGGACTTCGGAAGACCATGTAACCTGACAATATTCTGAATAAACAACTCAGCCACTTGCGGAGCTGTGACCTTCTTGGTCGTTGCAATGAAATGAGCCATCTTGGAAAACCTGTCTACCACTACCATAACGGAATTGAATCCATTATGGGTCTTGGGTAGCCCAACAATATAATCCATAGAGATGCTTTCCCACCTTCCTGTAGGTATCTCAAGTGGATGTAGCAAGCCCGAAGGACTTACTCTCTCGGCCTTGTTCACTTGACAAGCCGTGCAACGTTGGACGTACTCTCTTACATCCCACTGCAATCGTGGCCAGAGATAATGCCTTCTTAAAAGCTCACTAGTCCTATCAATACCAGGGTGCCCTGCGCAGGGACTATTATTGCATTCATGAAGTATCTTACGACAAAGATCCTTCACGTCTTGCACGAAAACTCTTCCATTTCTCAATAACATACCATCCTTCATGGTGTGTGTTAGATATGTACTGGTGTGTGCCTCTACGGAAGCGACAACCTCGACTGACTCTTCCGTTTGATCGACTATCTTGCGCGCATTAGGCCACACACGCTGACAATGTGGGTCCTTTTCTTGAGCCTTCTTAATCTCCTCCATGAGACCACTGTCAACCACAGTAAAGCTCATCTGATGCAGTATACGAGATAGTGCATCAGCGACCACATTTTCCTTCCCTCTTCGGAAGCAAATTTCCAAGTGAAATTCCTGCATCAGCTCGGCCCACCGAGCTTGGCGGCCCTTCAAATCTGGCTGAGTGCAAAAATACTTTAAAGTATGATGATCTGTGTACACATAAAGCTCGGCGAGATATAAATAATGTCTCCACACCTTGAGCGCATGTATAATCACATAGAGCTCTTGCTCGTGTGTAGGATATCTCTGTTGAGCTAGTGTCAACTTCTTACTCTCAAAGGCTACTGGTCTACCCTCTTGGCTCAACACTGCACCTACGGCAATGCCACTTGCATCCGTCTCTAGGCCAAAAGGTTTCTGAGTATCCACAATCTTGAGAACTGGAGCCGTGGCCACCGACTCCTTCAAGTTCTCAAAATGTTGTTGAGCTTCAGCATCCCATCAAACCACAGTGTTGTTTTTCCTTAACTAGTCCGTTAGAGGAGCAGCTATCCAGGAATAATTCCTAACAAACCGCTGGTATACAAAAGCCTAAGAAAGATTGCAATTGGCGTATATCGGCAGGCCTCGGCCACTTCTTAACCATAGCCACCTTGGCTGGGTCAACCGAAATACCCTCAGCTGTCACTACGTGACCCAAATACTCGACACGAGTTTTACACAACTCTATCTTCTGAGCATTGGCATACATGCATTGGCATCGGCAGGCCTCGGCCACTTCCTAACCATAGCCACTTGCTGGGTCACATCTAGGCTGGAATGAAAATGCATGTGCACTAGGGGATGCAAAAGTAAATGAAGCTTCTTGTGGTTTATTAGTGAGTGTGCTTATCTGATTATTATCAACATAAGAATCAAAACTGGAATCAACATTCACATAACACAACCAAAAATACTGAATCTTTATTTGCATATAGGTAACAAGAGGACCCTCAACAGATGGTCTCTCCCCCTTTAAGACATGAGACATACCCTCATGCCCAAACTTATACACATGTGACTTAAAATCTATAGCGGGCTGCTTACTTGCATGCCACCGCTTACCAAGTACAATATCAAACTTAGCTAGTTTATTAATTTCAAAATCTAACTTCTCGGTATACGTCTAAATAGACAAAGACCCAGTTTTACCTCGCTATTTATCCTCTGGACTATCACACAGTCTCTGTTTCACTTTGGGACAATTCAGAGTCTCCTCATGCCAGTTGGCTATTGAGACAGGCAGATTCCAGGGTACACCACGAGAGGAGAGACTATGCCGGTTATGTCCCCTACATGAGATAGAGTCCGAGGAGCACTTCATCTTCAGATGCCCCATATATTATAAGATTAGAAGGAGATATCACTGTCTATTCCGTGACATGCCTACTACACTCAGATCACTGATTGGATATGAGGACTCTTGCTGTGTCGCACTTATGCTACGAGCGATGGTCTTGCTGCGCCAGGATATTTACCAGTCAGCTCATCAGCCACATCCTAGCTCTCAAGCTCAGATTACGTCTTTCTTCACCAGGAGACGGACACGGTCTGATGACGATGATGATGACCTACCACCTCACAGATGTCAGAGACTGTATCACTCATAGCCATGTGGCAGTTCGCACTTCCCGCCTTGCCACAAGAGCACATAGTTTTCACCCTCCTAGACGACGTCAGCGACGGTCCATATCAGCTCCTGTTACAGGTCGTATCACATCTTTTTTTCGGCAGCAGCGCTAGATGATATTACTCTACTCCTGGCAGCTATTTTGCTCCCACTTATGGAGAGTTGGTAGTTTGTAGTTTACAGTTACATTACTCATTTTTTTATGCATAGTTTTTTCTTGGAGACGTTTATATACGCTCCCATGGTTTTCACATACTTGACATGTACTCCTTTTGGTCTTATATGCCTTTTGGCATGGAAAAGACATTAATAAAGCTTCTTTCTTTCTCTCTCTCTCTCTCTCTCTCTCTCTCTCTCTCTCTCTCTCTCTCATGCTCAAGTGGACAATTTCATACAGTGTCATGCAAAATACAACCACATCTTCAATGCCAGTATCTGTTTCAGAATTATTTCGGCTAGTCAGAGATTTGAACTTTGGTCAATCTACAGAGCCTTCATTTTGGGAACTTGAAGCACCCATTAGAGCTCCTTGTCCTGAACAGTCAATCAAGCAGCCCTTAACCAATTACCATTTAGATACCTCATTTGATATGATAAACATGCTCTTACAATTTCTTGAATCAGATAGCGCATAATAGTTAGGGTTGGGCACCACACCAGAAATTACATAATGAGATGGGATCAAAGAACCCTGGTATCTGAACTTATCAACAAAACCACTCCCTTGAATTGCGAAGACACAGGTCCACACTCCTAAATAGTAGTACCGTAGCATAGAGTTGAATTATTGGTCAAATGATAAAACAATAACATCTCTGAGCTGAAGTACTCCAAACCTGACAAACTTATATCAGATTGCACTAAGACATGCACTTTCAGGAAGAGCAAGCAAAAAGTTAAGGAGATAATAGACAGCGAGCTGACATGAAGGGCTTCAGTTTCAATGGAATTGTGTCAATAATCTCCCTTCATGTCAGCTACAATTTCATCTGGAAGGTGGAAGATGGATTCAAAACCAGAATTCATGGCCCACACAAACCACTAAGCAAAAATCCTACCATGATGATGAAATCTTGAGTCTCAAAATCAAAATTAAGTTGATATATCAACTTCAAACACAAAATACACGCTAAAAATCTCTCATGTATTGAGAAAAAAAGATTGCTCATCTAGTAGTTAGGATAAGATGACGAATGATGTTGACGTTAGCTGTAACTAACCTTTATTTTAGTTGTCCAAAAAACAGATTTGTCATTTTGAAATTTGAAATATCTTGGTACAACGGCAAAAGTGCCTAAATTAGAGATGAAAAACACGCCATGGAGAAAATTGTTACTTTTGGAGGAGGTTCGTTTTCTCCTATCATCAGGTCCACTAGTGCGTACCCATCCTTTCCGTAAAGTCGGTAACATTGTTTTTTGCATGGGATAGTCACCTGCAACATTTCGAACGTAACAAACAGGAACACAGAATTTACAAGAAACAGATAATTTGGTTCCAGTAAGACGAGATTTTGATTTGAACAAAAACAATGAAAGACAATGTTTAAATTCAAGGAGTTGATATCCATACCTTGGTGAGGTCTTCAGATAGTTTAATTCGTGGCTGACCATTGATTTGAACTAATTTGTAAACACCTCCCAATGCGGGTTGTGTGTAGCAAGTTACCAAATGTGTTCCAATTCCAAAAGCATCCACTTCGTGGCCCTAATGATTAATTTGATTTATACATAGATTAAAAAGTCAAGTTTTATTGATGTGTTGAGAAAAACAAGTATGGCCATTATCCCTAGCAGATATTTAACATCTCAATTGGCTACTGGACAAAGAAGAATCAGGAAACGCTGACCGAAAAATATTGCAGTCATCAAATGGGATCAATTATATTAGACATGAAACCTTGTTCTAGCAATTATGCAGCCATAAAGCTGCAAATCAAAGCTCTACCTACTTTCAAATGTGAAGCCCTTTATTGTAGGTTTTTTATTGCTTCCAGTATGAAACTATGCCTGGTTCACTTTTTCTTGTTATTTAGTACTAAGAAATACCGATAGACTATCTCTATCAGTATGGCAAATGGGTACAAGAAGGCTCAACAAAGACTGTGCTCACACAACATAAGAACTTCATTGCCAGGCTGAGCCGCCCCCTAGGGTAATGTGAAGTGTCAAACTTTCAAGTCTGCGGCATAGGTTGAAGCTATTTGTTACCCAAAAATGTTCCATCTTCATGTAAGGTAAAACTATGCCTTTTTCCATGGATATGTTTGGAGTCTTTTTGCATTTTTATCAAATTTGCAAACTCAAATGTTTGAGGGTTTCCAATGTGTGCTGGCAGCTATGGTTTCAACAAAGAGTCCAATTTTGATATGCAAAACTCCCAAAGCGCACTCCTATGACTAGGCCATCTGGGGCCTCATTTTTGCCAACGCAAAAAGGCTTGTAAAGGCATGCTCTGTAAAATATGGAAAATCCACTGGGCACCGACATATCGCTTTGGCATTCTAAAACTCCAAAATCTGGGTGTGCCTTATCTGGTCAGCCAGGATACAGCTTCTTACAAAGCTCAAAATGAAGCTGCTTGTATCCACTGACAAAGACAGCAAACATGAGTTGTATACACTTGTAAACAGGTTCAAGATGCTGGTTGCTGGACTCATGCATTTTCCTGCCCATTCTTCAAAGTTCCTGTACAATCTTAATAGTTGTATCTGTAGTTAGAACCCTGCGAACTTCCATCATTCATGTGTAATTAGTCCAGGGAACACAGTGTGACAATAACAACTGAGTCACATGATTGTCAAAGCCTTATGTTCTAAAGAAATTCTTGTTCCAAAATAACATTCTGACTTCAAATTGAAGCAGTAGATCATAAATTCCAGTTTCACAATTCTAAGGTATATCAGACTCAAGTACAGGCATTTGTCCTCCATCGCAATTGTAACTTTTCTAGTTCATGGTAAATGTGGCATTATCAGAAACCTTCCTGAGTTTCAAATCTTATGTCACTGTTCTACTCCAGTTTTATTGTAGAAGAGCAATGAAGTCCATGTAAATGTAAACCATGAATCTATCCATGTTTGATAATGATTATGCTAAGGGAAAGGGATGGAAAAAAGAAACTTCAACTTCGTGTTAGCAACAAAATTTGGTATTTCAGTAGCAAGTTTCAGAATGCTGCATAAGTAAATTCAAACCTCTAGAATACTTACTAATAATAGTTATAGCAAATCAGACTGTAAATACATAAGCAGTTTACAAGTGATGAAAATCCAGATGGGTTTCCCAAGAATACCAGTCCACGAACACAAATCACCGATAAAGCTGGCATCACATAAGAACAATATCTGTAGATGATGAGCAAATAGCAATCTCCAATTAAGAATACTGAACGAAATTCAAATATAATCAATAATAAACTATCAGATGAATGTCTCTACATCCTATCCATAGTCGACTGAAATCAGGGTTGTGCTGATTTGAAAATGAAGTGCAAAAGAAGGCCAGCGGTTCCCTCCATAAGGCCCCAAATAGCCTATTTAATTCACATTCATCCTATGAATTAAATATAGGACATAGGTCCATAATGTCAAATAAGCCCTAGATGTGTTGTGAGTCCATAACTCTCCCCTACTAACAAAAATATTGCAATCAATGTAAATCCTTAAGAAGTATAAAAAGAAACTATTATATAATGGATGGCAGCTACAATGTATTCAAGCTGAATTCACTCGGTTTGGTGCCTTTCTTCCAAACCGATGCCCAAGAGAGGGCCTCTTCTTTTTGCTTCTCAATCTTGTTTTCGAGTTCCCATATCATTGTACTAGTGGACTCTGAAACTGCAGCCTACTTGGTTCCAATTGATTGCTCGATTGACGAAAAATTAAGGTTTGAGTCACCTCAATAAGACGACAAAGTAGCAAGATTGTGCATGCCATTAACCATTCATTCTATCTACCTAGGAGAAGGTGGATGGTGAGCACTTGTGCATAGCCAGGATGTGACCTAGCTAGGGGTAGGAGATGGCTGATGGCTCTAGCAGTGGTATGGGACGTTGTTAGGGTTGGAGGACTGCTTGTTACAGGTCACAGGCCAAGGCACGGAGGGTGGATCGTGTGACGTTCGGTTCCTAGTGGGTAACCAGCACCTGGTAGTTTGCAGTGAGGAAGAAGAGGAAGAGGAAGAAGAAGATGAGGAGGAGGAAAAAGAGGAAGAAGCATCGGAAGAAGAAGAGCAAGAGGCACCTGGCCCTGACTTGGAACGTCGGAGTAGGATTAGGAGGCAGCGATAGATTATAGAGATTAGATAGTAGATACTGTAGCTACTAACAACATCGAAGTTTGAGCTTTTGAAGTTGGAAGTTTACTCTTAATTTTCAAATGTTGGACTTTTTATGAGTCACTACATTTTTATGAATTATGTACATTTCAAATTTAAATCTAGATTGTTGAATGTTGAAATTTGAATGCTTGAGTTCATAGTACATACCTTTATAATTTCATCGGTATGTGTTTCATGATTCATCTATGATTTGGCATCGCTTTCAGGTTCACTATTTGAAAGTTCAAATCCTAAAAGTATACTTAATATAGGTCACAGGTGTCGGGTAAGGTTTAAAGTTTAAACGATTAATCGTTAAAATATGGAATTTGGAATCTTCAATGCTTATAAATTTTATAATTCAATCATGATATCTATAGACTATCATGATCAATGCATTACGCAACTATGGTTTTGGCTTTTCTAAAAATTTCAATTTTGGAACCCTAAAACCGATTCGAATATCTTAGGGTCGAATAGGCCGATTTGGCGGATTGCGATTTGACCGATTCCAAATAGGAAGGAAACTTCATAGCTCGCTAAGAAGCTATCCTATAGGATTGAACTAGAACTTGAAATAGCATAATTTGAATGAGAATTCTAAATTTCTATAAATTTATAATTTGAATAGGAAGTCAAGACAGGCATTTTGATGACTTATTCCATGAAAGTCTACTGCCAAGATCATATGTTTGTTATCAAATACAACATTTCCAAGAAACTCTTAACACATAATCAAGAAAAGCTTTATATGGATATGAGTTCACCTCAACAACTACATCTGGTAAATTTACCCATTGATACAATCTTTGATGATTGAAAAATGCTCCTACAAGTGCTTCAATCATAAACATGTCTAGCTTTTTAAAAAGAGCCGATTACCAAATGTAATAGCAGATATCGCCATATATGTGTCCAACAGCCTATTAAGAAACCTCATTCATCTATTCAAGCTTTTATAGATGAGACAAAGCCACCTATGGCAAAGAAATGTGGTTTTTATTATAGATTGTTATTTGCAAAGGATAATGCTTTGCACATTTCAAAGCTAGTTGAATATAAAGATGCTCAAAGTTTTTATGATCATCTCCAAACGGATTTTAATACACTAGAAGTGCAATTGGTATAGTAAATAGCAGTATCCTTCAAAAGGTAATGTGTCCTCTCATGGACACAAATATAAGGGTTGACCTCATGTCCTTTCCGTTTGGAACAAGATTGAATATTGAAAGGCACTTCTTAGTCATGCACACTTAAGGTTGCCAATCATCATATATTGTCTTAGGATTGAAGTAAGAGCTTGTTCTAAACAATCTCTGGAAAACATAAATCATGAAGTTTATCATATCAATGATTGCTACACACTCTTGCAAAAAGTTTGTTGCCATGATGCTTGCTTTCGTTTGGTATAAAATACCAATAGACTTCATATCTTTGCCAAAAAAATTTAACTTCCAAACACATTAAGCCAAATAATTGAAAAGTTAGAATAAAGTCCAATGTTATCCAACCTCTCAACTTGAAGTATGGTACATTCTATTGTAAAGTTTTGTAATAAACAAAAATCAAATTCATGATTCGATACCTGCTTATTCAAAGCATCCAATGTCGCTTCATTGATATCGTTGCTTGCAGTTATATTGAGCCTCCCAAAGTTAGAAACTCCAAATTCTTCTTCAATTGCACAAAAAAATTTACGAGCTTCAATCGAGAAGTAAGCTAGGTCACCGGAGTCCAGCCGAATACCCTTGGCTTTGTAGCTGAAGACAATATAACAAAGTTTAATGTAACTTCAAGTTGCTCCTTCATCTTAAGAAAGATACTGGTATTTGAATCAATTAATTGCCTAGAAAATAAAAGATGTGCAAGGTCTTTCATGTAATAAATCCTACAAAGTAGCTTCATACTAAAAGGGAGGAAAGTCTCTAAAGCTTCATACTAGAAAGCATTTCACCTCCCTTGCAATTGTAAGATTGTCCTAATCGTTCTTAAAAGTTTAATCAAACATGAGATGATGTTTTGATAGGATGGCAGCTTAGGTCTTTGTATCTTTGCTTATCCACATATACCACAAAGTTGATAACCGTTACATGCAATTTCATGAAAGACAATCAAAATTAAGTATCTCTTGCTCATTCTGAAAATTTTCCTTTCTTGTGTATGCTCTTCGCACGTAGTGACGTTTGTTAGGCTTTATGTTGATCACATAAAGAGTAGCACCATTCAAATCCAATGCACTTTGAGACTAATTGATTTTCACACAAGCATGCAATAACAAGCCCTTGGCTCATTTCAACATGTAGCATAGTCTGCATGACACATGTTAAAATGCCTTCATGAGACAGTCTTCTTAAAGGCCGTTCACAGAAGTCTAATGTTTAGTACTGACGTTTACATTGATGCAAGCTGATAAGCTAAAACTTCCAAGCTTTTGGGTTCTCATTTTTGAAGGGGAAAAACTTAATGATACCAGATAGATGCATCTGAGTTGTATGGAAGCCTACAGTTGCTTCGATTGCATCCTAAGAACGTGTGAAACACGCATAATTCAACAAGATTAAGAGAACATACACTTAAATTATTATCTTTTACTTATATTATTTCTCAAAGCGGCTATATCAATATATGGATTACAGTTGCATCGGTGGATTGAACACAACAAAGTCCAAATGTATTATGAAGAGGAAACAAGATTCCCAAATCTCTTGCTCAATGTTTCTTTTAACCTCTTGCAACAAGCTATTTTGGCCCCCATCTTAGCAACTCTCCCTAGCAACATTGATAGAAATCCATGCAGCTCTAAGCTAACCAACCCACCCTATGTCTCTCCCTCCACCACCAGCTTCCCTTCTTATTTTAATTGCTCCTATGGCATAGCAAACTGTTAGAGATCTAGACACCATAGTAGTATATGGAGTAAGCCCCTCCTAGCCCAGTGTGAGGACTGGTAGCATGCGTACTGCCAAGTGTCGGCCACGTCAGTGCCACGTGGCCGACTACACGTCGGCACCCAACGTGGGGCCCTATCCTGCTGACAGGGTCCCTAGGCTGTGTTAGGCCCGCCATGGCTATGGTCCGTGCCGTCCTCTAAGACAAAGTTTGGAAATAACTTGTGAAGAACACTGCCCTTTTCCCAAGTGGCATTCTCAACAGGCTGATCCATCCACTTGATTAGATATTCTTGGTATAGAGTACAACGGGTCTGCGTCTCTCTACTACTAAGGATCTCCTATGTTTCATGTGGAAGTTGCTGAGAAGAGAACTAGAACATTGTCCCCTACCAGATTTTTAGATCTGGTTAAGGCACTTACATGAAAAATTGGAAAAACCTTACTGTTGCGTGGGAGTTCTAGTTCATAGGTGACCTACCTCCTACTAATGGTAAAAGGACCACAATACCTAGGAAACAATTTAGCACACACACCCGATTTGAGGGTTTGAGAGTCAACTAGCACTCGTAAGTAGACTTTCTCACCAGCAGAGAACTACACATCCCGTCTGTGTGGATCTGCACAAATTATAATGCTTGGCCCGATCCTAGGATTGCCTGATGCTACACTTAGCATGCTCTATCATCTGGTTTAGGTCTTCTAAAAAGTTTCTAGCTGCTTCAACTTTTTCATGCTTAAACCCTATAGCTATGGGTGAGCGTGGCTGAAAACCATGCATCAACATGAATGGGTTGTATCCCGTAGCTGAATGTTTGGTACTGTTATAGGCAAACTCTAATATCGAGAGATATTCCTCCCAATTAGTTTGCTTTTTGTTGACGTATGCACGAAGCATATCCTCCAGCACCTTATTTACTCTTTCTGTTTGACCGTTAGTATGGAGATGATGGAATACTGCCCTCCAAAAATTTCTATTAAACTTATTGTCCCAGTCGCTGACTATGCCGGAAGGGAGACCATTTAATTTAAATAGCCCATCTATAAACAACCTTGCTAATTCTGGAGCTCTAACAATTGTTTTAGTCGGAATAAAGTGAGCCATTTTGGTCAAACAGTCAACTGTGACGCATATAGCATCATTACCTGTTTGGGTCTTAGGCAGGTTTACTATGAAATCCATGGAGATACTTTCTCACTTACCAGCTGGTATATCTAAGGGCTGCAACAACCCTCCTGCCTTCAAGCGCTCTGCTTTATTAACCTGACACTTCTGGCAATTAAGTACATATTGCTGGATGTCTTTTTTCATACTACCAGAAGAATTGCCTCAGAAGAAGCTCATAAGTCTTTTGAATGCCTGGGTGCCCCCCACTAGGACTGTCATGACACTCATATAGGACCTGCTGCCTATAATCCTCTGAACTGGGGACACATACTCTATCTCTATAGAGCAAGTACTCATCCTGACATGGAATACTATTTCCATTTGAATCCTTGAGACAGCTGACCCTCAACCATTGCAGTTTGATTGGGTAAAACAGGCTCTAAGTCTTCAACATCATCTGACGTATACTCGGACTCATCATCCTCAACGGAAGCTGTTGTATACTTGGATGAACTGGCACCAGCCCCGAGAACTGGTTTTGAAGTCTGTTACTGTCTGCTCTGGACTGACCTCCAGATAGTAGAGAAGTAAGCATCATGCTAGCACTTCCCTCTCAAGGACTCAAGTAACTCACTACGAATTTGAGTAAAACTCAGCTTGTTTATCATAGGCATTCTACTAAGGGCATCTACTATTGTGTTGAACTTCCCTCGTCTATATCTGATAGACATATCAAACTCTTGCATTAACTCAGCCCAACGAGCTTTCCGACCTCTGAGCTCAGGCTGATTGCAAAGGTATCTAAGGCTTTCATGGTCTGTCAGGACCTCAAAGTTGGCACCATACAAATAATGCCTCCAAGTCTTCAGGGCATGTAATATCAAGAAGAGTTCCTTTTCATAGGCACTATACCTAGTCTATGTTGGTTCGAGTTTCTTACTCTCGAATGCAGCTTCCATTCTGAGTTAGTACAGCACCAACCACAAAGTCGCTGGCATCTGTTTCGACCACAAATGGCTGATTGGGGTCGACGACTTTTAAAACCGGTACAGTAGCTAAGGCTATTTTGAGAGCATCAAAGTTCTCCTGCTGTGCGGACTCCCATTTGAACTCCTTTCCCTTCTCCTTAAGAAGATTTGTCATAGGGACTACTATCTGAGCATATTCCTTGACAAATCGTCTGTGGTATCCCGCCAAACCAACGTCTCGTTCCTCTCATAGAACCACTCCTTACCAAGTATTACATCTACCTTATCTAGATTCATAATATGAAAGTCTAAATTATCATTAAAGGCTTGTATTTGAATCGGCAGATGTGGGACTATCCGGTCCCAAACTTGGCTTTTCGCTCCTGTTGCCAGCTTCATTGTATAACGATGGTCACTTTGCTTTGTTTCCACCTTTAGCCTCTGCCACAAATTACAGTTAATAATATTATGTGTGGAACCATCATCAAATAAAATTGTTACAACTTGGCCACCCACAACCCCCTTTATCCGAATGAGGTCGTGAGGACCAAAAACAGCCGTATTGAAACAACAATGCTCACACACAGAATTACCAGCAAAGGAAAGATCAACACAAGATATGCTAGAGTTAACTGGCGTCTTAAAAGATGCCCCTTTAGCGTTCCTTTTTTTCTTTGGACATTTCTTCGCGACATGACCAGATTCCATGCAATTGAAGCATAGATTGTCGCCTTTGGCTTTGATAAAGGTATCCTGATCCATAGCAGATCTTTTCTTTGATTTACCAAAACCAGATGACCCTTCCTTTACCTTATCCTTCCCTTTCCTTGGAAAGAAAGGCTTCTTACCCTTTACATTGGGTAAGACACCCAGGCTTGGCCATTATACGAGTATCATCGTAAATCCTGGCAAAGCGAACCGCATCCTCGAGGGTAAGAGGCTGGTTCCTCCTAACCTCTAGTCGGTAGTCTCTTGGAAACCCAAGAATAAAAAGCAACTTTACCGAAAGAGGGTCCATTCTAGTTGCAAAACGAGAATAAACCTCTTGAAACCTTATAAATATTGATCTACATACCACCTCACCGATGTCAGAGACAGTGTATCACTCATAGTCATGCAGCAGTTCACACTTCTCGTGTTGTTACGAGAGTGCACAATTTTCACCCTCCTGGACGACGTCAGCAACGGCCCATACCTCCCGATACTGCTCGTATTACGTCTTTTTCCAGCAGCAGCAGTATCTGACACTATCTGATACTACTCTACTCTACTCTACTCATGGCAGCTACTCTTGCTCCCACTTATGGACAGTTGGCAGTTTGTAGTTCACAGCTATATTACTCAGTTTTCTTTTATGCATAGTTTTTTCTTGGATACGTTTATATACGCTCCCATGGTTTTCACATACTTGACATGTACTCCTTTTGGTCTTATATGCCTTTTGGCATGGAAAAGACATTAATAAAGCTCTCTCTCTCTCTCTCTCTCTCTCTCTCTCTCTCTCTCTCTCTCTCATGTCCACACAATTGCCTTAAGATTGGCATGCCTTCCACTAAAAAACTATAGAATCTATCTTATGTGCACCTATATACCTTGCGCCTCTTAGGATCAATTGTACCTAATGGTTAGAAGGCATACCCAACTTCATGTAGAGCTAGAGCCACAGCGCAAAAATTAGGAATTCCACTTCTCATGACCTAGAAAGCATAAATAGGCCCAAAAAAAAACTACTTAGGAAAAAGGATATACTTGTCCTTGTATCACAATTATTGAAGATAACGTTTTTTATGACTTTAAAAATAGTAAACAAATAAAGGAACAAAACAACTAATAGAAGGGAATACATCCATCTTCTTATGGTCATTTGTATTATTAGGTTTTTTGGTAACAAAATGTAAGTCAAGGTAAAATCTTATAAATACTCTTGGAAAGTATTCCTTAATTGTAAACAAAAAAATCGTCTCATTTCTATGCAATTTGTATTGGATTAGACCTTGGAAAGTTTGCAAAGCTATACATAAGTGGAAAACAATAGCAATATATAGCACACACTTGAGACAAGAATACATAGAAGATCAATTGTCTCCATTCTCAAAATATTCATCTTAAAACATCAACCCTTGATAAGGAGCTCCACTTAGAAGCCTCAAACTAAAAAAACACTATGAAAAGATTCTCTTCCTTTAAGCCATCCAAAGTTCCACAAATATAGCATGTTGTTCCTATTTGAGGACATGAAGTCACACCTAATCATTCATCAAAAACCATGAAAGAAAAAGGTCAAATTAATCAAAATTTAAAGAGCAACTTTTTGCATTTGGTTTTATGTGAACAACACTCTTTGTCAAAAACCAAGGAAGCACACAAGTTTCCACGAAAACAACAAAGAAAGTGATCTTTGGATGCCATATTGAATCTCCAAAAATTTAGAGTACTATAAGAATGTAGATCCGTCCTGCTTCTGAAAGAACCCTCAACAAACTATTCCTCGTCTTTCGCTTTCCAAAATTAAGAATAGATGGGCCAACTATCTAAAAGAGGAAAAAGATTCCCTTTCATAGCTTGTTAGTGCTTCCCCACATCCCCATGACTCTTCAACCAAAATCTTAAACCTTCCAGAACTGCAAACTAATGACCTTATGGAATATCAAGGTCCAAGTTAATTTAACAAAGCCAATTGATGGAGTGCTCAAGATATAAATGATAAGAGTTCCAATGGAACATCACTTTGTAGCGCATAAGTATCCAAATAACATAACCATAACTCTCTTGGGGTCAAAAAAAGACTGTCTCTATTGTTCTCAAAGAGAAACAAGTGTGACAAGAACTCAAGGATGTAATGACTTTAGATGATGTTGCATCTAGTAAGATATTCCCGAGAGTTTGCTTAAATTTTAACATGATCATGTTCACACCAAAGTTATTCTGATATTTCTAAGTTATCAAGTAGAAATAAATTGTGACTTTTGTAGACTAATCTATTTCTATCATCTTATGTATGTACTTCAAAATTGAAGAGGCTCGAATGATTCATTTAATCTAGAATGCTTCAATCAACTCATTTTCAAGGACATAGATGATATAAACGAATCTCTCTCTAGCTCTTGCATACTGCACTCTCAATGTAGCCATCATGGAGAGCAATTCAAGCACATAGCTTTGTGAAGATTAGGGACTTGTGCAAAAACTAAAACTCATGCACTAAAAAGGAATCAACGAGCAAGCTATTATGCCAACAAGCCGAGAGTACAACTTAGAATGAAGATGTTTTTTGAATGATCAAACTAGAGCTACAAAAAATTATTGTTTCACAGCCAAGTGAAAATAAATCATCATGACAAAGTGTTGTGGCATGAAACTTAAATGAGAAAATTGTTGGAAACAAAGTGTGTCCAAACTATAGGCCTCATACCTCCCAATTGAAGTATACACTAAAGTACCATAATGAACTTGCAAAGACTTCAAGTCACTCATTACTACACTTTGTCGTGAAAAGAAATCTCTTCATGCAACTTCCCCACTCATGTATGTAGATAAACTCTCTAGACTAGCTCAAACTAGCTCAAACCTAACCCCACCCGGTTTGTATGTAGTTGCACCAGATATTCTCCTTGCATAATTAAATTACTTCAAGCACCACTATTACTAATGATAGCCAACTACCAACACACAATTAATTACCCATGTATTGTCAGTTGTTTTCATGTGTGACTAGATCCCAAATAATCTATGCATACCAACAATCTAAACACTCGTCTACGACAAAAAGAAAAACTAGAGGTCTTGCGCATTTAGTGGGTAGACCACCATTCACTCACCATTAGTTGGCATTTCTTGTGCATGATTTACTGAAGTTTTTGTGCAGCTGGTGCATGGGATATTTGGAACCCACAAGTCGTAATTTCCATCTTACTAGATATTGTACTTGTGACTTTTCCACAATTACATTTCACAAAAAGGTCTACAATTCTCAAAAGTTCACCCACTCTTTATGTTGCTCATTATCGATTTCTATCTAATTATCAAATCATGCTACACATTCAACCTTCATCAAAACTTTGCAATTCACCAACCAAAATCCAAGTTATTTCTCCCTCACAAACATGATTCAATTTCTGGAAACAACATAGATCTTAATTTGGTTGCCGAATTCAAATCTAGATCAGATGATAAGCCATTAAACGACTAGACTTTGCTATATTGGTGCACACATTCTTTGTTTACTTCCATACATCGGTTCTATAGTTGAGTATTGTTACAATCAATTCTACATAGCTTACTTATCAAGACCAGAGTTTCTCTTGCGAAAACCCCACTACACAAGCCCACTCCACTCCACTAACAGCGAATCATGCAAAAAAAAACTTTAAAAAAATAAAAATAAACAAATAAATTTGAAAAAATAGCTTATGACTGAAATCTTTTTAGGGGAGCAATGGTCAAACCAGCATTTTGCCTCCCAGAAGTGCAATAGATAGGGCACAAACAGATAAAAGTCAGTAGCTACTTGGTTGTTATTTGCTCTGGTTCTTAGTAATTGTTAATGCTATAGCCCAAACTATCAAGTCTGTGGATGATGATCACTTTTGCGATCATTTCAATAGAGATGTGAGTGCAATGTGCATACAGTTGGGGGCATAAATATTGGGCCCTTCTCGGCACGCGTTTGGACCCCATTTTTATCTATGGGGGAGTGCGGGGGGGGCAGCACGCCCCTCCCCCCCCCGAAGCAAAAAGTGAGGTACCATTGCTCTACAGTTCTTTGTCTCTGTCCCACTGGGACCATCTGTGATCGTAACGAACAAGCTAGAGGTTAGTTTTGAATTTTTATCCTTCACAGAACCCAACATGGATTAATGCACCTGAACTGGACCATCCTGTACCCGAAACATTCGGCAAACTACACAGTAATAATGCTCTTCATTAGAGCTTTCATCTGATAGCCATATTGCCCAAAAAAAACACGATTCTAAACAATTCTAGGAAAATTTCGAATCGCGATTCTAAACCGCAATTCCGAATCGCAATGCAACTATGATAAATAACCACTAAGGCTCCTCATTTGGTAGCTTATTATTCTAGAGACCTCTTGTGCTATTGCCTAGGTAGAGCTTTAGCCTCAGGTATGATGGTATCTATGATATTCAGGTTATGTTCTCAGGTAGGTTGTTGTCACTTCCGTCTATTGTTCATGATGTGATGCCATATCTATCACATGTGTTCATAATTTGGCATTAGAGCATTTCCTAAGCAATTGCAAAGGTGTTAGTTTCTTCCAATCTTTTTTCTCTCTATATGCTCTCTGGCCATTTTTCTCTCTCTAGACCTAAACCATAACTTTAATGTTTTTGTTCAAAATCGTAATCTGTCCACTTCATTGGCTTCCGAGCATAAGCACCCTTGTACTAGTATTTTTTTAATGTTGGCTGTTCGTTGGAAACCCAAAACATCTTTCGACAAAATTCGTTTTTTGTTACAAAAGATGAAGATAATCTTAACGTTGACCAATCAGATATCTCTTTTTCAAAATAATACACTTCAAAGGGCACCCTACTTCACTCAGCCTGTTCACCGCCTATTGTTTGTTGGCGTTTCTACTACCATTGGGTAGTATATCTTCCTACTTGGTGCACTATTTGGTGGACATTTTCACCACCTATCGCTTGTTGGATTTTCTGTCACACTTGGAGCTTCTTTACTTGGGCCTCTTCCTTAGTGCTCTATTCGGTGGACATTTTCGCAATTTCTTCACCATGTGTCGCTTGCTAGATTTCCTATCACATTTGAATAACCTATCATGACCTTTTCTGACTAGTGTTTGCATAGAGCCTACATTGAGGTGCCGACTAATGTCCCCTCCCTCAAGGTTTGTGCTTCTTTCGCATTCTTCCTATCATCGCCCATGACTCTACATCTGCCTCTCACTCTAATGAGACTCCTCGGCCTTCTACTATGGATACCATTCTTCTACAGTTTCAGCTCATGTGACACGAGTTTGGGGATCACTTTGATTACTTTGGATCAATGTTTCATGGGTCCGTTTCGTACGTCGTTTCAAAACGGGTTTGAAATGCATTTGAAACGGGAGGTTTAGGTTTGAAACGGGAATTTTTTTTAGGGTTTTTTTTTAAGAGTTTTAATGGGTTCTTTGGGGTTTAGACATGTCATAGAAAGACTAGTACCAATTAGATACATCCAATTTCATGAGAATGCTCTAGAGAATGCAATTTCAAGAAGAGAAAAGGTGTACGGTGGCTTTCCTCAGTCAAAAAAATTTGTACTATTATAGCAATCGTTTCAAACATAAGAAACGCGTTTCAAAACGGGCCCATTTCGAACGGGGCATTTCAAACGCATTTCTTTGTTCGAAACACGTTTCGATGAAACATTGGTTTGGATCTTGACTTGATCAACTAAAGGCATGAATTGTCACTCCTTCAATGTCCACCTCTACTACCATTGATCCACCTCTTTCTGAGGCTTTTCTCGCTCCATTTTCATGTGAATATCATGACAAAGTCCAACTTTTTGTTTATTTTGGCTTTTCCGATGGAAATGAGTTAGAGAATTGGGTCACTAAGTTTGAGACCTAGTTCTCTGTAGCGCAGGCATCTTAAAGGGAACCAAGAACCACGACTTAGCTTCCCGGCTTTCAACTCTTGCCGTTCGAACCCACTTGACATACAAGCAGCCAACTCGCCAACAACGATCAGACTTAACCAACTTGAAGTTCGGAAACCAACATTGAGATCCAACCTGGCGCTATGCCAGACCGGGGGTCCCGATGTGGATGACTTCCCTTCAAGCATGCCGCCCGACATACATCAAACTAACTCGAAGTTTCTTTACAAACGAGTAACATCCATTCCAAGCAAGTCATCTAACTTACATCAGACTTAACCAGCTCAAAGCTTCATCACGAGCACTGAAAGCCAACCTGGCGCCACGCCAAACTGGACAGCCATAAACAGGTAACTTCCACCCAAGCAAGCCATCCAACTCAGCCGACAGGTTAGAGCCCATTCCCCAAGAGCTTAACCCATTCACGTTCATGCAAGGAACACTCATAACCACAAGTCGCGATAGATATGAAGACAACCAGTTCCTGGACCGAATGGTCCCGACAGCATATCGCTGGCGACCCAGACCGAATGGTCTCGACGGCATACCGTTGGCATCCCGGGATACGACCCTCAGCTATGTGCCAGATCAAAAAGTTTGAAGCGGTCTTACAACTGGCGCTTTTACCGAACACTGAAACCCAGAAGGTAATCAGAGTCAGTTTGAGGAAAATCCCACTTTATTGATTAATCTGAGAAGGTTACATTTCAAGTGTGTGAAGTCTCCGGGGCGCTGGCATGCCAAGGCGGGCGCCAGGACAACATTCCAGCAAGGGAAGCTGAGACTTGGTTGGAGCTCCCCTGAGTCGCAACCCGCATTCCCCTATAGTTTTGGTGGGATTCGCCACCTCCCCTCATGCCAAGTGCTCTGCCCAAGCTGGTAAAGCACGTTTTCTCTCTCTAAGATTTTCTCTCTAGAAAGTCATTTTCTCTCTCTAGAATTATTGATCCCCAGGCTACCTTTAATCATGCCTAGATCGTGTGAGGTGATTGCACATTGATCCGAGCTCTCTGGACTTCGCTAGAACCGCGCCGACTGGATTCTGGTCACAGTGGCGCCGGGAGAGGCGCCAGCGCCGGTGGCACCAGGGGCAACAGTGGCGCTGCTGGCGTCGGGGACAATGCTGGTGCCAGTGGCGCCGGAAGTAAAGCTTGTAAAGGTAGCTTTACAACATTCCCCCTCTTTCCTAAGTCAAATATTTAGCGTATCCAAGTTGCTGCTTTACATCTCGATGATCAAGTCGCTACTTTGTGGTGTGTTCATCAACAAGATCTTTCGCATGAGGCTTTATATAGTTGGCTTGCCTTTTGTCGTGATTTAATGTCTCGCTATGATTGGTTCTCAATGGATTGCGAGATATTTTTCAAAGCCTACAGCATACTGGTAACTTGGAAACATACTCTACTCACTTCATGGAGCTGTCTTATCTCTTCTTTGACATCCAACGAGATGAGATTATTTCCCATTTCATTGCTGGCTTGCGTAGACCTTTACGGTATGATTCCTCCGCTTTCCCACTTATTTTCTTATCTCATACTCGATGAACATACAGGTTTATCTATGAAGTATCTTAAATTGAATAACAACAAATGAAAGCTTGAAGGAAACTAGCTATGGAAGTATCAACAATAGAAGGAAAGCTTAAGCACCACAAGAATCCATAGTTCGAAACTCCAAATGTTACGACGAGGGATACAATGTATTTACAATTAAATTTCCCCCTTGAAAAATGCATAACAAAACCATGTAAGTGCCTAGAGCCACTAGGGAGGGGTAAAATAGGCATTACAATTCAACAATGCTATGTTCCTTGCATAGTTGCATAGAAACGCGTTTCTTGGCAAACGCGTTTCTGGCATAGAAACATGTTTTAAAAAAAACATAATATAATCTTTTTTTTACAATGGGGGGCCATATAGTTATGATGTTACAATGGGTATAATGATGTTGATCTAGTGTCCAAAATGCTAATGATTGATTCAACACTCTATGCAAACATGAAAAGCTCCAAGAAGGTATGTTATCATCCTAGTTTTATTCAAGATCAACCCAAGCTCTTCACCATGATAAAAAGCTACGATGCAATGAGCAGAAAGTGTGCTTCAAGTGAAATGAGAAGAACAGGTGATTATTGTCCTGGTGACATTGGGGACATTGCTCATGGTTCCACACTTTCACATGTCTCGACATAAGGCTCAAAAGCTAAAAGGTCTGAACTCTGACATAAGCATTGTGGTGTGAAATGTTGTTGATAAGAGAAAACTCCAAACCTTGTACTATTGTATCAAAAAACAAAAATTGGGGGTAGATATAAAGTACTTCATATAACAAAAAAGTCAGTTTAAAAATGAAATTGGTCACTTGTGAGATGTGGGATAAAAGCCAATGAAGCCATGCAAAAGCCAAACTTGTGAACTATATATGCATAGCTTGCATGTAAAGCTCCCAAGTACATGGGTCACTTTGTATATGGCTGGCTCAACACTTTTTCCCCATAAAAACTACCCGAACCGGTAATTGAACATCTTTACTTAGCATAGTACCTTTCAAATCCCATTGTGTATTGTCTACTTCACAGAGGCTCACAGCACCTGTTTATAGTCATGTACAATAATTTGCCACCAGCTTTCTTGACATTAAAATACCCCACAAGCAAAATAAAATCCAAAAATGTCTTCAAAATGAAAAGGCTTTGTGAGTGATGTAAATAGTGATGCATCTATAATGAGACAGCAAGCTGGAATCACACGACTTATCTTAGTCTTCTCAATGATACCATGCATGGTATGTCGCTTCACAAATAATCTCTATGCAGCACAGACTGTTAGCTGAAAGATATCCATACACATGCATATGATGATGTAGACAGCTCTATTCTATGAAAATAAACATTGCTTCAATCCAAAGAGCACACATCTCTCTTGATACGCAGTTTTTGTGATTGAATAAATCTGACGCATTGTTTTAAGGTTTCAATTCTGCCAAAGAATGAACATCACCCAAAAGAGAGAATGGACTTAAAAGCTATCAAAACAGGGCCCATTCAAAAACGTTGCTAATAAATTAGTAAAAGTGAAAATATCATGTGTTCAGTCAAAGGTAAGCATCCACTGATCGACATAATGGTTGAACGAGACAGAAAATTGAAGGTAGGACATACATCATATGTATCCACAAGTGCCAGAAACTCAGTTGGTAATGCCATTGCATAAGATGTAAAAGCAGCAAGCTCACTTTGATTGGTTTCTGAAAAAACTCCTTGGAGAGAATCCGCAGCCTGTCAAAAACAGATATCCAGAAGTCCAAAGCACTTAGCTCCAACGAGTTCAAAAGATGCTTTGAAATCTAAGATGCATATAAAAAACTCAAAAGGACTACTACAGCATATCACCAAAGGCTCTTTCTCAAATCAACAGACATGCCAAGCAATCTGGACTGATGATGTCCTCCCAAAACATTGGAGTCATCAAAACTTATCATGTGAAGTGCAGATTATCTATATGGTACAAAACCCCTTTACACAGTCAGCACTACAGTGATGCATGCCATTCCTGCATTTTCAAAAACCAGATAGACTTACAGATTAAAAGGAGGGATTTCTACTACTTCGTTATGGACGATAAGCAAACTTATCCATGATAAAGGCTACTGCTACAAAAAGCCAATGAACACACCCCATACTTAATGCTGGTAAATTTATCTACTTAAGAACAATTTTATAATATACATGCATAATAGAATAATTGAAAACACTTCAGAATGATAATGAACCTCCAAGTAAGATATCAAGAACAAACAGCAATTGACTCCCTTGCAGACACTCCTACAAACGAGCACTTCCATTTTGAGTTCTCCGTTTAAGAAATGCTATAAGATGGACCCTCCTCTAAGTGGGCTGGATCAGCTATTGATGGTGATTGAAGTTCAGTCAGTTTCTTAGCAGATGTTACTAATGATTTGGTCCTGCATTTTCTTAGAGATACATTGTGTCGTATTTACCTTGACAGCTACTCAATGTTTAGGGTACCTTTTCGAAGTGTTTCGGAATGGCCTTCTCGAAACAGGAAAATGTGTTTTGAACATGTGTGTGCCTTTTCAAACCGGAGGTTCGTTTTGAGGGGTTTTTCTTTATTCCTCATCTTTGATTAACTGTTGAAGAGTAATGCCTATTTTACCCCTTTGGCTAAGCACTAACATTATTGTGAGTTGTACATTTATCACCGGCCATGTTATTTGTTAGTACATGGGACCCCCTAATTGTAACTTAAGAAAGTTAGTGCAAGTGGCCCACCTGGCCAAGTGGACGCCACCTATACTTTCCATGCATGTACATGAGGTGCTAACCTCACAGAGGATAGGAGGACCCAAATCCTCCCCTCTCTAACTAGCAATTCATTCTCTCCTCTAACTTTTGATGTTATGAGGTGCTTAAGCAATCTCTCTTGTATTTGATGTTTTGCATAGCTAAGAATCTCAAGCTTTCATGGTTGATCTAGTATTCAAGTTAAGATACTCCATAGCTAGGTCTTACATTTAATCAAAAACAAGTATTCTTTTGTAGCATTTGAGGGAGTAATGCCCCTTTGGAGTCTATACAAGGTGCAATGTAAACTGTAATCAGCCACCTCTTGTCTGAAAGTTAGAAGTAGAACCCTTATCAAGTTATTGAGTTGAGCATTCTCTTATTCGATATGGAACATAATGCATTACTTATATATTAAAAGGTGTAATAGGGCTAAAGCAAAATCCATCAAAATATAAGGAATCTTTATATGCAAGCAGATGGCATTAGAATCAACCTACCGTGTCCAAGGAATATGCTAAAGAAGAAAAGAAATCAAGGCCATCAAAATTGAACAAAAATAGTCATCAAGGATCTAGGAATGAATGGGAGTATCATAATTACGTATATCTACCAGGTAAAAAGGGTAGCAATAAAAAATTGACTAAAATCTCAAGCATGATGATTTGGACATTTGCACTTGAAGCATAAATCCTTGGCTTGAATTTCAACTATTCTCCCATATATTGGTGACGAAAAAAAGGTCATGTAGACTGAGAAGATTGCCTCAAAGATATTGGAACGAACAAATCAAGATGTATTAGAGGCGAGATAGAACACCTTGTCATCAACATCCGAGTCTATACATGTGGACCAATGTACGTATGCTCAAAAATGGTACTTACTATATGACCAAATATAGTCAACCAAGATCATAACTCAGAGAACCATGTAAGCCTACACTATATCTGTGGACAATGTCAAAAGGAGTTAGACATGGAAAAAAAATAAAATAGTTCAAAGAACATACCACTACATCAATATGGTCATTAAGTCTAGCTCTTTGCCACAAGGTGCGAACAATGTCTCATTATAGTATGAACTGTATTGGATGAATCAAAGCACTTTCCCAACTTGGAGATCAATTAATGTCATACTTTGATGTTGTTTTTGGGATTCTTCCACCAAGTTCATAACTTTGCATCCATGTGAACTACAACAACCTAAACTTTTTAGTACCGATCTTTCGATAATTTAAAATAAGTATTTAGCTTAGAGAACTGATTTTATGAATAGATACACAAATGATTAGTGATCATCCTTAAAAAATCCATAAGAGAGAAGAATTATATTCAGGCTCTCGATGAGCTTGTGTCGACAGGTTCCGCAAAGGAGATCTTCCAAACTGGAAGTGCCATCTAGTTGTATGGGTAAAATTTGTAGTACTAGCATAGTTCCAAGAACCATTCCTAGGAACACTTCCATACCGTTCCTAGAGCTCCTAGGAATTGTTCCTTAGGTACTATTTTTTTTTGAAAAAAATTCTGAGAATGTATACAAGTTCCTGAAAATGCATACATACTCGATCAAGACTTGTGGAATCGTCAAGGAACCCATAAGAAACACATACAAGTTCCTAACGCACACAAATTTCTTGAAAATGCATACAAGTTCTTGAAAACGTGCACAAATTCCCTAGAAACACATACTAGTTCCGGAAAAAAGTGCAAAAATTTCCTGACAGTGACTCATAAGGAACAAAGGAACAGAACCCATTCTTAAAACTATTCCTTTAAAATGGAACGATAGTTGTTCCTAAGGAGAAACCTTAAGTATACTGCAGTTTGTCATTGCATGGTAAACCATTCATGGTTCATTCCAAAATATTGTAATGTATGAATGTTGCTTCTCTCTCTCTCTCTCTCTCTCTCTCTCTCTCTCTCTCTCTCTCTCTCTCTCTCTCTCTCTAATTCGAAGGTTTTGAAGTTCTCTCTCCACGATGGGAGCTCCTCCTCCTCGCGCCCCTGCTCGTAGATCAGCACGATCCCCAGCCACCTCCTCACTCACCTCCCTCGCTCACCACTCACCTCCCCTCGCTGCCCCTTCCCCTAGCCCCCTCGCTGCTCCTTCTCCTTCCCTCGCTGCTCCTTCTCCTTCTCCTTCCCTCGCTGCCCCTTCCTGTAACCTCCTCGCTGCTCCTTCTTCCCCCCTCGCTGCCCCTTCCCTCACTGCTGCTCCTTCCCTCGCTGCCCCTTCCCTTGATGCTCCTTCTTGCCCCCTCGCTGCCCCTTCCCTCGCTGCTCCCTCCCCTAACCCCCTCGCTGCTCCCTCCCCTAACCCCCTCGATGTTCCTTCCCCTTCCCCCCTCGCTGCTCCATCCCCCCCCTCGCTAACCTCCCTGATCTCCTAGCTGCCACCCCCCATCTCGGAAGAGAAATCTCGAGACCAAAAATCCCACAATATTAGAGTTCGTGGAGTTCTAGATACACAGGATGCATTGGCTGAAGCTAAACGCTTTCTCGACATCACTCTCGGGCACAGGACTGGGGTTAGACACCGCATGGAGGACCACTAGAGATGCAGCCACACTCATTCTTCGTTTCACCTCCCTCGAGAGCCGTCGAGATGCTTTGCGGTGCAGAGCTAAGCTACGTGGTACCACTATCTACATGGACGACGACCTCACATATATCCAGGTAGAGGAGAGGCGTAAGGCCTTTCAGGCAGCCCGTGAGTCTGGCAGACGAGTCATTTACCGAGATGGACGAGTGCGTTTTCTTGACAGCGCACCTAGTAGCTCCCAGTGCTAGGGATTTGGGGTCCCCGGGTTTGGGAGTGCCCCGGGGCCCCACCCACACCATCTCTGGATTGGAGTATGGAACTGTGATGGTTTACACTCATCCTCCATTGCTGGCGCCTTGATCGATTTCATCACTGACAGAGATTTGCTGCTCTTTATGGAGACTCATGAGAGTTAGGAGAGAGGATTACCTATTTTTCCAGGATACAGATGGGATTCCGTGTACAGACTTGAGACTAGATCAGCTAGCGGTCGTGGATCCGGAGGTGTTGCATGTTTATACAGAGAGTCTCTTCATCCGAGCATTGAGTTCATCAGACACGACGAGCATGCACGGTATATATGGATTCATATTACTGGGCAGGATATTCGGTAGGACAGGGACCTCTTTGTGGCGGCCTGTTATTCTCCTCCAGAGTCTTCGTCCTTTGCTGAGGGCACAGGTTCACCCTACCTTGATTTATCGCCTGATATCATCAGATTCGCTGAGCGGGGGCATATTCTCCTCACTGGAGATTTTAATGCCCGAACCTCTTCACGACAGTCAGAGTTCTATGACATCACCGACCAGCTCCGCGTTCATGCCCTTGACAGCGATGATATGGGAGTTACCAGGATTTCAGAGGACAGCTTGGGACCTACTACCCCTTACGGTGAGCATTTATTGCAGTTTGGAGAGGCCCATGAGTTAGCCATTTACAATGGCCTAACTTGTTGGCCAAAATCTGGCAGTTATACTTGTCACCCTCACAGTGGTGGACATAGTGTTGTGGATTATCTCATGGGATCACCATCTTCCATACCTCTCATATCTGATTTTCATGTATCTCCCACCACTCTCTCTGATCATTCCTTTCTCCTTCGCTATCGGCCGCCTCCCACCTCCCCAACCATCCTCACACCCCCTGCTTACACGGGCACCCAAGTATACATTCAGTTCTCTCTTTACACCAGTTTACCAGGAGTTCCTAACCTCATTGCTCCATTCCTTCCCTCGCGATAGTACAGTCGAGACTCAAGCTGCCTTTCTTAGCACTTCTCTTCATACCGCTGCTTCCCTTGCCTTTCCATCTAAACCCCATAAAAGCAGAGGCACCCGCTCCTCATCGATACGACCCCCACACCCCCCGTGGTATGATGTTGAATGTCGCTCTCTTCGTCAGCTTGTCACCCATGCCCGCACTCACGATCCTCATCTCCTCCACTCCACCAGGCGCTCTTACCGTCGCACACTCCGCCGAAAAAAGCGTATATATGATGACTCCGAAGGAACGCGTCTTGTTGATCTTCTCTTCAGTTCCTCTTCAGGCGCCTTTTGGCGTGAGTTTATCCCTCGTGCTCCACCACCCCTCCTGGATGACCTTCGCATATGGACCGAATACGCTACCAAACTATATACCATACCCACTGACGCACCCATCTCTATCTCCCCACGCCCCTCTGAGTTCACCTTCTTCACATCTGACATGGTACTTACGGCCATCAAGAGAATGAAGTCCCATAAAGCAAGAGATATCGAAGACCTTGAATCTGAACTCCTAACCCATGCTTCCGACCTCCTTGCTCCCACACTAGCCACTCTCCTCAATTCCGTCGTTGTCTCTGGTTTCCCCTCATCCTGGTGCACCAACATCATCCACCCTATTCATAAAAATGGTGATCCCATGATCTCTGGTAATTACCGCACCATCATGATCGGACATGTTCTCACGAAGCTCTATGGTACCATACTCCAGTCTGCAGTGAGTTCAGAGGCGGAAGCTCGGAGATTACATGCATTGGGGCAAGCAGGTTTCCGATCTCATTATTCTACCACTGACCATATTTTTACACTTCGAGCCTTGATCGAGGAAGCTAAGTACAGGAAAGAGAGGGTTTACTGCTGTTTTGTAGATTTCAGGAAGGCCTTCGATTCTGTACCACGCTCCCTGCTCATTCAGAGACTTCGTGACCTTGGTTTCTCCACAGATATTGTTTTAGCAGTGATGGCTCTTTATGAGAAGGTCTTGGGATGTTTCCGACATAGCAGTGGCTTATCTGATCACATTTGGAGCACCATTGGGGTGAAACAGGGGTGCTCTCTTTCACCGGTTCTCTTTGGATTGTATATTGATGAGTTAGAGCGAGTCATCTCACAGTGTGGCGGGGGTGGCTGTAGACTTGGCACCATTCTGATTGCTATTCTCCTTTATGCGGATGATGTAGTACTAGTATCCCCGACCAGAGAGGGTTTGCAGAGGCAGCTGGATTGTTTACAGGGATTTTGTACCAGATGGGGGTTGGGGGTGAACACTGCAAAGACCAAGGTTATGGTCTTCAACACTTCTCGAGCCTTCATGCAGCGCCAGGAGCTCATCCTAGATGGACAGGCCTTAGAGGTAGTTTCCTCTTATACCTATTTGGGGATACTCTTCTCTGGTCCTACCTTCAGCATGCGGCAAGCTGCCACCACCCGACTTGGGAAGGGGCATTCCTCTCTTGTTCAGCTTGAGCGGTTCTATTTCAGGAAGCTCATCCGAGATGTTCGCAGTAAGTGTAGACTCTTTGATACTATTGTCACCCCCACAGCCTTATATGCAGCAGAGACATGCTGCACCGGCCTCCCTTCATCACATTGGGCCAGCATTTCACGATTGCAGACCACCATGTTAGCCCGTATGATTCGAACGAAGCCTCGGTTCCACATGAGATCCTTCTTGCAGAGTTTGCCATTCCACCCATTCAGATATATGCCGCGTTCCAGCTTATCACATACATTCAGAGAATCCAGGCTCTGCCCGATGAGGATATGAGATATACACAGACAACACTGGTCTCCTCACACTTTCTTCATGACCAGGGCTATCGACTATCGTGGTTCTCTCAGGCATCCCATTTCCTCCTTGAGTCATTTGGTATCTCCATTACAGAGCTCCCCTCAGGTACTCATCAGTATATCAGGCGCATCTTATATCGGGCATATCTCGACCGTACTTGGGGGCGACAGCTTGGGGTGAAACCCGGCTACTACTGGACTCATTTTATTGAGCTTGACATAGCAGGGGTCCCGGTCTTACCGCATTATTTGGACTCGAGACTATCACATTGCCTCAGATTTACATTGGGACAGCTCCGTGTATCATCACATCAGTTGGCTATTGAGACTGGTAGATTCCAGGGTACCCCGAGAGAGGAGCGGATTTGCCAGTTATGCTCTTTAGAGGAGGTGGAGTTAGAGGAGCACTTTATCTTTAGGTGCCCGGTATATTACGAGATCAGAGGGAGATACCACTGTTTGTTCCGAGACACACCTGTCACCTTACGATCGCTCATAGCTTATGAGGATTCCCGATGCGCAGCACTCATGATACGAGAGATGTTTATACTACGACAGGATTTGTGTCAAACAGCCCAACCGAGTCAGGTTTCTCAGCCTCAGATCACTTCTTTCTTCTCCAGGAGGAGAGGACGTTTTGATGACGGTGACGATGATGATGATGACCTACTTGCCCACAGAGACCAGAGACAGCGTCCCACACATACCCATGTTGCAGCACGAGCTACTCGACCTATCACGAGGAGACCTCTTCATCCTCTCAGACGACGTCAGAGACCACCAGTGGCCCTTCATGCCACAGGCCGTATTACATCCTTCTATATCATCAGCACCAGCAGGATAGGACTAGATGATAGCGTCATATCTCACTCATGACTGTTAGCAGTATACATGCTCCCACATGTTTCTAATAGCATCACATCTATTTTAGTTTATAGCTTTAGCTCTAGATTGCTACTTTGTTACTGTTTTGGAGACGTTTCATACGCTCCTATGTTACCACATACTTGACATGTACATTTACTAGTCTTATATGCCTTTTGGCATGGAAAAGACATTAATAAAGCTTTCTTTCTTTCTCTCTCTCTCTCTCTCTCTCTCTCTCTCTCTCTCTCTCTCATCTTCCTCTTCTTCCACCTTTAAAATGCGACAGGATCTACGTCAGCCAGCTCAGTCTAGTCACCTTGACACACAACTCCAAATCACCTCCTTTTCTCACAAGAGATCACAGCATGGTCCAGACTCAGAGGATAGTGAGACCGATGATGACTCTCGACACAGAGACATGAGACGGCGTATCATCATATTCTCGTTGCTCGTAGGATCACTGATATGAGGAGACACACTACACAGACAACCTCCTAGACGATATCATCGGCACACATTACCTCCAATTATGGTCTCCATTACATCTTTCTTCAATGGCATCAGGAATTAATTGATTAATTTTATGATGAGCATATACATGTCTAGCAGCAACAACATTATTTATAGCTACTCGATGATGTTTTTAGTACCTACACTTCATATATGTTTTCTTTATTGTTATCGGAGACATTTTCCATGCTCCTATTTGCACCACACACTTGATATGTACTTTTTAACTTATATGCCTTTTGGCATGGAAAAGATGTCAATAAAGCTTTCTTTCTTTCTACAATATCTCGGTAGCAGGTCTTTATTCTAGTTTATAGTAGCTCATTCGTCGACACTATTATCAAAATGAACCGATTTGGACCCTCTGAGCAAACTTAGGCTAGGACCAGAGGTCACTTTGAAACTGGCTTCAATAGAATAAACCAACACTAAGCCCGTATCTAGAATTGGAAAAGACCTTTTTTCAAATGTAGGTGTGGTGAGGAAATGTTCGTGTTATGATGACTGGTAGGCTGATCTACAAAATACCTGCAAGAAACACGTGGGAAAAAGCTTCGCAAATTGTAGCAAAAAGTAGCCCAAATCTGTTGGAAAGGCACGATATATGCAGGGTGATAAATTGTTTGATCAAAAAGGGGATTGAAAACACCTCAGAAGTTGTACTTACTGTTGATTCTAGGAAGCAATAACAAGAGTCTTCAACTTGTTGAAATAACGTCAAAAATAGATCTACCCAATCTTAAAAAAAGTAGCAGCAATCAAAAAAAGTGACTATGAGCTAAAATGGCTTCTAATTTGCAAAAGACAAACAATATAAGCTCTTGGTAGTGGAAAGCAAGAAATTACAGTTCACTATAAAATTTTCCACACCTATCCAAATTTGTCAAGGACCAAGGATTGATGCCATGAAGATGATGGTGAGTGGAAGAGCCTCAAATCTTTCCAACAAGCTTTTAAATTGACAAAGAATGAATATCAAAACAAAGATGAGCCGAAAGTACATCCACTGCCAAATGTGTAAGGATGATGAGGGACCAATGGCTTACTCAATACCCTAAATTTAAATTTCCGAAAACCACTTCATTTTATTTCCTCAATAAAGAAATGAACTCCAGGGAAGTGTTAAAGACCATCACTTTGGTGGTTCACCCCTTTCCCTCTTGAATCAAAGAATACCTCAACAACATCTAGGTGGGCATGCAACCCATGGTTATCATAACATCTGCTCAGTATAATGTTGGGGCTTGGCGGAGTATCATACCATGTATACAGATTTGATATATCTAGATCAAGTAGAATAAGTGTCAGGGATTTGGCACCCTGTGTGTGGAAGTCCAACCAAGTGATCACATTGTTATTTCAATTATAGATAGCAATAAAAGTGACTTTTACGCCATTTGCGGGAATTAAATAGTTTAGAGGCCTAAAAGTCAAGTTAGTGAATAAAGAGGTGTCTCCCACCATTTTTCAGATTCAAATAATAACGGAGGCAAAAATTGGCCAATAGCCATTGAGGCCAAGTGCCCATTCTCCACTATAAATAGTGAAGCCATGTACTTCATTTTTCATGTTCAATCAAAGAAGGTGGAACCTCTACCATTTGGTAATTGGATGTCCTTGCTTCTCCGTGTCCTCCATCTCTCTCATGTTTGTTATTATTTTTCCATTATTCGCTTTTGCTATTTGTTGGATTTGAATGTTATTGCTATTTTTGTGAGAGAGAGAGAAAGAAAGATTTTATTAATGTCTTTTCCATGCCAATAGGCATATAAGACCAAAAAAAGTACATGTCAAGTGTGTGGTACAGCAGGAGCGTATGAAACGTCTCCGTAACATAAAAGAAATGAAATGCCATAAAGTAGGTCTAAAAAGTCTAATGCTGCCAATAAGATAATGGTATAACTCCGTGTCATCAAGTACTGCTGCTATGAAAGAAGGATGTGATGGGGATAATGCCTGGAGGTGGTCTCGATAGATGCTGCTAACATCGCCAAGGAGGTCGTCTCTGAGTAGTGGCTCTATGGGCTGCAAAATGATGATCTTCTAACAATGCAATACAAAAAGCTCCTATAGTAGTTGCTGAGAGAAAATTTCGTAATGATCAAAATTCTGGTACATTCTCAATAGAGCATAGATTGCTAATATCATCTTGATTCTTAGTTTGTGAGTATCTGCAACAACATTTGTATCAGCAAGGAGGTTGTTCCAATTCTTGATTCTCACAGTAATGCAAGATATGGTTATATCTAGAAACTGCTACACAATGACCATCTACTGCTTATAATGAGATTATGTGTGTTCATGAGAGCACTGGAAGCACCCTTCATGTGATATTATGTCCAGTAAGAGACCAAAAAGAGGCTATAATGCAGGGTGCAAGTCACCGGAAAATAATCTCCTTATATGCGAGTAAGAGAGAAGACCATGAGAAGACCAAGCTCTTCTAAAGTCAGCAATAAATGGAAAAAACTAGGATCAGGGGGCACTCATCCCACCTGAGATATGTTTTAGCAATACATAGTGTCAATTATCAAAATCTCAAGAGTGACAAATACTGCAAGCAGTAGGCATAAATTTGTTTTAGAGATTACTAACTGTCAGATAGATTGTCATCTGATACTTCTCAAATGTGAAATATCATAAACAGTTGCATGAAGCCATGCCTTTAAACTGCTAGTTCGAGTCATCTGCCATCATTCTGTAGCATGACAATAGCCCAAAGTTATTATTGTAATATTTGTAGCAAAGGCCACTAATCTTGATTGATAGCACCCCCTAGTTTCCTTGAGAAAGTGGGGCATGTAAGGCTTCCATTCTTTATTTTCAACTCATGTCCATCTACTACAGTTAGAAAGATACTTTTTTGGTCAAACACATTGGCTCAAAACAAAAAGTAAGTCCAAGACTATGCGTTTAGCTATGATAACCCCTTGCAGGAAATATACAAAAGAAATACAAACAAACAAGAAATCATAAGGAAAAGGTCATTTAGGTCAAGACAGTACATAATGAGGATCAAGGATGGAAAGACCTGTAATTTGCTTAGCCAGTGCTGTATGAGGCTCACAAAATCCTGACATACTTTGGAACTGTTTGCATATGGAAGTGATCTTTCTGTGATTTCGTCAAAATTCTGCAACAACAATTTTGAAAAACCAAGGGTGGTTATTCCAGTTCTTAACAATTTTATTTTCTACTACAAAGTTGTACAAACAAGCTCACAGTTTTTTTTTTTTTTTAAATAAGTGGAAATGGTTACCCTTTAACAGAACTCTAACAACAAACAACCAGGTCATGTACAATTTAGCTAGGTACAATGGTCATATAAATGGCCAAGTCAAATGGATTTGGGACCATGGGTTACATGGTACAAAGTGAATAAAATAGAAATTACTTCTAATAGGTCCCAGCCTCCAATAGAGTAAGTTCAGACTTCTAACTTTGAGCCTCTGACTCTTGGAGCAAATGACACTCCAATGAGGTAGCCATAGATGCAGACTGACAGAGGTTCATTATTTGTGCATTGCCAGAATCGCTCGAGAGATTCAGAATGAGGTTAAGATGGCAACCTAACTAAATTGTCAATCTAAAAAGTATGGGCTCAAGAACACCTATAGGAGTGAGGTCAAAAAAAGAAAAGGGTATTGTTTCAAACGTTTGGGACGTTCATTCAAATGTTTCAAACGTGGATGTTTGATACGTTTGAATCGTTTGAATGCAACTATGCTCAGAGAGCATATATTGATTTTCAAAAAACGGCAAATCAAAACATATTTTTGGATCTTGAAGATGCCAACAGATACCTAGTTATCTAAAAACCAACAACTCTTTAATCAGAAATTTATCCGCTCCTTCAGAAAAACTAATGAACTTCCTATAAGGAAGGCAGTATATTGAAGTCCTTCAAAATCATTTGGAAATTCCAGTCTAAGCCCACCACAATGACTTGAGTTTACAGTAGACATGCCTGGAGTTGCATACGTACATGTTATTTTCAGCTCGTTGAAGGAATTGGAACTTGTTTAAGCCCCCAATAAATTACTGTTTTCTTAAATTTTCTAGGCTTTTTTTCCCTTGAGACCTATAAAAATTTAGAAAGAAAACCCAGAAAAAAAAAAAAAAAAAAGTCTCTGCTCCAGAATTACCTAAAATTCTGGAATGTTCCGTTCGGAATGCTGTGTTCCAGAACTCGATGCATCCATAAATGTATCCATGTTTCACGTTTCCAAATTTCAAAGCATGTTAACTATTAATTATTCAGTCCAGGGTTGTAGATTGTCACTTTAGATGTTATAATTTCTTGGGTGTGTGACCTAGACACAACTACCACAGACCCTGGACAAGTTAGTAACCTGGGCCCCTAAGTGTATGTCGACAGATGTGAATGCAGTTTGTCATAACAGGAATATTCAAATTGAGCATGTAGTTTTAATATCAGTTGTAAGCAGCGAATATCAAGACATGCCATAGGAATTCGCAACTTATACCTGTATTATCCCAGCAACTGATTTTGAGTGCAATTATTGGGAAAATATTACATTGTTTTAACAAGTAATAGTTCCGCAGGCTGTAAATGAAAAATTTAGGGTTTTTTTGGGGGGAGGGTTCCGACATTCTGGAACTTCATCCCGACGCAACTTAGGATCATACATCAGACATGCTATATTTAGTGAATGACAAAATAATGCAAACATTTCAAGTGTGTAGTTCAAATAAAGAAGCTTAATAAATCTTTACTATGGCAGTTGTTACATTTATTCTTTTCATAAAAAATTTCCTCACAAAACTCACATTTATTAACTCGCAAATAGGAAATCCTCCTTTGTTATAAGCAAGGTCGCAGGCCACGATCCGGAACGCATCTAGTGTCTTGATCTCCACCCCCAATCCGAGAAAACCAGCCAAACATGCATCATCACTAGAAGGATAAAACAGACCATGTGTTTTACTTCCTTGAAGATATCGAAGGACCCTCTTCAATGCTTTCCAATGTGATGTCAATGGAGCATGCATGAATTGACTCATGAGGGAAACACTATAAGATATGTCTGGTCTTGAGTTGCATAAGTAAATGAGACTTCCAACCGCCTGACAATATAGTGTAGTATCAAATGGTTCACCACCACTTTGATTACTTAACTTCAGGCCCATCTCAATTGGTGTAGCAACCGGCTTGCAATCTTCCATTTTGAAACGCTTTAAAATCTGCTTAATGTACCGCTGTTGGGTAATGAAGATTCCAGTCTTTCCTTGCAAAAACTCAAGACCAAGGTAGAAATGTAATTGGCCTAAATCTGATGTATCATAAACTGAAGCAAGATCAGATTTTAAGGCTGCAATATATTGTTCATTATTACCCGTAATGATAATATCATCAATATATAGCAAAATGATGATGATAAACTCAGATGTATGCATGACATAAAGCGTAGATTCACTAGGACTATTAGAAAACCCACGATCACAAAACTATGTGTGTATCTTTTGATACCACATCCTTGGGGCTTGTTTTAGTCCATAGAGAGCCTTCTTGAGAAGACACACTTTGTCTTCTCTGAAGGTAAACTTCCTCATTAAGATCACCATTGAGGAAGGCTGTCTTTATGTCAAGTTGGTGCATACGCCAACCTGGGCAGCCAAAGCAGTGACTATCCATACGGTAGTTATTCGTGCGGTAGGTGCAAAAGTTTCCTCATAATCAATGCCCTCCTTTTGCGCATAACCTTTGGCAACAAGTCTTGCCTTGTACCTTTCAACAGTACCATCGGACTTGTACTTGATCATATAAACCCATTTACAGCCAATTGCTTTCTTTCCATGTGGAAGATCAACAAGAACCCATGTTTGGTTCTTTATGAGTGAGTCATACTCCTCTTTCATCGCGTCCTCCCAGCATTTTACTCCTCTGGCCTGCTCATAAAAAACAGGTTCTATTGCACTATCCTCAATAGATGTAAGAGCAAAATCAGAAAAATCAGCAAATTCTACTGATTTAGATGAGGCACGAGTCTTCCCTTCATAGAAGCGGTTCACTTTGCTGTCCTGCAAAGTCTGCAACAGCCATTTTGGGACTAGGCTGTCCAACAACCTTACTTCGATCAACGCTTTGTTGTCCAAAGTGATCTGAACTGTCAATACTTTGCTGTCCAAAGTGCTCTGAAATTGGACTATGCTGTCCAAAGTTTTCAACAGGCCGTTCCTCTTCATAAATCTGCTCCTCTTGATGAATTATGGGTTGTTCGCTTGAAGAACCAGTGGGCTGTCCATTAGAGGATGATGGCAGTCCCTCTTCTTCAACATTAGATAGTGATACCAAATCTGGAAACACTTCAACATAGTCATCTTGGGGGATGTCCCCTTTCATGACATGAATGGGCACAAGATCATATGAGTTCTTCTCATCAAAATGAACATCACGACTCACTATGATTTTGTTAGTATCCACATTAAACAGTCTATAGCCTTTACTTTCACTACTATAGCCCATAAAAATGCATTTTACTCCTTTATCATCTAGTTTGGATCTTAGCTTATCGGGAATGAACGCATAAGCCGTGCAACCAAAAGTGCAAAAGTGAGAAACCGATGGCTTCTTACCATACCAAACGTCATAAGGAGTCAAAATCTTCAAGGCTTTAGTCGGAAACTGATTACTAATGTATGCCGCCGTAATAACCACTCAGCCCAAAACTTGTGGGGAACGCCCTTTGCCTTAAGCATGCAACGAGCCATCTCCATGATTGTGCGATTTTTCCTCTCGGCAACACCATTTTGTTGCGGTGTGTAAGGTGTAGTCATTTGATGTAGAATGCCTTTGCTTTGAAGAAACGGGCCGAACATACTTTTAATGTATTCCCCTCCTCGGTCGGTACGTAGTATCTTCAAAGTATGCCCAAATTGATTTTCTATCATAGCTAGAAAATCTTTGAAGCGTTAAAAAACTTCAGATTTTGCCTTCATAGGAAAGATCCATGTAAACCTTGAAAAATCATCAATACAAGTAACGACGTACTTGCATTTACCAATGGATTCGGTCCTCATTGGACCACATACATCACTATGAATTAAGGCAAACTTATCACCAACTTTGATAGTCCCATCAATAGGAAAAGACTTCCATTGAAACTTACCAAGTATGCATCCTTCGCATACATGTCCTTCGGGATGCTCCATATTTGGAATGCCTTCCTGCTACGAGCTCGTGACCAATGCCGAACCCTAGAGAACACAGATAGGTCAGATACCACAGTCAGGGTCGTGTCCAGCGTACACGACCAACAGGGCAAGACAGTGTGAGTAGTGTGCCCCAGCACGGTCCATAGCCATGGCGGGCCTAACACAGTCTAGGGACCCTATCAGCAGGACAGGGCCCCCAGTTGGGTCCCGACGTGCAGTCGGCCACGTCAATGCCACGTGGCCGACACTTGGCAGTTGCATGCTACCAGTCCTCACACTGGGCTAGGAGGGGCTTACTCTATATCAGGGAGTGGGCAAGGTTGGGTGGATCAGTTACTGTTTGCCCTACTGTGATGTTAGGATCTATTACACTAGTATCAGAGCCATCTCCATCCTAGGGGGATTTAGTTTTCAGCAGTGGAGAAAGTAGCTAGACTGCTCAAAACTTCTTCAAGTTTTCAGAAATCTACAAGGCAGATCCAGTGCTGGAGGAGTAGCTTTCTACTGTGAAAATCTCCATTGAATCATCTTCCTTTCAGTTGGAATATGAGTTAGATTTCTGAGACAGATCCATCGTTGTAGAGACAGTTATCTGACAAGGAAATCTCAGTACAATCTTGAGTCATCTGAGCGGAAATCAGAGTGGTGTTGTAGCATAGATCTATCGCTGCAATCTTAGAGATTTAGTTCCAATTTCCATGCTTAAATTGCTAATATCTGAGCGGATTTTGGAAAGGAAGTAATGTACAGGTCCAGTGCTGCAAATTCAGGGTTTAAGCCTGATTTCGGAAAACCAACCTCTGAAATTTAGATCAGATTCAGAGTAGCAGGGACCTGGTGGACTAGCTTTTGGGATGCAGATCTAGCGTGGGTCTTCCTGGCTCTTTATCTGTATATTTTCCAAGCAGGGTTCGTGTCAGAGAAAACATACTGACCAGCGAGCAGGGGGCCTTTGAAATCCGGAAATTTGCAAGTGGATTTGGGCTTCAAATTGGGTTTTTCAGAACCAACACAGTAGCTGTCAGATCAGCAAGGGGGGGATAGCAAAAAAAAATTCAGATCTTTTGCATTTTTTCCGCCTCCTATTCGGATTTCTCAGAACCACAGGTTTGAAAGCAGTTGAGGAAGAGCTGAGAGGGCTTTTCTTGATTCTCTCTGTGGAAGTACAGTTCTCAGAAAGAGCTAAGTTTTCTTTCCTTCCCTTGTACAGCTGTAAATTAGTCTTTCTGACTTTTTTTTATCAGAAGTTAAGGTACCTCTCTTTCAGTAAGCTTTATGCTAAACAATCCAAGTGTGAATTCTTCGTTGAAGAAGTAGCATATTTGGGTCACATTATCTCGTCAGATGGGATTAAGATGGACCCGAATAAGGTTAAAGCCATACTCAGTTGGCTAAGACCTCAGAATATTTTGGAACTTCAGATCTTTCTTGGTTTGGTGGGATATTACAGACAATTTGTCAAGGAATATGCTCAGATAGCAGTTCCCATGACAAATCTTCTTAAGGGGAAGGGAAAGGAGTTCATTTGGGAGTCCGCACAGCAGGAGAGCTTTGATGCTCTCAAAACAACCTTAGCTACAGCACCAGTTTTAAAGGTCGTCGACCCCAATCAGCCATTTGTGGTCGAAACAGATGCTAGCGACTTTGCACGGTGATGTGCTAACTCAGGGTGGACGACCAGTTGCGTTCGAGAGTAAAAAACTCGAGCCAGCTCAGACTAGGTACAGTGCCTATGAAAAGGAACTCTTTTCTATAGTCCATGCCCTTAAGACTTGGAGGCATTATTTGTATGGTGCCAACTTTGAGCTCCTGACAGACCATGAAAGTCTCAGATACCTTTGCAATCAACCTGAGCTTAGAGGTCGGAAAGCTCGTTGGGCAGAGTTGATGCAAGAGTTTGATATGTCTATCAGATATAGACGGGGGAAATTCAATACAATAGTAGATGCCCTTAGCAGAATGCCTATGATAAACGAGCTGAGTTTTACTCAGATTCGTAATGAGTTACTCGAGTCCTTGAGAGGGAAGTGCCAGCATGATGCATTCTTCTCTACTATCTGGAACTCAGTCCAGAGCAGACAGTTACAGACTCCAGAACCAGTTCCCGGGGTTGGTGCCAGTTCATCCAAGAATACGGCAGCTTCCGTTGAGGATGATGATGAGTCCGAGTATACGTCAGATGACGTTGAGGATTCTGAGCCTGTATTACCCAAGCAAACCCCAGTGGTTGAGGGTCAGTTGACTCAAGGATTCAAATGGAAACAGTATTCCATTCAGGATGAGTACTTGCTCTATAGAGATAGAGTATGTGTCCCCAATTCAGAGGATTATAGGCAGCAGGTCCTATATGAATGTCATGACAATCCTAGTGCGGGACACCCAGGCATACAGAAGACCTACGAACTTCTTCGTAGGCAATTTTTCTGGCCTAGCATGAAAAAAGGACGTCCAACAGTATGTAACCAGTTACCAGAAATGTCAAGTAAATAAAGCAGTGCGTTTAAAGGGAGGAGGGTTGTTGCAGCCCTTAGAAATACCAGCTAGTAAATGGGAGACTATCTCCATGGATTTTATAGCAGGCCTGCCTAAAACCCAGACAGGTAATGACGCTATATGGGTCACAATTGACCGTCTGACCAAAATGGCTCATTTTATTCCGACCAAAACAACCGTCAGAGCTCCAGAGTTAGCAAGGTTGTTTGTAGACGGGCTATTTAAATTGTACGGTCTACCTTTCGGCATAGTTAGCGACCGGGACAGTAAGTTTAATGGGAATTTTTGGAGGGCAGTATTCCATCATCTCCATACTAAACTTAATATGAGTACCACCGACCATTCACAGACGAACGGTCAAACAGAGAGGGTAAATCAGGTGCTAGAGGATATGCTTCGTGCATACGTCAGCAAGAAGCAGACTAATTGGGAGGAGTATCTCTCAATATTAGAGTTTGCTTACAATAGTACCAAACATTCAGCTACAAGATGATGTACGGTTTTCAGCCACGCTCACCCACAGCTGTAGGGTTTAAACAAGAAAAAGTTGAAGCAGCCAGAAACTTTTTAGAGGACCTAAACCAGATGATAGAACATGCTAAGCGTAGCATTAGGCAGTCCCAGGATCGAGCCAGGCATTATGCAGATCCACACAGATGGGATGTGCAGTTCTCCGCTGGCGAGAAAGTCTACCTGAAAGTCCCAGTTGACTCTAAAACCCTCAAATCAGGAGTGTGTGCTAAGTTGTCTCCAAGGTATTGCGGTCCCTTTACCATCAGTAGGAAACTAGGTGAGGTCACCTATGAACTAGAACTCCCACACAGTAGTAAGGTTTTTCCAGTCTTTCATGTAAGTCAGTTACGAAAAGCCTTAACCAGATCAGAAAATCTGGTAGGGGACAGTGTTCTAGTTCTCTCATTGGATCCTCAGCAACCTCCACATGAACCAAAGGAGATTCTTGATAGTAGAGAGACGCAGACTCGTCATACTCTATACCGAGAATATCTAGTCAAGTGGAATGATCAGCCTGTTGAGAATGCCACTTGGGAAAGAGGCAGCGTCCTTCGCAAGATTTTTTCAGACTTTGTCTTAGAGGACCAAGATGGTTCTTAAGGGGGAGGGAGTGTTACGAGCTCGTGACCAATGCCGAACCCTAGAGAACATAGATAGGTCAGATACCACAGTCATGGTCGTGTCCAGCGTACACGACCAACAAGGCAAGACAGTGTGAGTAGTGTGCCCCAGCACGGTCCATAGCCATGGCGGGCCTAACACAGTCTAGGGACCCTGTCCCCAGTTGGGTCCCGACGTGCAGTCGGCCACGTCAGTGCCATGTGGCCGACACTTGGCAGTTGCATGCTACCAGTCCTCACACTGGGCTAGGAGGGGCTTACTCTATATCAGGGCAAGGTTGGGTGGATCAGTTAGTGTTTGCCCTACTGTGGTGTTAGGATCTATTACACTTCCACCATGTTGAATTTCTTCAACATATTCAAACTTCCAAAATTGAGGTGCCCGTACCTCGCATGCCATAGTTTAGCCAACTCCAATGCATGTGAATTAGTAGCAACAAGACCAAAGGATGTCAAAGCTTTAGGTTCGTAAATATCCAACAAAAACAAACCTCCTTGCAATGTTCCCGAAGCAACAATTAAAAGTGATCTCTTTGGGTCTTCTATAAGACATTTGTCTTCTTTAAATTCTACAATCAATCCTTGATTCATGATTGTAGAGACCGAAATGAGATTTTTCTTAATCTTAGGAACATAAAGTACATTTCGAATGTACTTTTCTTCTCCATTGGGAAGAATGAGGGGTATAGATCCAATGCCTTCAATTGGATAGGAGGTGTTGTCAACACCTTGAACCTTGCTTCCATCTTTGATTTTCATAAGCTTTGTGAAGACGTCTCTATGGTGAGTCATATGGTGTGTAGCTCCGCTATCAATCACCCAATCAATGGAAGAAAAAACAGCAACCTGCAAAGCTGAAGTAGTGCTGTTTTCTGCTGAAAAACCAGCAAGTCGAGAAGTGGTAGAAATCTCATTTTGATTAGAAATGAGATTGTTAGTGACAAAAGCAAAATCACCATTGAAAGAATCATCCTCCTTTTGATGTTCTAATGAAATCATGGCTGTATTTGTATCAATACCTTTTTCTTTATCCTTAGTAAGCTTCTTCCTACATTCCTTTATGTGGTGCCCAAACTTTTTACAATAATGGCACTTACCCTTCTTTTTGGATCCTTGATCTTGGCCTTCCTTGGATTTTTGATCCTTGGAAGAAGAAGGCTTACCTTTCCACTTGCCCTTGCCTTTGCCTTTGGTGAAGAAGGCTTGATCTTCTTGTTCACCAAAATTAATCCTTGTTTGCTCTTCTTGGAGAAGTAAGCCAACAAACTCTTCAACGGAGATTTGCTGTCCCCTAAGAGATATGCTTAAAGTAGACACAAATGGAAGATAGGAATGAGGAAGTGAATTAAGAGTAATTGAAACAAATTGAGAGTTCTCGACAATTTCGTCAATGCTAAGAAGCTCTTCACGAAGATCCTTGATCTTCATTAAGTGATTTGAAAGCGTATCACCCTCTTGCATCTTCAATGTTGAGAGTTGATTACGTAGAAAAAGCACTTTCGCCGTATTCTTCACTTGGAACATCTTGGCAAGTACTTCCCAAGCACTCTTGGAAGTCTTGCATGATCGAATGTGAGGTAAGATTGATCTCTTCACGGATAGCGCTATGACCGAATGTGCTTGTGCGTCACGTCGATCCCACTTCTTTTGTTCTTCGGAAGACACCTCCACATATGTTGAATAAGTAGCTCTTGACGGTGTAGTAGGTGCCAAACTAGGTGGCCTCTCTTCATCACCACTTACAACTTCAAACAAACCTTTAGCAATAAGGAAGTTTTTGATCATGTAGCACCACAAGGAGAAATTAGTTTCATCCAACCTATCTTCATTGAACAAAGAACCTCCAGATTCAGATTCTTTAGCCATTTCTGAAAATTCAGCTAATAGTAGATGGGAAAAACAGATTCCATGCCAAAATCTACTAAAAAATCAGCAAGATCAAAGCTGAATTAATGAGCACTATAAATTGCAATACACCACATGCAATAGCTCATTCACAAGAAGATATAGGTGGCTGTATTCTGCTGAAAAAACAGAATACTAACTAATATACAGGCTTCCAATGAAGCCAAAACCACAACCAGAACTTTTGTGGTAAAATGGTGCGCACTCAATGTGCTAATGGAGCAGATGGTAGGACCTTCTTCCAGGCTCAAAAACAGAAATATTTCAGCCACTAAAAATGTGTCAAAAACACATTTGTCTTCAAGGTAGATGGGCGCCCTCCTCCAAGAAGAAAATCTGAAATTTGAAGCATGTAATCTGATTTCAATCACATGAAAACTAGTTGAGCATGGGCGCCCTACTGCTGGCTCCCAAATGAGTGGAGGTTCCAAGCTTTTCCCTGCAATTTCCTGCACAAAAAACAAGAAGGAGCCAAACAGTTCTCTCTTTACAAAAATCAGAAAAATTCTGATTTTTATGAACCAAAAGAGGAGAAATGTGGCTGCCTATTGGGTGCCCTCTAGCAAGCAATCAATTCTGAAAAATGGCTCTGATACCATGTAGGAATCCAGAATCAAGACTATTCATTAACACAAAGTATTCTCAAAGAGAAGAGAGAGATGGTTAGATGACCCTCTTGTAGAAACTTGTGGACAGCCAATATGAACAGTAGATTGCTTAACAAAAGTGTGTCTCATACAAATGAATGGCTACATATAAGTAGTCCAAGATGGCTATCTACCTTCATGACTGTTGGCTGTCCAATAACTTGACTAATGGCTATCTAGCTACCATAAGTTACATAAAATAATTAAGTACCCCAAATAACAAGTTAGGTACTTAATTCACATGTATAGGCCCCTAATGGACCCACGAGTCCCTACAAGTTAGTTTCATACTAACTTGGGCCTAAAATATAAATGACCATGGTTACACAGATCTCGACCTTTTGGGTCATAGTAACCTATGGCTTCTACATCATTTACATTCTTTATCAATTTTTATTTTGATTCTTTGACAAATTACACATTACAACCAAAAAAATCCATTACTAAAGCGGAAAGGAATCTCAAAGTGGACCTTTAAACTTCATAACTTCCCAAAGTCTAACACATCCAAGTCCACAAGAACGTTCAATTCAAGGCTAGAAGTAAGATGACAGGTAAATCTGGAGGTAGGTGTCTACTTAATTCACTCAAGAGACGCTAGCTATGCTTAAATCTTAGAGCAAACTGAAGTAAGCTTTGAAAGCCCTCTAGTTAGAAATGCTACGATTAATATATCGAAACCAACAAAAATATATTGCCACGTTCAAACTACCCAAGAACTCCTATTTTTTAATCTTCCCACATTCTGTGGCACTGCTAGTCCCTACACAAGATCAATTGGCACTTGATCTCTTGTTAAAGAACTTTTGAAAATTTTAAAAGTTGATTCATGCATTGAGTCTATTGTTTCCAAGTTATGTTGATCTTTATTGACTCTTTGCTTGTATCAAGACTTACTAAAAAATGAGTCACAACCATTGCTCAATCATGATCTTGTTTTATTTTTTCTTTTGACGTTCTTAATAAAATTCAATTTCTTGATTTAATTTGTGTTCAGTTTGGTGAATTAGCAACATCGTTCTAATATTGTATAGAAAAAAAAGACATATCAATGTCAACTTAGAGAGAGTGAACCAGTTGAAAAAAGATGCAAAAATAGTTGAACATTTCAATTGGCATCTATGAAACTTCAAACACTTTGTGGATGTTGTGAGTTGAGATATGTCCCCATATGATATTCGCTTTTGTCACATCTCATGAGTTTAGCAAATTGATAACAATTTTAGAACCTCCAAGCAATCTAATTTGCAGATGAAGCAAGTTGAGCAGATGAATGTATCATAAAGGAAAATTAACTACAAATCAATTTTTTGTCACTGTAACTCCAAGCATGAATCCTGTAGTCAAATATGACAAATATAATGAGCAATTGCTCAACATCGATCACCCCTAGATCTTGTTATTATGCTTTACGTTAAGACGCAATGTTTAGTCTGGACTGAAGGTAATGTATGTTTTGGAAATCAATACATTGTTTTAGAAACGATACCAGTTTAAGTTCTTGCGGAGCAATATATGCAAAGAAAAGTAATAATGGTATTTGGCAGTTTGCATATTGATTTCTTTGTACAATTTTGAAGTAAAATCAATGCATCAAGTGGACAAAGTTTTTAGTTGGAGATTTACAGGAGAGAAATCCGACTGACCATGAAAGAGCTAACATATGCATGAGAATGTGTGCCCCTAACTGGTATGCCAAACCTTCTTCCTGCTTCAAGGTTGCTATATCACCATGCCCACACAATTCTTAGCATAAGTTGGCCTTCTGTTATATGGAGGCACACATGAGAAATCATACAATATGACAAAACATCTCAAAAAACAGGTAAAAAACATGTTCATTGAAGAAAACTGACTGGAGCCACTCAAATTCTGGAGAATTATTGACATTCCATATACATGTTCAATCAACCTTGTAAGCAAGTTGCCACAAGCAAAATTAGAATCTAAACACCATAGGTTGAAAAAATATCAACAAAACTCATCAACTTCAAGGAGAAGGAAGGCTACTTGTGATGTTTCCATGAGTTCAACATACGTCTGGGCAGCCTGGTTCCACTTACTTGATCCGCCAGCCACCGCTGAGAGAATCATGATGAGCCTCTAAATGACCAGCCCCAAACTACTTGTCATCCATGTATTGGGAGTGTCCGCTAAAGTGGTTTTTGGGTATCCAATGTCCATTTACTACTGTTGGTTAGAGGGAGATTGCAAGCCTTGCCACTAGTGGACAATTGGCTGTAGAAGTACTGCTTGTGTCATAGAAACAGTGCAACAAAGTCAATGCACACAACAATCCAATACATCGATAAAGCCAGTAGTCAAAACACATTCAATAATCTGCTAACTTGAAAACACCGGGTTGGAGTACTGAGAAGGTGTTGCTAATGCTGATAGGGTGCTGCCTTAGGAATATCCTGGTCGGGAGTGGCGTTGGCAGCAGGGGTCCTAGTGGCATGTCTGGTGACTTGTCTCTAGCAAAGTGCATTTGGGTGGATGTCCTCATATATCTCTGCCATGATGTCCTCTAGCACATGTGGTTCTGCCACATTCTCAGGAGCTGTACACCAACCTCTCACCACACCTAAGCTGCTGCAACTGGGTATCAATTGGGCTGTACGTTGCCCTAAGGTGTGTCGTGCACACTGCATACAATCTCAGTGCTCGAGGACCTATAAGTAGTAGTGCATGCTGCTACTACAATAATGGCATTCTAAACAGGTGGGTGTCTACTATGGCAAACAGCAGATTCAGGTCATAGACCATGTTAGATTGCACTGTCAACTACATTCTTGTTGCCCTTTCCAAAGGATTGGCAAATGGTGCTTTGAGGCATCGTGGAGTGTGTAGAGGATCAGCTCACTAGAGGAGGACGATCAGAGGGGGTGTCATTGTCGCTCAAACATCAACAGTTGGGCTTGAGTCTAAGGAAGGTGCAGCACTGCTAGTAGATGTTGGCACTACTAGTGGTGGGGTTGCTGCTAATGTGTTAGGTCCAGAGGCTAGTTTTTTAATTTACAAAGTATCTTAATAGTCAGTTTAGCTTTAACTTTCGTATTATATTCAGCTTAGACCATTCAGTGTCCTCGTGGATATTGTTATTTAGTTAGCTTCTACATTCAGAGTGTTGTCGAAGTTTGTAAACTTCTCTCTAATTGTGGCCTATTGTGATGTTTTGCTCATGACTGATGCATTACTTGCATACCTTTTTCCAAAACACTAATACATAGATGCGTCTCTGTATATGTTGTCCATGTGACAAAGCCAAACATATTCCCCTTGTAGAAAGCACACCATGGCCCCCCAAATTACCTGTCCTCCAATCCTTATCACCCTGTCCACCATCTCCTTGTAAATATCGAATCCTTTCAATCTCCTAGCTTCCTCCATAGGGAAGTTCAACCTTCTGCAGCAGCATTCACCGAAACCCTCCCCCTTTGTCTCCTACAATCCCTGTTT